>VXBI01001500.1:75955-125058 GCA_013397375.1 Toxostoma redivivum
TATATATATATATAATTTTTCATCACAAAAACTTCAAGAGGACATCTAAAATATCTGATTTTTATTCATTTGCTCTAAGATGCAGGCAGTGCCAGCAAGGGGTACTGCTCTTAAAATCCTGCCATCTGCAGCCTTATGCTAATTCACTTTTTTTAGGACTAGAAATCACTGTGGAATGGGAATATGCTAAAATTCACAGAAGATATGGATATAAAAGCCATTGTGGGTAATTGCTTTGGTTTGATGCTAATCCAACAACCCAGAATTGTCTTATTTTCCTCAGATTTCCCTCCTCCCAGGGCCCTAAATGCTATTGATAGCTTCACCTTTATTGGCAGAGGAAACACACACATTTCATAACACTGCCCAGCCAATCCTTACTTCTAAAGAGCTGTTTGCTGGTCACAGAGGGAATTTCAGTATTTTCTCCTCCTCAATTACCTACTTTTTTTAGAGTTGCCTATAAAATGCAAAGTGTCTTGTGCAAAGACAGGTCTCTATATAAGCTACCACCCATTAGGGAGTGGCCCAAAACCCCACTAACTTTACAGGGGAAATTTCTGTAGTGCTGATTGTGTTTCAACTCACAGCACCAACATAAAAATAGAAAAAAAAAAATCATCTCTCTGTGGAATCTCACAGTTTCTCCCTAACAGCCGTGTCCATCTTTCTGCCTAAGGCATTGCCAGTGAATAAATAAGTCCCCCAGTCAAATATCTTTCATGTAGCCTCAGGAGACCACTTCATAAGAACACAAGAACAATGACAACAGATCAGAAAACCATGTAGTCTTGCATCCTGTCTGTGACAGGGACAGCAATCAGCTCTTTCCGAGGAAAGTACACAGAATTCCTACACAGGCAGCTGAATTACTCAGAGGCTGGCTTCAGCCCTCCCAAGAACTATGTGTTATCCACATAAAGATCTGATCTTTTAAGCTCAGATCCTGACAATATTCCTCGTGACATTCATTTCCACAAGCTTTCCACTCTTCCCTGATAAGTTTTTGGAATGCAAACTGACCCCTACTGATTGTTTCTGCATTGTGAGGAAAAAAATCAGAAAGACAACACCCCACATCCTTTTCAGGACATTCATTATGTTAAGTGATTTTACATTACCCTCCTCTTATTTTTGAGGACAAGCAAATGAAAACTAATAATTTTTGAAGCTTCTCCAGTGAGAAGGAAGTGGAGGGTGTACATGAGGCGATGTGAGTGCAGCAGGGGCTGAGGCTAGCTGGTCTGGACCAGATACGTTGGCCCAAAGTGTGGTTTGTGTGTCAATGCACTTGCTGTCTGGTTTCATTATGAATCACAAATCCTTTCTAAAGCAAGGAAGGAACCATTTGCTCTCACTTACCCTGATCCCTGAACTGATTCTCATTTATTACCCATCATTAAACTCACACAACCACAGACACAATGCTGGGACACAATCACCACCAGCTGCAAGAGACAGGGAATAAAATGCTGAACCACTTCCTGGTCTGATTAACAGCACTGTGAGGGTCAGGCAGGAGTCTGAGCCACCAGACAGCAAGATCTATCTTTGGCAGAAAACAAGACTCCAGGCCTCAGCAGTTGTAAAGCTGCTTTCTCCTGTGTTAAAGCACACCAAGTAACTCAATCTATTCTCCTCTGGGAGTCTGGCACCTAAATTACAACACAGATATAGATATAAAAGCTATCTACTGATTTATCTATCTAGATATAGATATATAAATTTATATTTATATTAAAATACAACAGGTTTCCCAGACAGTCACCAAACCCCACGTAACAAGACCCACAAGGGAGCCAGAGGCATTTTGAGGATGACCTTAGGACATCCAGAATACCCTCATCTCCCAGAGATTTGTATGTCCAGCAAGCTTTAGAGAGAGTCTCACCATCATTCAAGCCCAGTGGTCTGAGAACAGCTCAGGGACCATAAATACTTTCTATTTCCTATCCAATGCCACACATGCCCATCAGCACTTGAATAACTCCCTGCCAGGGGACAGCCATGGGCTGACCCATCTGTTTTTCCAGATGCCAGTAACTTTTGCATCACAAAGTAAATGCAAAGAAACATCATCATTGACTGTGATTTGCAACTGAATATTGAGGACTAGGGCAGGAGCTGAACAACCAGCAGGTCACAAATAAACAGCTACAGTGATGAGCAGCCTTCATCCCACAGTGAACAGCCATCACAGGATGCAGAGGAGCCTCTCACACCACTCTAAGTGCTATTTGACACAATTATTTGCCAGTTCAATGTTGCTTGCAGTATTTAGAAAAGCTCCTGCCCCTTGCTGTTATAAATGGCAATTTAGACAAAGAGCAAGGGTTTCACAGTGGCTGGGGGGCCTTCAAAAAGAGACAAATTAGTTTAAGGAAATTGCTGAAATACTGGCATATCCCAGTGTTTAACTTGCCATAGTTTGGAAAGGGATTACAGCTACACTGGAGAATGAATCTCTGTGTGTCTTACAGAATCTCAGTTTTGCAGTTGTTATTTCTAAGATTATCACCCATGTGTCATTCCTGACTTGGAAAAATACTCTAATGCCAAGCTGAGCTGCAGTTCCAGAAGCAAGCTTTGCAACTGAACTTGCTCCTTTGGGTAAAAGAACATGATAGCTGTAGAAGACTCCAGGGTTAATCACAGTTTCAGTATCCACAGAGTGTGACTGGACCCTGTTTTAAATAATCCCTCAGTTTAGATTTCTTTGGACCAGTATCTTTCTGGGAGAACAAGTACCACTGGAAAAAAACCCATCCTGAAACAAATACTGCAATGCGCAAGGTTTGCGAATGCAATTCCTTCATGCATCATCAATTACATTAATGGAAAAAAGGAAAGCAATATTTGGTAAATCCAGGGATTGTCAAGGTATTAAAGAAGCCCATTTCAATTAGGTTTAAAAATGTAGAAGGTGAGCCTGATGAGTGACCAGTGGCCCATCTGGTGTTGGTTTGTGTTCCACTCCCCTCCCAGGAGAGCAGAAATGGCCCGAGGTGCCAGCTGAGCTCTGCTCTCACAGTCCTGCTCAGCTGGAGCTGAACCTTGGCATGCTGCTGCCAGAAGTCCACTTGCCTGGTGACTAGACAAGAAACCAGTTTCTGGATTATGAATCCAGAAAGGATAAGTTCAGTAAGTACAAAGAAGAAAAATTAACACATCTTTTATATACAATGCAAATATTTTCTCTGCTTAGTGTGTCATATACTGTCCAAGTCTCTGGGAGGAGTAACATTAGCAGCTGGTAGGAATATCTCACTGGGGAGCTTTTAGTGAAAATTCAATATCCATTGTATAATATCCTATATTATACCTCTCTTGCCATAAAACATCCTCTGTGAGAAAAAAGACAACTTTGGACAATTTGCTTTTCAGAAAAATGTTTGCTCTTTTCACATTTTTGTTTTCTTAGAGATACTTTCTTTTAATATTTTCTCTCTGCTTTTCCACCCTCCTCCTCAATATGATATATTTGCTTTCACACTCACTAATAATTTTCCCCAGCATCACATCCATGGCTTTCCAAGCAGTTGGCAAGCAGCATGACTGCTACATCAGCCAAAAGCTGGAATAACTGAAGGCTCTGGGTGGGTAAAGCAGGAATGAATCCACCTATACTTTTATAAGAATGTAAGAATTTTCTGAGAAATGCAAGCCACTAACCTTAGAGACAGAGCCTCTTTCCAGGCCCACAGGACCAAGCTGAGACAAGCAGTCTCAGCTCCCAGAGCTGTAACAGCAGAGGTACCTCTGTGGTGTTCCTGTGAACCCTGCCCAGCAACATCGTGGGCAGCAGTGTGATGGTGGGAAATGCCAATTTCAAAATAAAGCAGGGGGTGGTGACAACTAAACCAGCAAAAATTATGAGACATTTTCCTGCTCCTGTTCTGTAATTTTACTTTCAAGAAGACAGATAAAGAAGATGGATTTATCTAGTGAAATGTTGCATGGTTCTCACCATAATAACTGTTTACATCAGCCCTTCTGAGCTAATACCTATTTTTAGTAGCAGGCTTTCAAAAGATTCTTAGCTCAATTACTAATTTTGAGCTTTTAATTTACCCTGGGAGCAATTTTTCTGGTGGAATTAGTGCCACTTCACTTTGATTTGCAAGCACAATTAGTAAGTTAAGCATTTATATATCCTAAACTACACCTGAAAAACAGAAGGCTGCTTTTCAGAAAAGCCCATATGCTTAAATTGAATGGAACTCAGTAAAGCCTTTCTTTCTTTCTTTTTCCTTTTCTTTTTTCTTTTTTTTATTGGTGGTAAAGTTATTCTTTAACTCACCCATCTTTCTTAACATGACTCATTCTATCACAAAGGCTCTCATGAAACAGTACCTCTCTTTGTCAGATTTTGTCAATGATTTCTAGTGCTCAAGAGGTGTGGCCAAGGGCACCAAGGCAATTCATTGTTACTTAGACTGCCAGATATGTTGGACAAAACGACAGGATGCTGAAGACATCTGATACCATCAATTGCTGAGGTGACCAGGACCACTCACATCCCAGGCTGAGGCAGAGCCAAGGAAAAATGCAGTGACTGTGAATTAGGCAGAATTAAAAACAAAGAATTCAGAGTGTATTTCAAACATCCTTCAAGGAAAACAAAACAAATCCAATCCAACCCCAGACAGACAAATCCTCTGGTGAAAATTTCACTGTGTAATTCTTAGCAAGCTCCAAATAAGCAAGCTGTTGTAACTCTTTAATTCTTCAGGGCAACTCTTTGCAGGAAAGGTGTATTACTATTAATGTTCTCACTTCAACACCACTGTCCCACTAGGAAATAAATCAGAGGTGCCTCATCTCCAGTTCAGCTCACCTACAAAGAGCAAGGAGAATGATGCAGTAGGAGAATGTGTGAAGTAAGTCTTCTGTAAATATTAGTGAATGAAAAGTTTGGAAGGAGCAAATGGTTAAAATTGTTCAAATGTTTAATTATTAATAACCTAATGTATAACTGAGTAAGAGAATAAAAGACATCAGAACTAAACTTTCCCTAGAAATATCCTTTCCACTGAAACCAAAGCACTTCCCTGTCTGCAGCAGCAAAGAGCACAAGAATGTGCATGAACCCCTCCTCCTCCTAGTCATCCCATCAAAGAACTGTTTGTTTTTCACCTGTGATTTGAAAACCTGAGCCTTCCACAGTCAGTTGACTACCTTGAAAACAACTGAAGAGAGTTTGCGCAAAAAATGTTTTATACATTTACATAACTCTAAATATACAGTAAATTAGGGAAAGTAATGCATTATGATCAGTAATACTTTCCCTCCAAAACTAGGCTCCCCACATAATTTAAGCAGAAAATGGGTTTTTGCTCCATAATCTTACATCAGCATATAGGAAACATCCCCAAATATGTGCATGTACTGGGGGCAAGGGGAGAGCACTGGGAGATTGATACAACAATACACCATTCATGCAAGTCAGGATTACTTGTGTTAATTGGAATCTAGTTCTGCAGGCTGCTAACACTACCCAATACCATGAAGAATGTTCACTTTTTACGTAAGTGATGCCCTGGAATTCATTTCCAAAGCCAGGCACAAGTGTCTATGAATGAGTCATTCCTCCTCAGGTGAATGTGGGTCTTTATATGGGAATCACTGCAGCCCTGCTGACCTGTTCTTCTTCTGCCATGGCTACAGTTCCCAAAATTGTGGCCCACAACATAACAGCATGTTCTTTCCAGCCAGACATGTAGCAATGCTACTTTTATAGTGGTAATAAATCACTGTACAAACTTGATTGTATTGATTGTATGCAGAGTGGTCTGGTACACAGCCTGAAAGGTCTGAGAAGCACTGGTTTGGAGGAAAGGTCACCTGGAGCTCCAAATAGGACATCAGAGTAGCAAAACAATTGGACTGGTCCAGGAACCCAAACTGCAAACACACCCTGCACTTCCAGAGTCTTCTGGATGCCTCTGTGTCACAGCAACCAACCTCAGTGCTCTTCATTCCCAAACAGCACCTTCAGTGCTCCAGTCCTTCACTCTGTGAAGACACTTTGGGTTATCCAAATGATCTCTCTCTCAAATCACCACCACCTCCAGCAGCAGTGCTTCCAACAGCACTGTGTCACCTTGGGGATCTCCCAGTGGACACAGACCAAGCCTGACCTCTTCATCACCTGATCTCACCCTGCTGCTCACATTCTCACTACACCCTGCAGAACTGCAGGTCTGTGCTCTAAAAAAAACCAGAGTTCTCCAGGTGTGGGAGACAAGACAAAACCAAAACAACCTTAAAATAAACCTTTTCAGAGAGAGCGCTTGAGGCTCCCCTGGGATGAAGCATGTTAAATATATAAAATGTACTATAAATATATAAAATGTACTATAAAAACTAGGTCTATTTTCTCACCCCCAGTTCATAGAAGACCTTGATCCAACTTCACTTAAGGTCAAGGCAAAAAACCCCTTCCTTTCTGAGCTAACATTTACCTTTACCTTGGGCCCAAGATGTATCAACAGCAACTGATACCATACTGAGACCAAACACAAACACTCCCCTGGTCACCACACTTGAAAATTAAACTTATAGGCACAGTGAAAGCAAGAATTAAAGATCAGCAGGTTTTCCACTTACTGCCAAAAGCTTTTAGTGCCACTGAAGAAGGGGAGGAAAAAAAGTAACCTACTTAAAGGTTTTGAATCTAAGTCCACACTCCCCTTCCAGCAACTGGTAGCCATTAAATACAGAATAACTGATAATGTAAATGTTCATCTCCCTCTTTCATAATTGCAGCTACAGTGGTAATGAAAAATGTCAAGGGAGCCAGACCAGCCCTTCTGAACTATTTGTGCACAAAACAGTGCAGAACCAGTTACATGAGACTGCACTGCTGGTACTGAGAGGAAAATGTTGTTTGCAAGTATTACACAATAGCAACAAAAATCCTGTCTTCCACTATCAAAGTGGAAGACTCCTGAGGTCTGAGGAACGTGTGTGGGGGATGGACAGGTTGTGTTCAAAGATGTGGGGAATAGGGATGGAATAATAACCACTTCTCTAAAATCTGTGGGAAATCTTTCCCCTCATTATTATAATAAATTACAGAAGTGAAGACAACCTTGGCAAGAGGTGCCTGAACTACAGCCTGAGGGAAAATAGGCCAATTCCTACTGATAGAACAGATGTGCCACAGGCAGCACAAGTGCAAGTTTCCCTCACAACACCCAGCCCAAGTACCTGAGAGGCCAATAGTGAGGACACAATTTCCTTGTGCAAACCAGAAAGCCAGGATGAGGAAATGAATTGTTACCTTGTGCTACTGGCCATGCAGTATCATAAAGTGAAGATATTAATGAAGACAAGGCAGTCTGGAGAGTTTCCCTGTTCTAGTAGCCTGCACTCACTTGCTGACACAAACAGAAAGACAAAATACAACACGAGCTGAAGCACTTCCCTCCTCTCAGCAGGAAGGCAAGGACACCTTCCCTTCCCATCCTGACCATTTCATCCCCCCCAAAGAATATTTACTTTGCAATCCAGGGCTGTCCAGTGAGAACACAGGCTGTAAATGGCATTTTTATAGTTTGGTGCATGGGGACTGGGCCAGGGCACAAACACATTTTCCTCTAACCTGCTCACTGATTCAAGACAATACTTTCATTCTTGATTGCAGAGGCATTTCCAAATAGGTTTAACTGCTTTCATGAATCAGATACTCAGACTGCCATGACTTCTCAGGATACCAGACAGCATTCTAGCACACAGGAAAAAAGGACTGTCTGAACTTGTAAAGGACTTAGGTGGGAAATAATCAAGCTCTGGATTATGTCAACTCATTTCAGTAAAATAAGACCAACCCTTGTCACAACATTAATCAAGGCACATTGAAAGAGCCCTGCTTTCTCCTCTTCATTGCTTAAACTGACCTTGCTTAATCCCTGCATCAGTATCCTACAGAGGATGGAAAAATGTCAGAGAAAGAGCACAAAGTCAGGTATGGAGGGGAAATGGGGAGAAAGGTTTTGCTCCTTGTTGAAAGGACTTAGAGGATCTCCTGGCAGAAAGAGAGCTCCACCTTGTCCTGCTGCTTTGAGCACCAGACTGCCAGAGAAGTGACCTGGATTTAAGAATGCTTAGTGTTGTTGGAAGCAGAGGAGAAGGCAGTGGGTAGGACATGGTGGACCAAACCATTTGCAGTCATAAGAGCAAGCATAAAGCATTCTGTAAGTGTTCTATCCACCTCCTTGGGAAGTGCTCAGGTGCAGGAAGTCATTCACCCAAAAGGAAAGTGGATTGACTTGAAACAGAAAATGTTTAGATTATGATTTTCTCTGTTCTAGCAAGAAGAACAGTTAAGCAGGTGCAGTAGGAAGCAAAACGTGAAGATGTAGCATCAGCAGAGCACAGCTGAGGAGAAAGCATCCATTTGGGGGAAAGGAGATGGTGGAAGAGAAACAAGCAGCACCTGCACCTCATGTAATACACACATATTCAGGGGCAGCACCTGGAGGATGTGGTCTCTGCATGGAATAAATAAAAATGTTAGAGAGGTACAGCTGCCACCATAAGCCAATGACAAGAAGATGGGAGTCAAAGGGAACTGAATTCATCCAGTCTGATTTATCCCATCATTGTGCTGCATCCACTACATGGAGACTCCTTCTCAGTGCTCGTGTTTACAGCTTGGTGGGAACAATCACAGCACAGCAGAGCTGATTGTGTATCTGCAAGGTTGTAACCTATATCAGCTCAAGAGGCAGGGCAGCACAGGTAGATAAAAGTTCCCCTTTTCAAATGAACAGAGATTGTAGCTGGAATTGACCCCTACAGGAAAAGTGAGCTCAGAACAAGACTTGTGAAAAAGTACCTGGAATTGCTTGGCTTTCTGGGAAACCAGGGGCTGAAAGGCATCTGGGGGAATGCCCATCTCTGCACATGAGGAAAGACAAGTTCCTTCAGAGCCCCAGTTATCTGTGATTATTCACCTTTAATGAGTCCTTGCAGATCTCTCACCTCCTCACATTTCCTGGCTTGTGACCTTACACTGTACACCTTTGCCTGCCAGGGTTGTCCTCTAATGACATCTCTGTGCTCTTCCTGAAGACAGACACTTTCCCCCTCTGCATTTCCTTGCAATAACCTCCATTTGATACCTCTCAGTTTCCACCTGCAGAAGTCCCTGAGCTGGAGCTGTCTGGGTTGGAGGATTCTGGTGCCCAGTAACAAAGACCAAATCTCTGGATCTAAGCATTAACCTTGTTAATGAATTAATTCATAACACTAATGCTGCGTGGTCAGGAACTGGACTGTAGTTCTCATCCTGGCTCTGCTTCAGACCTGCTGTGCCACTTTGGGCAGGTAATTTTTCCCATCTGGCTTTCTTGGTTTCCCCACCTGTAAGGGCCAGCCTTATAAGCCCTCCTGATATAAAATATCCTGAAATCTTTGGATCACAAACTCTGTCATGAGCCAGACACTGCTATTATTAGAGCTCTTGTGTGCTACAGAAACACAAAAGCAAAATAAATTCAAGGCCACAGAGAGCAGACAGAGCAATAAAACACAAAAATTGTAGAAAGAAGGGAAAATAATCTAGTCAAAACCAGAGTACAGCACTGGGGCATTACTCTCATGGTATAGTGTATATGGAAGGATAAAACTCTTCAAGAAGGTTTTACAAATCCAGCTGTCCACCTTCTTAGTCTTTGTTCCTAGTGGCCTGTAGTTCTGTAGCTGCTCCTACCTAACTCCCACATAGTTAAGACTTTTTGTATGGTTTGGTTTATAAATGTATTAACTGACTACAGCTGTACAGCTCAAGTAGGCACAGAGATGCTCTACCACCTTCTGAGTTCAGCCAGGTTTATCCTTTCTCTAGCTGGGAAGAGCAGCCAGCAAGAGCTGAAAAGCACAACAATGCTTGGATGCAGACCTATGGGAGGGCCAACTAAACCAATATTTACACAACTGCATATGCAGTGCTTTAAAAAGGAAGATCAGCATGCAATTACAGCATCATCTGGAGGTAAGTGAAGCTCAAATTGCCAGTTTTATGTGTGTTACTCTAGAATGCTACTGAGCAAGCAGCAGTTGTGCTCCATCTGTCACTGTGTCCTCTGCTGTCACAGAATCCTTGCTGTAGAGACTACCATGGTCTGCTTCTTTCCATTATGGATGAGGTTGGATTGTCCTGTGATTTTTCTGTGCAGGGAGTTACAATATCTCTCTAACCAGTTCACAATAACTCTTGGTTAAAGAGCAGCTTGTATGTCAGGATTAATATAAAAGAAGACAAAATTTCTATTTGTGTCTGCAATTCCTAAGGAACAAGTAACCTTTGCTTTCCAGACAGCATCAGAAGCTGAGCATGGATTGGCTTGCCAGTGATGAGACACCAGATCAGCTGTGCCTGCAAAGGGTAGGGCACGGGATGAAGACAGGCTTAAACATTACCCTTGGTGGATTCCTTTTCTCCACTTTCTGTTTGGATTTCCAGAACCGTTTCCTCCTAAAAATTTGTGCAACCCTGTTTCTCAGTTAAAAGGCTTTTTAAATTTTTAAAAGATTTTATTTTATTGCCTTTTTGGTGAGTGGTATGAACTGCCTGCAAACACTACATTGTACCCCCCCTCATGAACGCTGTAAATTAATTTAGGACTGATTTAGATGTAGGATTAACAACCTGAGGACTAATCCACTCTTTGTTCAGAGGACATAATCAGGATGAACAGTCTTTTGTCTCACATCACTCAATGAGTCAGCAGGACCACCTCATGGGGACCAAACAACATTTGTGTCTCTGCTGGCAAAGGAACTGTTCAGGGTTCAGGCAGAAGAGTGGGAGACACCTGGCCTGGCCCCAGCTTTGCTGCAGGCTCCTTCTGCAACCCTGGGCAAGTGCTTTTACACTCTGCACCATTTCCCCTAATTTTAACATTGAGAAGTCTGATTTAGAGAAAAGACAAAAGATTAGAAGCAATGTTTGTGGTGGTTTAGGGCATCATCTTATATTTAACCAGGATTAAGGATATCTGGGCCATGGGCCACCTGCCAACACAGAAACTTGGTAAGCTGGAGTAATAGACTTAATAAGCTCTCAGTTATGTGCCTCTACCCTTATTTACATGAGATGGTGTTTTATTTTCTGAGCACTCTTTCCCTCTGATAGCACTGTGATTAGTACATTATTATCTATATTGCAGGAGCAAAGTCAAGCCCTCAGTTTTCAGATCAGCAAAAAACCCCAAGAGAAAACACTGCTTTTCCTAAAGCAACAATTACCTCTTAGAAAACTTGACACACTCAAGAGCAATCCTGCAATATCTCAGTGATGCTGTTTTCAGATGCCCTGTGTGTTTGCTAAAGAAATAAATAACATATCTTGCAATTAACAAATGAATATCCTGTTGAAGTTAGCTTTTACTTGCTGCCAATGAATAATGTTCAGAAGGATTTCATCCACTGAATGGATGGAAGGGGAATGAAGATTAAATACATGCTTTGGCAAGTGTCCTTTTCCACCAGAATATTTTCTTGAAAGCACTTTATGTCTAATGATACATTGAGGACCTGTTCCTCTGAGTACAATAAATAAATACAAATAATTGCTGCAGAAAAGAATCTGACAGACAACCAGTGCCATTTTGGGCATAACTGATTGATGCTAATCATAATCAGAGACACTTCTAGAGCTGAAACCTTCTGTTCTGGACACATACTGCTCACATGAGCTGAGCTCTGCTGTCCCACAAGGGCAGCATTTTTAAAACATTTAATACAAATTGTTATTAATTGATTGTATTACAACATTACTGAGAAGCTGCAGCCACAGATGAGGACCCTGCTGTCCCCTGGGCTGCAGGAAATAAAAAAGGAAGGGATATTGCAGTGGTTCACATAGTTTGAAATCAAAGATCAATTGACAGAGCCCCAGAATAGTCTCACCTTTAGTGTGATCATAAAGAATGAATGATTTTATACAATTCAGTGTTGGCCACATTTCACAGACAAGCTCCTGACAGGTGTTTGATATCCACTGTGATAGCATGGGAAAAGAGGTCCTGCTGGCACACTATTTCAAAACCTAACTGAATTCTCACTTTTTCAGAGATGCAATTGTTCCAGTGTGGTTCCCTCAGACAGATGACAGTGACAAGACAGCCACACCACCACAAATCTGTGACTCTAATTAATAGTTCTGTAGGAGGTTTTCAAACCAGACTGTTTTCTTAAAATACATTTTAAGAGCTATTCTTAAAAAAAATTAAAATTAAAAAAAAAATTTAAAAAATGCATTTCTTAAAAATACTGCTACTCCTTTCAACTCTCCATGAGGATGAAACATCTGTCATGTCTACATGAGACTGGTTCTCAGTGTCATCCCCTGCAGCCCACTGGCACAGGCCCTCCTCTGAGCCACCCCAGACTAGAGCCAGAGCAGCTGGGGCTCTCCTGGGGTTGTTCTCTGCCTAAAGATGTCTGAGACATGAAAATGCCTGCTCCATTAAAAGGACATCAGAACTGCAATAATCCTTCCTTACACAACAAGAGAAATGTTGGAAGCTAACAGCACCAAAACTCTAGGGCTGTTGTTAATCCCTGAGTTCTCATGGGTGCAGTGGTTGTTAGCCCTGCCTACAGCTTTCATCCTCAGGTTCTTCCCTGGTGAGTTTTACATTTTCATGCCACACCATGCTCCCAGGGACTGTCCATTCAGCAGATTCTCTGTCAAGCACTTGAAGGGCAAAATACATCACACTTATTACCAACCTAAAGAAGTGAACTGGATCCTGCTGTTGGTTTATCATGAGTTTTCTAATCTAGGGGAAGTAACCATCTCCTGTTTGAAATTGGGTCTTGTAAATAAAATCATTAGGTTAGTTTGCTTTTGGTCCATTCTACACTCAAATCATTCTGAGACCCAATCTCCTGCCCAACAGCAAATCAAGGCCCCAAACACTCCTCATGTTCATTTAGCTTCCCAGTAGGACTGTATTTATTCACCTTTCCAAGAGCAGATTTCACAAGCAGTATGCCCATGAATCATAATGAAGAAATCTGTAGGCACCCATGGGACAAATGGAATGTTACAAAGACCAGTGAGAGAGGAAACACTTTCTTACCTGTCTGCAGCAAGCCAGCCCCACTGTCTTTCACTCCAAAGTGCTGCTGGATGTCCAGTAACACCCCTACAAGGAAAACAGAATATGCTCAGTGCCTTCAGCCTTTGAAAAGCATTCAACTCAAACCTTCTGTGATGCATCAGCAAAGCTTCAAATTCCAGTTTAAACACATAATTTCTAAAGGTTGCACTTTTTTTTTTTCCCTACACATGCACACTCAGTTTTGGGCTACTACAATAAAAGCAGAGGTGGGCAGATGCTATATCATGCAATGAGCCTGGGAATGAAATCCTGATGAATAGAAACTGGTCTTTCCTTTCTACTTAAATAAGATCAGGCTTTTCTTTTTGTGTGTGGTTTTTTTTTCATAATCCAGACCTCTTACTTCTGTTATTTCACAGAAATACTGATTCTGCAGCTAAGGTGCTTCAAATGGTTTGACAAGACAGACTGAATCCAAGACAGACTGAATCCAAGACAAGTTTTAACAAATCTCTGCTGGGAAGAGATATGACAGATTGATAGCAATGATGAAAGGTTTCATATTTAACTAGTTCTGGGGAGTTTTTTACTTTTAAAGCAAATATAACAAATGTATTTAAAAGACCTTAGTAAAGGTGGGTAAGTGACCAGATGCTCAGATTTAAAGCAACTACAAGCAGCACCAAACCAAATCTTCTGTTTTCCTTGAATCTCAATATATTAACTGGCACAAGCAAAATTAACACGTTTTGAAGTATTTACATATTCAACTAGATTTAACATTTTTGTACCAAACATTTTGACACATGCAACATCAGGTGTATGGGACAGCCATGTTTTTGTAACCAACAGACCAAAAGGAAAACCCACAGCAGAGCTTTAATTTGGGGGCACACAGGTTTGCCAAGCTGTACATGGTCCTGTGGTCTCAGATGCAGATCCATAGGCCTGAATATTTGTCAGTGGTGTAAATAACCAGCATCTGACTTCCTGGGTCTGGGACAGAGGCTGTTGCTCTCTTTGGATCTGGGACTTCCTTATTTAGACTATTGTCTTCCCCAAACCTGAGGATATGCAAGTTTCTTTTTGAAAAACAAGAAAACCATTCCCTGACTACACTGAACATCCATAGAAGTTCACCTCCAGCTCAAATTCTGATCCAAGGCTTTATCCAAAGTCCATTTTTCACATCTCTGCAGGTTACAGAAATCAACTGAGCACCAACCTGAATCACTCACCATAAATGTCCTAGCTCTTGGGACTGCCAAGATCACACTAAATGACAAACACAGAGAGATAAAAGACCCAGAGATAACTATTCCCAGAAAACATGTGGGACAATGCCAAGGGAACAGTCATAAATTAAAGATACTAAAGGAAAAGAAGAAGATGGAGAGAAGGGGAAAAAAAGCAAGAAAGCTCAATTGAGCTACTCTGTACTACTTGTACATCACCATGCACTCAGGACAGCATTCAGGTGGGCTTTAGGCTTCAATACCTGCCCAGAAAAATTAGTTCAACCTCCTGCAACAACTCCCACTTCCCTACTCTCTCGTCAGACTGTTTAGCCCCAAACAAGCAGGCTGGGGGTGGGGAAGGGTGTGAACTTAATGAATGTCTGTCATTACTGATAAAAGAGGGCAGACACAGAGCCAGGCTCTTCACACTGGTGCCCAGTTAAAGAGGCAAAGGGCAACAACTGAGATCTGGGAAATTCCATTTAAACATAAGAAAATGAATTTTTACTGTGAGAAAGGTCAAGCGTGGATGTTCAGAGAGGTTGTGGGTTCCCCATCCCTGGAGATACTCAAAACCCAACAGGACACAGTCCTGTGCAACCTGCTCTAGTTGACCCTGCTTTTAGCAGGAGTTTTGGATTAGAAGATCTCCAGAGGTCCTTTCTGACCTCAATTATTCTGTGGTTCTGTAATTTTCTCAAGTATTAAGTGCCTGATTACATCCATCCTGACACAGTGTTCCCCTGGCCTTTCTTTTCCTTTGGAACATTGCTGTTTACTACAATTTCAAGAGGAACTTCTTTGCTTCTTTCTTTAACTCCATTTACAAAGTGCCCTGGGATTTCTTGACTATGCTTCCCTGGTTTGCTCCATTAACAACTGAGATACCATTATCCAGGCAGCAACTGGTGAACAAAAATTAATTTGCATTTGTGTAGCAAACCCCTCTGTGGCATAGCTGACTTACCTGCTCCCTTTGGTGTTCCACCCTTCCACAAAAATAAAATATTTCTTATGCAACCTAACTCAGAAACCTCACTGAGCTTAACCAGCTCTGAGCACTTTGTGCTCCAGTACTACTTGGTCCCAAACTGCCCACATCAGGGAAAGCTCAACAAAACAACTCCTGGGCACTATAATCCCAATTTTAGGGACAATAAACTCATCAACATCCTCAAGAACAATGTGGAAGAAGGGAGGAAATACTCATTACAATATTTTCTCATGCTCTCCTATCATCACACAGTCGTGCTGCACAGAAGTGAAATATCCTACTCATTGCTTGCAGCTGAGCTGGGGGTTTGGACTAGATGGAACATATTCCAGGAGGGAATACACACACCTGTGGAGAGCTCCATCCAGCACCCTGAAAGGTGGCTCTCATGCCTTCAGCAACACGTTCCCAGCCATGACAGAATGCCACAGAGGCACTTAAACTTCTAAAAGGTATGAGAAGCAGGAGCCTGGGATGTGATGGAAAACAGACTTTTATGGATTTGCATCAGAAACCAGAAGGGAATATAATAGTGCTACACAAAAAAAGCAGAGGAGAGTTTCCTGTGTGGGACAAGTTATTTGTCCAGTGACAGTGGTTTCACAGTCCTACAGACCATAATGAGTTTTACAAGCTCCTGTAGCCACAAATTAAATACATTTCAGACACAGGCATGCAGACACTTGGATTAATCCTACAATTTTATCCTGGTGGAGGAGAGGAAAGTAGATTCTGTGGAGAGACAATGCAACAGGACAATGTAGAACCACAATTGTGACCTTGGAAGAAGATCTCATGATTAAGAGAGATCTGCATGTCTAATTGGCATGGATTTCCTACTCCAAGTTATTTTATATTCTCTTTGGACTACAGGTGTTTTGATTTGGTGTTAGAGCATTAAATTAGAGGCAATAGCAGGCAGATGATGCAACACACCTGTGAGGTGATAGTAGTTCTCTGCTGTGGGAGTTTTCCTGCTCAGCCACTCACCTGGGAAGACACTCCTCTCTTAAATTCACTCAGCTCTGTTTTCACCTCACCGTGGCAGTGACTCACCCCAGAATTTAATAAGATTTAGGGATACAATTAAGCAATGATAGACCAGGGGAGAATACAAGAAAATGATAGAGCTTTTGACTTTCCCTTGTGCTTGCAGCTGATGGGAAGGGAGAGAGCTGGAGCCAGGCTCCAGACAATGACCATTTTGCTTGCAGTGCTGTGTCTCACAGCACCTGATGCGATCCAAGAGGTGAAGCCACCACACGTGGCTGGCAAGGCCTTCCTGGTTTAAAGCTCATACCTATGACCCAGGAGGATCTCAAAATAGCCAAGAGCAGCCAGCAGGCACCATTCTTCCTGAGAACCTCTCTGGAGGGCTGCTGCCATTTGGGATGTCTGTATGATTACATGGCACTTTGTGTGCTCCCACCTATTATTTCTTCAGCCCATTCTGTATTTTCAGGACTGAGCAAACATACAGAAAACATGGTGCCAATCTCCCAAAGCATGTCAGCAGCTGAAGCAGATGCTGTTAATGCTGATGTAGATTTGAACTCAGTGAGATGAAACAAAGGCAGCACCCAGCCAGGAGTGCTTATCAAGATGGGCACAGGGACACCCAGGAAACTGGGTTAGTGGGGAACCCAGACAGAAGAGCAAACACTGGTTACTGCAGCCATCTCTAGGGGACTTTTACCAGGTCTAATGTCTAAGCACCTGACATCAATGTAGTTGTCAGACCTTTGTGAGCACTGGGCATGAAAAAGACTTTTAGGAGCAATTTGGAGGATAAAAGGTCATGGAGTGCCACAGATAGAGAGGGATGTGCCTGACCTCATCCACTCACAGGGTTTCTAGGGTACTGCTGATATTTGTAATGACCATTTCACAAACAGTGATTGTAAAAGACCCGATTCAGAGGCTTTTGGAATGCAAATCCACATTTAATGGCCCGGGTTATCTCTGTTTTAGGGGAAATCCTTTGGGAAAGCCAAATTTTCCTGGAAGCATGCAGTTCACACTTCAAACAGGGAGGTAGGTGGTACAAGATGAGGCCTGAGGCAAGCTGCTTGCATAGAAAAGTTTTGTGTCCTTAATCTGAGCTACAACAAAACAAAAGCTGCAGGATTCTATATGGGCTCTTCACCAAATACTGCTGCCTGAAAACATTGCCACAATAAGAAACAGTGTCCATAAGCTAAACCACAGTGAAATGACAATTTCAAAGCAAAAAGACATTAGAGCTTCCCTGGCACAGCCCCATTTTCCAGTCACCAAAACAAAACATCATGATTTGCTTTCAGACTGCTTCCAAGGCAGGTGCAAAACGTAGAGTTGGCCTGTGCAAAGAGTTCAGAGCTACTGAAGTAAAGGCACAGGTTTGCAGCTCACATTCTTCAAATACTGTGTGTGTGCTGCAACACCACTGGCCAGCACAACTACTTACTCAAGAAAGCATGTTCATTTTTAAAGGCAATACTTAATGGGGAACAATGATGGTGCTTGAAAGGAACCAGCACGTGGTTTTCCACAAGACACAGGACGTGCCCCTAGCACCCTCCCTCCTGTCCCACTGCAGGTCTGGACCTCTCTTTAGGGACCCCAGATTCACACTTCAACTCCCTGAGCGCCAGTGCAGACTCTGTACTGACAGTACTGTTTGTTCTGTTACCTCTTGCCACGTCTTCCTTATAAAGGCATTTCTTCCCAGACTGTGGTCCCTGGTTCTTCCAGGACCAGCTTCCTCAGGAGGAGGTAGCTCAGAAGGGATAGCCAAGCCCTGGCCTTCCATCCATTAAAGACACAAACCACCTTCCTCCCATCAGGCTCTTCCTCATGCCCGCAGCCATATTCAACCTCCTTCAAATAAAGCATTGAGGAGGCAGAGGAGTGGTGCAACACACCTGTCTCTTCAGAGACATGTGAAAAGATTAGGTGGAGAGAAGTTTATTCTGAAGTCTCTGTGATTATATCTTCACTGCAACCCCAAGGTGTAGCAGCAGTTCACACACTGATCCCTGAGCTTCAAACGAGCTGCTTCAGCTCAGCCACCCACCAGCTATTAAACACCAGCGTCATAATTCAAGCCCTATTTAAATATTCAGCTGCAGAAAACCACCATGGTAGCCCTACTGATATTTGTACCTCAAGATAAATTCCCACTGCTGCCAGAACTAGCAAGTCTAGAATATAAATGCAGTACTACCTTCTTTGGATTGCTATGAAAGCATTCCCTGCCTGCACTTCAAGTACTGATAAATGCCTGGTGACATCTGGCTTGAAAACATTAACAGGAGCTTCCTTAGGACATAAACACCGACTTTCTTTCTGCAAAACTAGTTTCCACTGTTGCATGACATGACAATACACACTGGCAAAACAGTCTTTGGTTTCGAAATAATGCTGCAGGATTAAAAAGAAACAAACAAAACAAACGCAGCAATTAGACAAATCAAAACAAGGGTTTCCTAAGATCTGCTCACACTGGAATGCATGAAACTTGTGACCTAGAAAGCACTGAAGAGCAACTGCCAACACCCACAGCAGCGTCTTTAGGATGGGGTTTCCCTGAGTAATAGAGTGTTGGGAAGAGAATCCCAGCAGCTTGAGCTGCTCAGAGTGAGCCAGGGTCCTGATGTCATTCACAGGACATGAAACGGTTGCTCAAAAATCACAGAATAGAATCAGAGAATATCCTGAGCTGGAAGGAACCCAGAGGGACCATTGAGTCCAGCCCCTGGCCCTGCACAGACCCCCCAACACTCCCACCCTGTGCCTGAGAGCAGTGTCCAAACTCTCCTGGAGCTCTGGCAGCCCCGGGGCTGTGCCCATTCCCTGGGGAGCCTGGGCAGTGCCAGCACCCTCTGGGGAAGAGCCTTCTCTTGATACCCAGTATAAACCTGCCCTGACACAGCTCCAGCCATTTCCTAACAAACCCCAGAGAAGTGTGAGAGTTCCAAGCCTTCACAGGCACTGAGAGCCCCCCACTGCCTGCAGAAGGTGATGAGGTGAGGGCTTGTCTCAGAGGATGGTGCTGGACTGTCAGGACACAGCAGAGGAATTGCTGTTCACTGCAGGCAGCATTTGCAGTGGGTTTTTGGAAGGACAGGAGCTGTGAGCTCTGCAAAGCACACGCTATTGCTTGGGAAATGAAATAGAAATGCCTGTCTGAGGTGACATTCCTATTCTGAATCAAAACCAATGTTATCCTCAGAGACTCACACCACCTGTCACACCCACTTTTTCCATTCAATGTTTTTGTCATTATTATAGTATCAGTAGGGAAGTATCTGAGCTATTCATTTATTCATTCATTCCCAAAGGCTACTACTGGCTTACTTGCATAGCATGTAACAAGTAATTAAGCATCAGGAAAAAAAAATGTGGAATGTGATTAATCAAGAACATGGAGAAGTATATTAAAAAAGCAACTTCTTACTCTAGCAGCAATAAAAGATGGTTTCTCACACACAGCTCAAACTCCACTGTAATGTGGTATGCAAAGTCTGAATTGCCTGCAAGACTGGGAGGAGATAAAAAAAGTTCATCAGGTGTAGAATCGATTAGCACAAGGCATCATTAACACAGGGTCAGGGCGTCTAGGGAAGGCAGCACAGGACAGCCAGTCCTGCTGGGATTAAAAAAACAAACCAAAACAAAACAAATAGGAGTTTGAGTGCAACCATGGCTGCCAAACACTGGGTGCCTCATTGGTAAACCCACACCCTAATCAAATCCTTCATCTCCTTAATTACAGTGTATGTCTGTTCCCAGGACTATGGCTGGGAAGGATGTCCTTGTCAAATAGGGAACATGGGATACTCGGCCAGCGTGAAACCAAGAGCTTAAATAAATTCCAAAACATGGATGGTTTTCCATTCATGACCCATTGCAACAACAGCTCTCAGCACTAAGACTTAAAAATGACATGGGGCAGATCTGAGAAGCTCACAGTGTCACTTCAGTCTCCTCTCCACCTGGGACACAGCTCCCTACAGGGAGATCCCTGATTTCACCCCTGCCTCATCTCACTTGCAGACTCCTGCTTAGCCTATCTTAATCAGCCTGGCAGCTCCTGCAAGCCAAGGGAAGACTTCAATTAGAGATAAGTGACAGGATTTGGCTCAAAGGACAGACTAAAATGAATTGGCACCTAGACCTGAACTTAAAACCAAACTTATTCACTGACACTTGGTGCAGTTCCTTTATGTGGAATGGGAAAAATCAGCAGCTCTTACAAATCTGAAAAACCAACAGAAACTGAAGTAGTAACTGAGGTTTATATTAGTCATCTGAAAGGATAGGAATCATTAACAGCTTTCAGACAATGCTGGCCAGAGCTTTCTCCCACACCCAGCATCTCTAGCTCAGGACTCAGTTTAGACCCAATTTCTGGGGTTTTTTATCTCATGCAAACACAGAATGAAACACAATTTTCACCAGAGGAGAAAACTACTCTTGGGACATTTTAGATCTAAGCAACAGCCTCACCAGATTTTCACATCAAAGAGGAGAGCCTCAAAAATAATGTTATTATTTCAATTATTCAAATCTCAGAAAATTCAGATACTCCCCCAATTCACATTCTCCTCGTGGACTCTGTAGCAGAAAAAATTGAGCCTGCCACCAAAAGCTCTACTTGTCTTCTGCCTTTCTAATCTTTAGACAAGACTAACAAGTTGAGCTAATTCATGCAGTGAAACATATCTCAGAGACTTTGTATATGAACTAATTAAAATAAATAAAACCAGTATGGATAATGATAGAGCAAATCAAGTGCATATGAATTCAGTCAGTGACTCACTGCTCCCTTGTTTTCCTTATTGGAAAACTTGGCTTATCACCATACCGGGGTGACGATGAGTCAGGGAACTGGCATGAGCCACAAATTGCAAGGAAATTAAAATAAGTATCTACAAAATCTCTTTTTGGAGAGATTTTGGAGATTTTTGCTGGCTTTGTATGGATGTGGTTGTGGACCTCACAGTTCTAACCTCATGGTTTTCTGACTAGATAAGATCAAGAAAGGAAAGAGGCATTTTTGAGTTCTAGAGATAATACAGAATGACTGGGCTCCTGTTCTCAGAATCAGTTAGATGCCTTTACTTTTATAAAAGTATATATTTTAACCAATTACATTTGAAGCATATTACCCTATTCTACTGAATGCTTATCAAGTAAATAGGTGGGTATTAATCACTTGGAACCAGTGATTAATTTGCACATGCAAATATTTTAACAGCACTAAACTGAGAACTGATAGTGTGCATGGCATAAGGGTAAGAGTTCTAAACCCAAGTCAATGCATGCACAAGCACTTTGCTGCCACCTCACTCAGACAGACCATGAGAACTTGCTCTGTTACACCTTCTCAAACACCACCTGTTGGATTTGAGGTTTTCAGGCAGGTTGGGAGCACAAATCCCACCAAAAAGCCTGGGCTATTATGTGCACTTCTATGTACAAGCAGCTGTATCTCTGGAGCTCATTGATATTATTTCACAATAATAAAATTAAATTCAAACTGTTAAACTAAAAAAATAATCATACTCTAGCAAGTGAGGGGTTTTTTACCCACTTCCTTTTCTCCTACAGCCATGCACAGTTCTGTGACACAGGAAACTGGGGTAATTAGTGACTGATGATTTACAGCAGATGACAGCTAATTTCTCCAGTTAAAAAGATTTCTATCAAATCTGTAGAAATGTGCACTGAGATTGGACATACTTCCAAGTGACTGCATCTCATCTCTCATTTGCATTTTGCTTCTGCTTGGCAATGCCTCAGAGCTATTTTGGAACATCACAAGCTGTCCAGGGCACACTGGTATATTATATGTAATTGTGAGGAGCTCCCTATTCTTTTTTTACCACAAAGAATGTTTTACAAAATGCAAGGGAGATGCCAGATGCAGGGGTACCTTGTACAGAGAGCTCTGCAGAAGAGCAGCAGCCAGGAGCAAAGCAGCCCATCAGGGAATGTCAGGCACATTCCAGGCAGGTTTCTGCAGTGCACGACTCAGATTTCTCAGTCAAAGGATGAAACATCCACTGTCATGGTCCTGGGCTAACAAAGAGCTCTTGTCATCAACTTCATGCCAGTACAGGGGTGTAAGAGCTCATCTTCAGTGCTCCTGCATGCTGATTTTCACAAGTGGCTGTGCAGTGTTAATGTCCACTACACAAATCTCCCTCTGTGACCGAGATCTGGACAGGCTCATGAGGCTTTAAGTGCACAAGTAGAAAAAGCTGGAATTGTCTATAGCATCTCCTCCACAGATTAAAACCTGGATAAAACTGTGATGCAAACTTGGTGCTGCCACTCACTTTTAAGACAGGAAAACTGTAAAAGAAACTATTTCAAGTTGCTACCTAAACCTTATTTAAAATTCCAGATGAAGAAGCTTTTGGACTCAGCTAAAAATACTTACCCTAACTTTAGTAATCCCAGAATAGCCTTTACTCTCAGACATATGCTTTAAACACCCCTGAGACTCTGCTGCTGAACATGGCAGGTAGGTTCATGAATCTGTCATCCTGCATAAAGAATCATGGAATGGTTTAGGTTGGAATGGATGTTAAAGCTCATCTTGTTCCACCCCCCTGCCATGGGCAGGGACTCCTTCCACTATCCCAGGTTGCTCCAAGCCCCATCCAAGCTGGCCTTGAACATTTCCAAGGATGGGGCAGCCACAGCTTCTCTGGGCAACCTGTGCCAGGACTTCATGCACCCTCACAGCTGAGAATTCCTTCCCAATATCCCATCTGTCCCTGTCCTCTGGTGGTGGGAAGCCATTTCCCCTTGTCCTGTCACTCCAGGCCCTTGTCCAAAGCCTCTCTAGGCACTGGAGGGGGCTTTCCCCTGAGTCTGCTCTTCTTCAGGCTGAACAAGGCTGAAGCCCAGCTCTCTCAGCCTGTGTTCATAAGAGGCAGGATAAGAAGAGAGGATAAAGCTGCTCCAAGGCCACCATTACACAATGCTTCCTTTCATCCACGTCTTCTCCCTGTTCTCTCTAGAGCACCATCATTAGGACTTTTGGGGTCCCCTCACCCAGCCTGATCTGGAGAGCACTATGATCCCTACAGCAGCTTCTCCTATCCAGCACACATTCCCTTCCTCCTATTCCTTCTCTCCATCCTGCTACTCAGTTTTGAGGAACTCTCCCATCACAAGTGCACTGATCTGCAAGAATCCTACTATTTGCATTATGTAAATAAATCTGAAGGTCCTGTTTTATCCTCACATGCTCTGAGGGAGATGTTTCTCCCACAGATGAGGCTGAGGGGGTCCTACACAGTGCCCATATTGATTCCTGGAACCACCTTGAGCTTTCTGTCACAAGTGTTTAAAGCAGCCCCTCAGAGCTCTAACCATGGGCATTTGTAATTTACGTAAATTATGTTTGTGTGAGTGGAAATGCCCTCCTGTCACTGCCCACTCCAACATCTCCCACAGATTAAAACACTGTTCCCTGAGCCCAAAGCAATGAGACACTCCTCACATGCATTTACCTCCCACAGAAACACACGGAGTGTTTTTATTTCATTCTGGGTCATGGTCAAGCTGTGCCAGGTCACAACAGAGCATGGTGCCCAACTGTCCATTAGTTACTCTAAGCAAAGTGTATTTAAATTCATCTCACTGACAAAGCAAGTGGCTTTGTATAGGTAATTAGTAAGAGCACACAGGTATTCAAAGATCTGTGTAGGGCACAAAAGCTTGCTAAGGAACCCACAGCTTACCCACAGCACTATTAGAGAAAAGAAACCAGCTTTGCAGTTATCACAGGAGATATTTAAATGCATCAGTCTAGCTTCTTAAAATGATCTAGTAAAGAATTTACCATGTTCTACAATAGCTCCATAGCTGATATAGCAAAAATCTGTGGACAAAAGCTTTTACCTGCATGAGAGGGTTTACTCAGATGAGAATAGGGGACATTAAAATAAGCACGACAGCGAGGGCTTCTCCAGAACTGCAAGGAGTCAGTGGTGTGGGCATGTCACCACAGTGACACCAGGAAGTCCTCACAGCACAAAAAGGGTTTGTCCTGTTTTTTAAACAGAGTGTTTTATTCAGTGCAAGCTGCAGCAGTTTCTGGAGCTAAAACACCCTTCACAGCAGGGTTTTTGATTTTGCCAAGCTGCAATGCCACAGGACCTCAATGAGAAGGGCTGTGGTAACAGGACAGTGATGCACACTCCTAGATGACAGAGCAAAACCTGAATTCAATCCTGAATTAGGAGACAGGGCTGCTCTGTTCTCAATTCTGACACTACATCACTATTTAACCTTGGGTATGTTACTTGATCATGCAGAATTTCAGAGTCTGCATTAGCCTAATGAAGATAATAACAATAATCATGTGTGTCACAGATACAGTTGGGCTTGGTTATTATGTTCTCATGAAGTGCTTGGAAGAGCCCCAGATGAAAGGGAAATTAGGAGAAGGAAGATTAATTATAAGATGTGCATCCCAAATAAAAACCAGACAGGAACATTGTTGTTGCTGTTATTAGTGAAGAGTCTGTCTGATTTAGGCCAGCTTTTATTTCTCTGTTGGTAAAGCAGACCCATTTTAACCACTTTCCACGTTCAAATTTTATTTGTAGATGGTGAG
This sequence comes from Toxostoma redivivum, assembly GCA_013397375.1. NCBI lineage: Eukaryota > Metazoa > Chordata > Aves > Passeriformes > Mimidae > Toxostoma > Toxostoma redivivum. The sequence continues at coordinate 100,886 of VXBI01001500.1, forward strand.
TGAGTGATAAAGGCTGCTGAGCTTGATACTGCAGACATAAAGGCCTTTGATTGAAGGTCTGATTTCACAGTAACCATTGTCTGTGATATGACAGGCCTGCCTGTGTTTTCACTGTTGTGAAGCAAAACAAGGAACCAAAAGTTTACTGCCACTCTGAAGGAAAGACTAGGGTTGAAGAAAAGGAAACATTTCCTGTGGCTAACATAGTGAGTATAGTCATAATGGGAAACATTACATCAAAATTATATTAACAAGCACTTGGGTGTTTAACAAAAACTTGTGCAAATGGAAACATCTTTTCTCCAGTGATTTTGTCTCAGAAAGTACCAAGTATTTCTCATTTAGGTTAGTATCTTTTCCTGTTTCAACATGGGGAAAGGGACACAGGGAAAGGCACAGTGATGTATCTGGGCTCACATCTAACTGAGCAGAACAGCCCAGAAAGAGACCCAAGCATTTCCCCAAGCCTCTCTCCTGGAGCTCCTCCCTCCTCTGCCACAGATCAAACCTTGCTCTTTCTGCAGCATGCTAAGAGTGTCCCAGAGATCCCAGAATCACTGAGGATGGAAAAGATGGCTCAGATCATGGGATCCAATCCGTGCCTGATTCCCACCTTGACACCCAGCCCAGAGCACTGAGTGCCAGCTTGGACACCTCCAGGGATGGGGACTCCATCACCTCCCTGGGCAGCTCCTTCCAAGGCCTGACCACCCTTTCCATGGGGAAATTCTTCCTGATGTCCAACCTGAGTCTCCCCTGCTGCAGCTGGAGGCTGTTTCCTCTTATCCTGTTCCTTGTTCCCTGGGAGCAGAGCTTGAACCCTGCCTGCCCCTCCTGTCAGGGAGTTGTGCAGAGCCACAAGGGCCCCCTGAGCCTCCTTTTCTCCAGGCTGAGCCCCTTTCCCAGCTCTCTCCAGACCCTTCCCCAGCTCTGCTGCTCTTCTCTGGACATGCTGAAGCCCCTCAATGAATGCCAAACTTAAATTCAACATCATCCAGTGACAAATACAGTTCCAACTCTAATTTCATTGTGATACCAAATTTCATTAAACATCCCTTGGGGTATTCAGTAATGAATTGCTTAAAAAGTGGATGAGTACAGGAACCTGGGAAAAAATTAATAATTGCACGTTCTTTCCAGGATGCACAAACTCCGTGCTTTCACCTTGCATAGAAAGTTTTCAGGTTTTTAAAAAAAATAGGGTGGTATTGAACCCTTCATTTCTCAAGAATCAGATTTTTGAAAATTGCTGTCAGCAAGTCACCTACACCTTAATTTGTGATAATTAACAATGCAGTAGAAGAAATAAAGGACATAGCCTCCACTTGTTTCAGGAGACACTGCAATACAGCTAAAGGAGTTTCACCCCTTAACTATAAACAGTAAAAGGCTCTAATTTGCTCAGCTTCTGCTCATGAAATGTGCATTAATTCCTTAATGACAGGTGCATCTTGGAGTCAGGACAGCTAATCACTAGATCAGGAGTTAACCACAGCACAGGGCTCAGAGAAGCCCACATCTTTTTCAAAGAAAGCCTTGGCAAGATCCCACAAGCCAGTTCACAGCAAGTTTATAGCAAAAGGTTATTCCCTAAAAGTAGAGCTAATGATCCCTGTTTTTCTATGGCTTTATGTTTGAGACAGCAACCTCCAAGCTTTTTCAGAGGTGGTGGATATTCAAAATCTTTTACCTTCCTGGTTTCTTTCACATTTCATAAACATTAAGCTCATGTTACAGGGACTCCCTCCTTTCCCTGGCTCCAAATGTCCCCGACACCTCCAGCAGTATTGTATCATGAAGTCTTCCTTCAAGTGTGGCCAAAATTGCCAATGGATTAAAACAGTCAGGGAGGAGGGGAACAATAACTAATCCAGAGAGAGACCAACTTACAAAATACTCTCTGTTAAAAGAAACTGCTTCCATTGCAAGTCATGTCTCCATTTATTGGAATTGCTGAAGTTCTTTTATTTTCTATTCCACATCCTCTCCCATAGTGACTTTCCTGTTTCAGAACAGCCATCTGCATTACAGGTCCAGAGTCAGCCACAGCAGCTCCTCCTCTCCATACAGAAGCAGTATTATTCCACTGCATCTATAAACTTGGAAATGTGTGCATTATCCCTTGTCTCTTACAACTCTCTCTTCTGTTAATCAACACTGTTAGTCATTTAGTAAGATGAAACACCACAGAACTTTGGTAGTGGTTGGCTTTTGGGGTAGTCCCTAACTCCCATTCCTTATCTCAGGATGTTATGTAAGAAGTAGAACGCTGTTAAATCTGAGAGAATCAAGATCAGTCAGAGGTGCTGGACACAAGATACTAACACTGAAATAAAGCAAACAAAATCTTTCCCTGCCTACCCACACCCTTCTTTTGCACAGAAATACCTAAACAGCTGAAGAGATGGGGTCAGGAAGAATATGTTTAGCCACCAAGTTGAACACAAAAGGCAGAGCTTTGATAAAGAAGCATATTGGTGTCCTGTGAACATCCTTTCTTATTAAGAGAAGAAAAAGAAAAGATCCATTTCAAAAGTAAAAGGCAACTCAGTCCTAAATCTGGACAGTCAGTAATCCACACATGGCTCCTGCACTTCAGTCACTGGTATCAAAGGCACTTCATTCAGGAAACATGTCAATCCTTTTGTTCATTTATTCCTGAGTTAGACATTAAGCAGAAAATAAAGCACCTGAGTTATATGCCCATTAGGATGCTGCATAATATAGAGAGGAGGAAATAAAACCAGTGCCAGTCTGAAAGGGAAAACCAGCCTCAGTGCTGTTTGGGTATTGAAGGCAACGCACAGTATTGCAAAATGCTTGTGTGGTCAATAAAGTTACAGTAAATGAGGATTCAGGAAGTACTGCAAACTCTGATACTGAAATCGATACATCACATACAGTGATTGTTGGATATAAGAAACTCTATGTCAATATTCTGCTGTGGAGCAGGCACGTTGGAGGTGGAGAGCAGGCTGAAGATCTTGCCTAAGTGTGGTATGTCCCACAGACTTTATCCTGCTCCTGACACTGCCTGGAATCATGCCTGGCTCCAGCTTTGGGCTGTGGAGCACCTGCTGAGCACTGCTCACATCAGTCCCTCTGTGGTGAGCGAGGAGTTTGCTCTGGAGAGGAGAGCAGAACACCATGGTGCAGCTCCAGTCCCACTGAACAGGTTGGAGCACATATGGCAGGAAAATCCACGAGGACCTGACAAGATAGACAGGTGAGCTGCCCCAGCACAAAAAGTTGTTTTCAAACAGCCAAAGCCAAGCTAGCGAGGGCACTTTCAAGTGAGTCCAAGCCAAAGGCAGCAGATAGGGGTGCAGGTCTGAACAGGCACCCAGGTGCCCCCAGGAAGGATTCACTCTACCAAGGGAGCTGCAGCATTCCTCAGCAGCCTCCACACTGCGATGGTTTTCAGCCAGGGCCCCAGAAGCAGTTTATTCTGTAAGCTCTCCCCCGCAAGGTATTGGGGATGATGGAAATGAAAACAAGAGAAAATTAATCTTTTTATTAATTTAGAAAGATGTAATTCATGACTCATAGCGAGCTTGTATAAATAATGACATTGTTTAAATCTTATTTGTAATTATACTTAAAGCCAGAGACTTTCAAAGCTGCACTGAGAATAAGGCATCCAACTGTCTAATTTATTGTTATTTTAAGCAGATACTGTATGCCCAAATTCCCTTGGCAGATTATATCTCAGCTTAAGTGTTTTGCTAGAGGTAATTTTCACATGTTCATGACAGCAGCAATGAGAGGAAGGAAATCAAACAAAAGAGAATTCCATCTATGTCATCCAATTTCTTCCTCTCTCTGGCAAGCCTGGAAGTGCTTTGTGTATGACTGAGAAGCTGCACATTCCCTGTGCTCCACCTGGTTTGGCAGAGAAGAGAAAGTGGAAGTGAGGAAGGACCAAATGCAAGTGGTTTGGGAAAGGAAACAAACCAATAGGCTTTCTTTATCTGCCATGCAATCTTAGAAAAATGAAAAACTGCTCTTTGTGCTACTTCTCATTCTATGAGGCACCTGTTCATTCATTACAGCAGTGGTAATAAGGAACACAAACTCACAAGTAGATCACCTTGAAAGTCTTGTTCATACTTCTTCAGACTCCTGCAATCCCCAACCATGGACTTAAATTTAATAAGGATCAAAAAATATGTACAGAAAACTAGAAGTTACCAAGGGGAAAATAATTTGTGCTAATGCATATATAAACCTGGAACAGCAATCTGTCTAGGAAATGAGTCTTATTAGCACCTCACTTGAAATACCCATGGCATGCTTGGAGGGCACCTGGTGATCCTCAAGGAAATTGATGCCATTTTGAGGACCTGTCATAGAGCTGGTTGATCTGGAAAAGTTGGACAGAGAACAAAAATGGTTGGAGAAGTGCCAACATGTATCTAGTGCTTTTAAATACTTATCACAGTGCTGCACTTGTTGCATGAAATCCAAGATGTAGCAAACACATGGAAAATTATCAGCCCCCTAATATATGTAACTGCTAGTAGACACAAGGATCACAGTCACCCATTTATTCAGTACAGAGGTTGGGCTGGGAAAGAATTACCATTCATCTTTCCTCAAGACACTGTTTTAACCAAGAGAAATTTCTACATGTAAGTATAATCAAATCCTAAAATCCTATATTTACTAGGACTGCAGGATATGTAATATATATTCAGAAAAATTATACCCTAAATCAGTCTGAGTTTTTTCTTTCTCTGCTACTAGGAATCTGGGCTGCTTCTCCCAAAATGAAGAAACTTGATTTTCATGTCAGCTCAAATTCCCATGCAATGGATTTCATTCTTGTTTTGTCTCCTGCTCATTTTGCTCCCACTTTGTGATGGAACTGCCACTGAGGAATCAGAGCTGCTCCTTACACACTGAAAGTGAAACTAAACAGAGCAAGTTTTCCTTCTGTGTTCAGAAACATGATCAGCAGTTTGACTTTTACATGGCCATTATTTAAAAACACACATACAATCTTTTCCAACCTGGAACTGACTTTCAGTTTCTTTCTTGACTTAGCTCTGTCCCTATCAGTGTCTGCTACAGGTAAGAAAATACAGCTTGGTATCTTCAGTGGCAGAGACTGAGAAATCTCTTGTAATTACTGCATTTTAAATGGCCTATAATTTCAGAGAACACCATTAATTCATCTCCTCACGTGTGGGGTCACAAGCTGCTCTTCCCTCTCTTCTGATATGCTAAGGGCCTAGAGGAGGACTGCAGATATTGAGGGACAACATACATTAGATATTAAAAATTCAAGTGTTAGAAATGACAAAGGCATTTATCAAATGCAGACACACTCCATCCTACTCTTACCTTCTTTTTTGTATCATTTCCTCCTTTTTATATTATTATTAATGCCATTTTTGAGGAGAGAGAAGGAAAAACTATTCACTTCAAGCACACCACCCTAGGATACTGCAAAAAGAAAAGACTGCATAAAACATCTATAGACATAAGGTTCCTGCTGTGTGCTGGAGGCAGAATATATCACCATTCAGCTAAATGGTGCAATAGAGAAGTGGAGAAAAACTACAGAAATTGCTTTGAAAACAAAAACAAAAAACTGCTTTCCTGGAGCTATCATCAGGTTTGCTTGTCAGATCGGATGCTTTTTTTCTGTGCTCCATTCAAATGCAAAGAAAATGCTTGAGGAAAATTGCTAGTTCTGATATTTACACCCTTCACATACACAGCTGGAATGAGATTTCTGCCGTGGTGGAGCAACAGCATCAACAAAATAGTCTAAGTCTAATGGCAGTCACACTGCAAGCACTATTTAAACATATGCAAAGGGTTTCTTGATTCCCTGCTACATATTTTCTAGTAAACTTCATGCTTATATAATTTTTAAGTACTTATTTTTACAGCAAATTTTAGGAAAATGAGCCAACTCATGTGAGTAGAACTGGAGGAATGAGGTTAATAAAGGTAGATGGAGTAACCTGTAGATATGGCACTTGGGGACATGGTGACCTTGGCAGGGCTGGGAATACTGTTAGACTTGATCCCAAAGGTCTTTTCCAATCTAAACAATTCTTTGATTCCCTGAGAAGCCTCCCCACTCCAGCAAGGAAAGCAGAAGCTTCACAGAAGTTCCACCTAAGGCAAATCTTTCCTGAGTCACCAGCAAACATTTGTTGTGTTTTAGTTTCCATCTGACAGCAGCACACGCTCTGCCTCATGCCGTGGCTTTCCAAGGAAATACTTAGAGAATCAGCCCAAATTTTTAGAGAAGTAGGATTTAAGAAATGCCATCTCCTGTGAGATTTGGCATTCTCCTTAAAACAGCTGTTACTGCATGCTTAAGACTAAGCTCTACAAACCCACATGGTTGTACAAAAAATCCCCCAACAGGAAAAAAACAGTCTCCAAATCCAGAATACAACTCTGTCACATCCAAAAGCTATTTATCTCTAAGTTTCATAGCAAAATTGAAAGGTCTACTCATAGTGGCCACAGTTGTGGCAATTATTATCTGTAGGGTATAAATTCCTGTCAGACATCAGCACCATATCTTTTACTATTTTGCAAACATAAAAATGATGATTCCTGACACAAAAATCTTGCTCAGACATAAAATAAGGCCACAGATTAATAGAGACACAAATGAAGGGAGAATACAAGAAAACAATGCATAATTTCTGTCCCTCTGACACGTATCTAGAGGTTTAGGTTGTATATTAGGAAAAATGTCTTCACTGGAAGTGTTGTCCAGCCCTGGCACAGCTGTCAGGGCAGTGGTGGAGTCACCATCCCTGGAGGGATTTAAGAGATGTGAGGATATAGCACTTGGGGACATGGGTCAGTGGTGGCCTTGGCACTGCTGGGGGAATGGGAGATTTTTCCCAACCTAAAGGAATCTATGATTCTGTGCTGATCAGCTCAAGGCTCTTTTTTAGAATATAACTGCTGCAAAACAAACTCTGCATCCATAGGGCTACAAGTAAATAAAATCCTCTGCCTTTTGCTTGGTTAACAAACTACTACCATGCCTTAAGGATGTTGTCTGGGGTTTTGCCCCCACAAAAATGTAATTGCCTAATCTTTCTTATCCAATCAGCACAGTGTCCCAGTACTTTGCTTATCAGCTGCTTATTCCCAGAAACCTGCCCTGCCCTGATCCTTTTACTGCTGCTCCCCAAGTCACCTGCCAAAGCAACTACTTGTGTGGCCATGCCCAGAGCATAGAGGGAGCAAAATCACCTGGAAGGGAAAGGGAAGAGGAAGGGGGATGGATATTATTGCATTACTTTCTCCTCCCTGCTGAAAACAATTAATGATTTACCTTATATTGCATATTGCAGTCCAGAAAGCCTTCAGAAATGACCAAACATGTTATTCCAGCTGAAGCATGTCCTAATCCTCACCTCCATTGCTGCAGCTAGATACAGGCTGGCTCCAGAGCCTCCTAGAGTGCTCTGAGTTGTATCAATTTCCTCTTCAAGTCCTTTATACCAACTGATATGTTCTGAAACACATCAATTTCTGGCACAATACAGGTATTTAAAAGCCCTCTATCAACATATTTTTACCTACAGCCCTTGCCCTCTTCCTCCCTTTCACACACACACTCTCAGAATAAGCAGGGAAAGCTTCCTGCTTTAATGCACACTTCCATCAGTTGCAAACAAGAGGTGTGAAAGGAAATTAGGCATGCAAGTCAGCTCATTCACAAATTAAGTGCCTATTCATTTGCAGGAGCACTGGAAGGCCCTGCCAAATAACAGGAGGTGAGCAGCAGTGCTTTTCCAGCAGCCTGGAAACAACTGGAGCAGGTAGATGACAGACACCTCCATTTCAGGACTGACTCCTCCTGGTTGCTGTTCCCAGTTTCCAAGCACAAGGCAGACATCAGCATCATCACCAACACTACAATATTAATGATAAACAACTAACTTACAGGACCACTGTGAGTACTGAATATCTGGGAGGAGTTTCTATGTGCCACAGAGCCTTGCTGTGCTAGGTGGGAAAGCAAAGGCAGAGAGGCTGTGCTTAGTTATCCACACAGCAGGTCTGCAGAATGGTCTCCCTGGAGGAAGGGCCAGCTGTGCACTCCATGTGTGCCTGCTGAAGGACCCTGATGTGACTGAGCCTCCTCTCTGTCCTTTTCAGCCTTGCTGTCCTGCTGCCAGCACCGCTGCCAGGATGCAGCAGCTGAAGAGCAGAGATTTCTGCAATAGGATCTGCCCCTGTGGACCTGTGGGCCCTCTGGTAAAACAAACAGCAACACTTATGGCAGTGCCCAAAACCAAGCTTGAGCTCTCTGTCCCTTCATCCATTTATCCTAACACAAAAAAATAAAGTAATAAAATCTGTTTTCTTTACAAACTTGACATTACTCAACTTTGATCAAGATATGCATATCCTTTCCTTTCTGAAACTTTTCAGCCCAAAATAAACATTCCTCTTTCACAATTAAATGTCTTTATAGAAACCCACTACCAACATTTCACAGCACATTTGAAAAATAGATGCTTGCAGCCTATCAAGTAAAGCATTTTGCTTAAATTACACACTCTTCTTTCATGAAATTCCAGCATGTGGTTTTGCCTTCTCTCCATCCCTGCAACAAGAGAACACTGCAGGCCCATATTCTGCTTCATATTAATCAACATAAACCCCCATTAGTTTGTGGAGGAGCAGATAAAGATGGTCAGCCTTATCACTGAGGGCTGCCAAGGGCAGAGAGACTGAGGTGAGGAAAAGCCAGTGAAGGAATCCATGCTTACAGCCATGGCACAGGTGATGTTTGTGCTGAGCAGAGCTCCAGCCCCTGACACAACCAGCCCTTAATTGCACTTCCTAAATGTGGATGGAAACAGTACACAATTACTGTATAACCAAAGAGCCTTCTCCAGGCATTTCAGATTCAAAACTCATCCATGACTGTTAAGCATCAAGACTTCAGTAAATTTTAGAGCTGAGCAGAAAAGTAAAAATACCAAGAGCTGAAAGTATCTTTGTACTTTGAGACTGAGCTCCATCCACAGCTTCAGTTGCCTCATAAGCCCCTGAAGATCTGAATAGTTGGTTAATTGCATTTACTTGTCATGTCCTCTTACTTGAGAGATCCATACTAAGGCTATGAGAGTCATACCAACAGGAGATACCAAGAGGATAAAACTGATGTAAAAAGCAAACAACAAAGAGTAAGGTTAGATTTCTTTGGACTCCTAAAAAAACCCCAAACCCAACAAAAAAACCCCAACAAAACCAAGATGAAACCCAACTGAAATGATGAAAACCAGATCAAAGTGCAACTCATATCCATCTCTCCTTTCATCTCAGCATTTCAAGTTCTGAGATTTGATAAAAAATGATTCTTTCATTTTATTCTTTCAGTTTATGGCATAACAGTTAAACATATGGCATAAAATAAAGAGACTGGGTGCTAGCTGAACCTCAAAGCATGTAGCTAATGATTTCAAACCAGCTAAAAGCTCACAGCAATAGCTGATCCTTCCAGCAGCTGATAGGAATTAAAGAGCAGGGTGCATTATTTGGAAAAATTTTGGATTTTCCATAACAAATGCCTCAGAATTGTTCCCACAGTATCTTGATCTCATATACTGAAGTATTGCAGAAGAGGACAGCGTGTTTCTCCAGCACACCCTTCTGCTGGATGGTTACTCTGCTTTCCAAAGGGTACAAACTTTACAGCTGGCACAGAGCCCAGCTGCTGCCTCCACACCCACAGCAGGCTCCTCCTGCAGCCCTGCTCATCTTCACTGCCCTCTGTCCCAGCAAACCCAGAGCTGCTCATCCTCCCTGCAAGGCAGGAGCCTCCACCTCCACCAAACAGAGCAAAACCATGCTGAAGAGTTTAAAGTGCTCAAAATTCCAGCTCAGAAAGAGAGAGCTGCCCATGGCCAACATTTCTAAAGGCAAAATTACAGCATGTGGGAATTACAGATCTGCAGGCAAACCAGCAATTTGTGAGGAATTCAAGTCACCAGAAGCAACAAATTAGGACCACAACGCTAACAAAATTAGACACAGTCTCCTTTTAACCTCATCTCTATTTTAAGAGCTTTATTTTTTAAATAAAAATAGGGTTTGTATTTATTTTGTTGTTAGAGTTTCCATGAAATTGGGCTGAGACTGTTTAAGAACAATGTTTCTCCATCATTTACTCTCTTTTTCTTAGCATGTGTAAAATTGTGACCGTGCCTGTATAAGGAGGTTTCTCTCAGCCATTTAACAGTGACAGTCACCCAGCAGAGATAAAATTCAGTAGCCACATGAAAATTTCCATCATCTTTGCAAACATGCTGCTTGACTGGAGGCTGTCAGCTCTGGGATTTTTTTTTTCTTCAGTCTTCTCCCAATTGGGAACACTACTAGAGTCAAAAGGCAGCTCTTTCCCAATGTGACCCTCACTCATGTACATGTCAATAGACTGAACTATGGAAAAACAAAACAAGAACCAAGCCAATTTCCACCCATTCCACTCAATAACAATAAAATCACACAACAGCATCTTTAAAACCATGCCTGTTCATTTGGATAATTACTCTAACAGCCCATCTAAGCATGGCCTCAGCCCTGTCCCCAATGGAGAGACCAAAACCTGAAGGAGAAGGAGGAAACAGCTCATCTGCTGAACACAATGTTCGGAAATGTGAGGTGCACATTCCTCACAACAGCAAGATAAATGTTCCCACCCCAGCACAAAGAAAGGGTTCATATTTCATACATTTTCCATTGTTTGAGCTTGCTTGTACATAAGCAACTACATTTAGCAATTACCAATGGGAGAGACTGAGCAGCTAAAAAGATTATCATGTTTTTAACAATGCAACAGCAGAATCAATGAGGGGGCTGCACCCTGTTCAGTTCCACTCATGTTCTCCAATTCCAGCAGAGCCACCCTTCCATGGGTACTGATACCTGTAACACTCACTCATGGGATGTGCATCAGCTGCTGCACAAATTAAAATTATCCATCACATGAAAAGTTGTCCTTGGAGGGGGCTGCAGCAATGAACTCCAAAGGAACTCGAACACCACAGTTCAGTGCTTAGTCTAAGCAGGGCTCTTATAAACATCCCCTGTGCTCATCCTGTCTCACTGGTCTTCAGTGCTAGAAAGGGAGTGGATACACATGGAACCAAAGAATTCTGGATTGAAACAAGTCAGTACTTTGAAACATGAAATATTTCAATGAGATGGCTTTGTGACATAAGGAAATACCCTGTAGGTAGTGATGCAGGCAGTGTTTCTGGACTGATGTGACTCCAAGGAGTTCATCAGGCAGTGAAGAGCACAGAGGAAGGACTTGTGCAGTCCTGGCAAGTCTCACAGCCTGCTGCCTGCTCCACACTCATGTGCTGCTGCATCTCCACCCTGCCAGACAGCAGCTGCTGTGGCTGGCACAGCCTCCTGCACAGGGAAAGGGCAGCAGTCTTGTACTCCAGGGAAGGCACAGCGCCCAAGGATCTCAGTAGAAACAGCAAGAAAGGCTTTACCGACCTACAAAGGGTTTCAAAGAGAAGTCTGCAGTGTTGCATGAGTGACTGCTCCAGCTCGAATGACACAGCATCCTCACACAGCTATCACTACCCAGCAAGTGCTGCCTTTGTGTGTTTAACACAAACCTCCTAACACTGCCTGCTCTAGCTTTCATTGTATGATCTGAAAGCACTCTTCTACTGGACCCTTACAAAAATAATGCAGTGTTTATGGACAAAGACAAGCTTTAGAAGGCTGGCAAGGAATTTAGTGTCCTTAAAACTATTAATTGGGATGGAAGGAACAGGGAACACTCATCAGGACAGGCTGCTGGCACAGGAGGTCACAGCATCAGCCAGACATGGCAGGTGCAAGCAGTGAAATCTGTGTGCACATTCTGGAGGGACAGCTTCAAACAGAGCTGCTCTTCTCTGCTGTGGCTGCTGCTGCTTAATTTGATTACACAAAGTGAGAGCTGGGGGGAGGGAGGGGAAGCAGAGGCAGGAGCCAGGACCCTCTGGGCACCCATGTGGAAGGTACTGGGTGCCCGCAGCTGCGGTCTCAGCACAGGGCTCTGAGCAGGAGCTCCGTGAAATTACAGGGGCACCAGACAGCTGACACGGCACGAGCCTCTGGGAGACAAAAAATGCCTTGCTTTCCCCTCAGCAAACCACATGCTGCATAGCAATTTGGACTGGAAAGATGCTATTCTGGATTTAAAGGGAAACAGATCTGTTAAAGAAGCCCTGGCAGGGCAGGAGGGTCTGCATCCCTCCCACCCTGGGACGCTTGGTCCCTAACACTTGTAGGGGCTGCATTCTTCCAGCTTTCCACCAGCCAAGTCTTTCACTACCTGGATTTCTAAGAACTGCCAAGAGACTCTTTTGTAAGACAATCCTAACCTAAAATTATCCAAAGTGTGCTCTTGCTTCCCTCTAGCCCAGAAATCTTAGAGAAGAACTCTGGGACTGTTCCTTTAAAAGACAGAACAATTCATTCTCTACTGAATTCAGGGCCGAAAGGGAAAAAACCCAAAGCAAAAAAACCCAGGGTCTAGGATCAGGTCCTTCAGACTAAGTCCAAGAATATCACTAAAGACAAAAAATTCCTCTTGTTGGGATATTTAGATAGAAGATATTTTAAAATCTACCTTAAAATTGTTATGACACTACCTACCAGAGTCTAATTATACTTTCATAATTATATGTATTAATATCTAAAGTGTATAATTACAAAGGAGCCAATATATTTTAGAAACACCATACTTATAAACCTTTTTTTTTAAATAGAAACTTCCTGCATGACTGCAAGATCTGTATTTTAGTTCTCCTGTCTTGATGACTCAATACTAGCAGAGGCAACTAAGTCCATGTGTTTGAATGGAAGCTGCAAACAGGAATCTTCAGTATTATATCAGAGGCATTGATCAAAAAAAACCACCAAAACCTTGCTCCTGCAGAATAAAAGAAACACCTGAAAACTGTGGAGAAATAAAATAAACTTAAAAAATAAATTTTTAATAATAATAAATTTTCTTCTTAGCAGCTTCCTTCATTAAAGCCAAAACTTTTACACACCTGTTTTAAATCTACAAAGAGAACTGGAGCATTGAAAAATAGAGGTCCTGCCAGCCAAATGGGTGATTAATGGAATTTACAAACATATTAATTATCAGATCAGTGATACAAATCTACTAACTAGTGGTGTCCACACCATGCCTGAGCTTGCCTGTTGTTTTCTGGCAGTCTCTGGACTGAGACCACAGGCAGATCATCTATGACTGCCTGGACAATCCCAGCTCTCCCACTGCTGGGCTCATGCTGCACACACAAACCTCTTCTGCAGGTAGCAATGGCCCAGGAAACCTCTCCCACTCAGGACTGAAGTGGTTTGTGCTTCAATTGCACAAGTCTGAGTGAATAAAAGCAAACATCATCAGGTTACAAAGCCCGGTAATTTCTAAATGGTGATGAATGTATTTCCCATTCACTTAGAAAATGAGATGGGATGGTATAATAGGGCTTGACTAAATATTTAAATAAAAAATGTTAAATCCTGATTCAGATTTTATTGCATGTGCTTACAGACAGAGACCTTTCTCCAGCCACTCACATAACTTCTGCTTTTATTCCAACATCACCTCCACTTCCAATTTATTCTTGTTAAGTGGCTTTCAGCAATGCAAGTGATTTAAATGCACACTTGAGAGGCAAATGTAAGCTTGCAATAAGGTGCAGTTTGACATTTAAACCATTACATGTTTTTGAACGTAATATCACTACAGAAGCATTATTAATTTTGGCCACTTCCAGACAGAAGTTTAAAAAGCACAATGAAATGCAGACCTAAACTGATTTACCTCTCTCTTCTCCAACAACTGTTGCAACTCTCTTGATTCACAGCTCAAAAATTTGAAAATTTTGGTGGCTTTGAAGTAACATAAAGTACTTCCACTTCACTTTAAATAGCTGACAAAAATGTGCCTTAATGCCATATGCATTTCAATACATCTTGAAGAACAAACATAATTTTAACTTGACTTTAAAAAGTGTTTTAGTTTCTAAGAGTGCCACTTCTCCAGTGCCCCCAACTCAGCAGCTTAGGAGCACAACCCAAAACCCAAGTCATGGCAGGTCTGCCTTCATAGGTGTTAAAGCACATATAAAACAGTGCATGACCTTCCAAAACTGGTCCCAGCTGACAAAGTAACTGAGCAACATTCATTTATGCCCAGTTGGAATTGCCAACATGTAAGAGGTGAAAATTTTGACTACTTAAAAATATGTTTCATGAAGGAAATAGCAAGTGACCCTAAGCTTTAGCAGATCTGCCAAGACCCTGCTATAATGAAGTAGGCAAGAGAACTCGTTCATTGTATTGCCTTTGCAGCACTTCTGTACAGTTCAAGGTACACCCCAGAGCCAAAAAGCACACAGCAACACATGCTGGGGAGGTGCTGCTAACTGCTCCTGAGCGTCCAGCATCTCATACGTGTCAAAAGGAGATGAAATAAACACAGAGGTAAAGGAAATTAAGTTGGTTATTTGCTCAAGAAATGCTGTTGGAGAGAAGAGCAAGGGAGAAGAGCAGGAGGTGCACTCACTGTGTGGGGCACCAGTGGCTCAGTGCCCAGGGGCTCCCAACAGCCTCCTGCTCTGACCAGTGACTGAAGGCTTTTCATTAGGGATTGAGTAATTGCTTGTGCAGTCTGTATGGAAGTGCAGATGGGCAAAAGCACCACGATTCCTCTCATTTAGAGGGGGAAAAACCAACTTCCTTGTCTTAATACCAGTTGGGAATAAAACACACAAACACCACATATTAACTGATCATCAGAAGCTCAGGAACCTCAGCATATTGTTCTTACAGTCAAAAATCAATGACTAGAAGCCAACACTTGGCATTTTCTGTACCTAGTTATAGGAAAGTCATCATGGAGAGATTAATGTTTGCCCTTCCAAGCACTGTAACTCAGGTACTTTGTTGGTATTTCTGAGTTACAAATTCCTGAAAATTGCAAAGAAAAAAAAAGTTTCATATCCTGATACTATTACATTAAATAATTTTTTGTCCTCTGTCTTCTCTTCCCCATGAGAAAAGGGACTAACACATCCAAGATGGAGCTGATCAGGAACTGTCAGTTTTAATCAGAACACTGTAGCTGTCAGTCACCAGTGGCCCTTGGGTATTTTGTTTCCTGAATATATAAAAGATTGTTATCCTGAAAGTTAGTCAGCATTTCTGGCTGCCAGACGGAAATAACAAGACTATTAGGAATGTTTTAACACTGGTATAACTGCAGCAGTATTTGAGTTCTAATAGCTCAGCACACCAGCACAGGCAATGACCCCTCTTTATGAGCCACACTGGTGCAATAGAAATAATTTCTCCTTATTGCATAGTTTGCACAGTTGGTATTTATTAATAGTGTTGCAATTCCGTATTAATTATTATTTAGCACTGAGAACACGCCTGAAACTGCACAAAATTAGTGCCTGGCCCAAAGTGCTTAAGCAGCTCTGATTCAGCATCCCATAAGCAACATTTCATCCACCAACCTGCTCAGAGACTAAAGCCTGGACAGCAGTGGCACTTGGTCAGCTGATGTCACATCAAATTATTTACATCCTACATCTTGGGACAGCCAAGCCCCAGTGGGTCTGGCTGGGGCAAAGTTTACAAGCACCAGTCTTTTGGAAAAAACCACCCAACACTGAAGGCAACATGAAAATGAGAATACAGTATCTTATGCAAAATTATTAGAAAAGAAATCCTGTCATAGTCTCCCATTTTCAAATGAAAAGTCTCACTGAAGAGGAACAGAGCAAAGCACATAGTGATTTGTGAACTTCCCAAACTGCTCACCTGGTAGGAATGCTGTACTAAAGCAGCTGCCCAAGCCAGGTTTAAAACCAAAACTTCCAAGGTCATCACCACCACACAGGCACAAATCATGAAATGCAAACGTGACAGACAGAGAGAAGTGAAAATTGCAAATCAACAACAGGGCAAGACCCTCACCTCCCCCCCCCACCTTTCAGATCCATACTGCTTTGTTGGCAAACCCTCCTGAAGGATCACTCCTCTGAAATGAGAATATGCAGGGAGCACAAATCAGCAAATCCCAGGACAGCCATGGGAATCAGTCAACCTTCAGGTAGGTTTAATTCAGGCCCTGCAGAGTTCACACAGACATGAGTCCTGTTGCCACTGTCAGTTCACCCATTTTTGTTGTTTTCCATATTGCCAAGAACACAGAGCTGTATTCTAAGACATAATGACATGTTACTAATACAAATAGAGAAAATAGGAAGCTATGAAACAAATAATTAACTGTGATTTGTTATTTACATAATTATTGGCAGAAGCCTGAACAAGGAGTAAGATGGATTACTGCAGTTTTGGTTCAATGCAGCCTTAAAATAAAGAAATTAAACAAAAAAAATCATCACGTGCCAAGGCTGAAAGGATTTTCATTCCAGCATGGGGTTCTCTCACTCTGCCAGCCAAGCTCCAAGCTGTTACTGCAGCTATTCTCCAGATAAACACTGATCTTTTCCCCCTGCTCTTCTGTTCAGCCACTGCAGTTGCTGGCCACCAGCAGAAGCATAAGAAATGTATTTAAAAAAAAAAAAAAAACAACAACAACAACACCATAAAAAATCTCTACAGGAGATAATATTGCTCACCAACAACATAAGCCTGGTATTTCATATTGCTCAAGCCTGAACTTAGGACAGGCAAGGCATAAAGCCTAGTTTTTCTTCTGTATTTCTCTCCCTCCTCTAAAGCTAAAATTGCTCTATGATTTCAGTTGTGGCAGGAGATCAGTTCTGGAGAAGGAGGATTGATTCTTATCCCCTCAAAACCTGAAGTACAGAAGAGGTAGGAGCAGCTATGTTGCTCTCACATGATCCATTGCTGTCTAGAAGGTTCAGCCTGACAGAACTCTGTTCCTTACTCTGTCATTTCATAATAGTGAGAGAGAACGTGGTGGTTCCAGCCATGCCTTGTGCAGAGGCTTCCATGAATCACACAGCACCATGAGGAGTGGAAAGAGCCACCAGAGCATCCTGAACAGCTCATTCAAGAGCCTTCCAAAAGAAACCTTCAGCCACTCCTGACTGGGGAAGGAATGATTCTACATCACTTCAGTCAGCCAGGATCCCTTACATTCTCATCCTCCTGATTTTTTATATACTGCTGTAAAACCAGGGGCATGGATATTAGTGCTCACTCCCTTTCACTTCCTTTCCCTACAGAAATAGCTGGGTTACATCAGACAAAAACACACACAAAATAACAATGAAAACAGATGTGTCAAGGAAAGAAAAGCCATGCATGAAATGCCTGCTGTGCTCAGCAGTTCAGCAGCTCCAGGTAGGGGACTTGTCCAGCCCATGAATGGCAGGGTGAGATGTTTTACAGCACCGAAGTCAAAGGAGGCATCTAGTAGTTAAAAACTCAGTAGTAATGACTGGGGGATTGTTGTTTGGTTTGGGTTGATGGAGGTTTCTCTTATTTTGCCCCTACCTGTCTCAGATTTGCCTCTTGATTTTGAGACCAAGAAATTCAGATCAGTTCACCAAAAATGCAATTTACAGGAGAGGTCCCTGCCAGGATCTGTACTCAAACTTCTCTGGAAACCATGAGGTGTTGTTCACCTCACTTACACCTCTCTGGGCTCTGAGCCCAAGCCCATTTTGCTCAGCTCCCATTAACTTCCGTGGCCCCTTAGGCACCTCACAGGTTCTTTGTAGAACTCATTTTGCACACACATTATTTTTTCTAGGACATTCATCACCCTACATCCGTAGTGCTAATTTCCACAAAACTCTCTCAGCCAGAAGGGCATCATCCTCCTTTACCCATTTCCAACAGATATCTTCATCTTTTTTCCTGTGACGCTCATCACTGGAAGATGATGCTGTTTGTAAACTCTTGGAGAAAGCTGCCCTTTTCTTCCTTCAAACCCCTCCTCACCCCTTGGCTATGCTGCCCACCAAAAAGCCACATCTGCTCATCTTCCTGGGTCCCTCCCACTGACCAGTGCTATCTCTTGTGTCCCTCTGACTGTCCATCCTTGGCCCACAGCTCTCTGATATATCTTGGAGATATGGAAATGATGTGGATTAAAAGTACTTTGGGTGCACCACCTTATTCTGTAGAAGCTGCCCAACAATGTCCTGGTCTATAATACACATCAAGCAATGATGATGCAAACAAGCAACTCAGAAGAGTTCTGATCTCTGGAGTTCCTAATTTTTATCTGTCAAATAAAATCATGGTTTCCCATTGAACCTCCTGAAGAGGTACCAGGAGCTTTTCCTGATAGTTATAAGGAACCTCACGGCCTTTACAACCTTATTTGACATAAACATTATAACACCTTTCAACCGCGGGTTCCTCAGCAATTGAAATACCAAGCAAGAGCTATGAGATTTTGTATTACAGGAAAAGTTTTTAACAATATCTGTTAAAATTTATAACCCACCATGTTACGTCATCAGCAGCTTATTTGCTTCTCATGCACAGTGTACTGGAAAAAAAAGAAGAGTAAATGTTCTCAGTTATTCCCATTTATTATACAAGCTGAGTGATAGAATTTAACCTTATTGCAGCTTGGTATGGTATTTGAAAAGTCTGAAGGAATGATTACAGATTTCCCACACTTTTGACCAGGGAAGCTTTATCACAAAGCTTCTGGTATTGACAGTCACAGGGATCAGGGAACTAATAAGATCATTACATTATTCTTTAGAACACATTCAATATTTATGAGTATATTAACTCCATGTAATAAAGGCCACATTCTCTGGCTGTGATGACTTGGATGCTTTGGAGATAAAATTAATCAACATGCATGAAAGAGGATCTCAGAGCAAAACAGGAAAATCTACACATAATAACAAAGATAGTTAGTATCTGGCAAACCTACAGCACAAGGAAGAAAAAACCACTATGATTAAACATAATAAGACTTCACTTGAAATGTAAAATACTCTGGAACAAATCCTGCCAACTTGCATAAGGATCAGCAAACAGGAAGCAGCAGCCTTTGCAATAAAGCCCATCACACAGGGAAAACAGAACACTAGAGAACAAGATGCTATGGCACAGTCCCTGTCATTGTGCTGCAGAGCATTTTCGGTCCCCTGTTTTTGAAGTACATGAGGTTCAAGTCTAACTTCTGCTCCCAAAGCAGGACTTGTTGAATTTTGAGTCAGTAGCAGGTCCCTGCTGCCCAAGTAAAACACTGTCATCCTTTCACAAACTCTCACATGTGTGAGCTGGCAGCACTGCTGGCTCAAGTGCATTCTGTCAGTGTTATTTTCTAATATTTCCCAGCATTACAATCCTTGCAGAGCTGTGTCCTGGGTGCTTGCACTGCCTCTTAATACTTCCCTCCCTAAAGCTATAAGCACTGAGCATAATTTTGTTACAAGGGGAGAAGGGGCTCTTTTTATCCCATTCCATGTGAATTCTCTGACTCCATTCACTAGGAAACACTCAATGGGGCACTATGTTACTATCAGAAATGTGAGCTCACAAGTAAAAAGCAGTTTTGGCTCACAACCTCTTGAATGTCTTTGCACTCCAGTTAGTGCTGAACCTTTCTTAACCCTTCAGCTGGAGTCTGTACTACATAGTTTTAAAGTTGCCTTTCAACTTTCAGTGATCATTTGCATGTATGTATCTTCAAAGAATGGCATTTGATTTGCAACTATGTGTTATAATGAGAGGCTAATTAACACAAATACAGTTATTAGCAAGTTGCAGACATTTAAAGGACAAAACCAGCAGACCAAAGTCTGTGACGTGCTGTGTGACGGATGGAGAACCTCAAGGATGAGCTGATACCAGCCAAGGCTCTGCCACTAACTCCATTACCACAGGCAAATCACCGACATTCTGCAACTTGGTTTCCCCTTCTGTAGTGGGATAGTGAGGCTCATTTACTTTGCTGGGTAGTTCTGCAGCTTAATTAAATCGTTACCTTTAAATTAAAGCACTACAGAAATGCCAGGAAGTAGCATCTGAATTAGAAGGTGGAGGTGACACCCTAATGAAGCAAGACTATTTTCATCGTCAACAGCAGGCACAGTAAAAGGTCACCCACGGTATAATTGTGAAACCACATTCCAAGCTTGTGAAGGCAAGATGACTTTTCCCAAAACTTCATTAAGGAAGAAGATACCCCAGCATCATGGGATGGCTGAAATCCTGCAGTTTTACAGGAAATCTGTAATGGTTTCTCACAATTACTTTTGTTTTCCCCTTGTCCTTACTTGTTTGCTATCCTAATAGCAGTGCAGTATCACAGCTTTTTTCCACAGGCAACTGTTTTCAGTATGATCAAAGACCTATTAAGAAAATTGCAGAGGATCATTTCCCTTCAAGTTGGTAATGCTCAGCACTGATTGAGTTTTCAATCTTTTCTTTACAAGAGCCACAGTAGAGGCACTCACACTTTTTGTCTGGGACAGCTTCTCCCAAATATCAGTATATTCCAACATATTCCAGTATTTGCCAACATACTCCACATGCACTGGAAATTTTCAACCCCTTGCAAGCATAAGGACCTTATTGAAATACCCACCACTGGTGTGCAGATTCTTTAAGTACTGGCAGAAACTTTTCTTAAACCTTAAGAAATAGGCCAGTCCTTCGTGGAGGCTCATTTTCATCATGCATTCCCAAAAAAGCTGCAAACTTAGTGTGAGGTGTGAAGCTGTGTATGCTCTGTATCTTGGAAACTGCTCTCAAGCTCTGTCCCAGATACCAACAAGGCATATCCCATTGTAAACTCATTTAGTCCATACTGGGAAATCATTAAACTAAAACCAGGAAACAGGCAGCTTCTTCCTTGTGTGTTGCACTTGAAAAAAAGATTACCCAAAACCAACTCATTATACACAATGTTTATGTGTCCAGAGTGTAAACACCAAGAAGTGACACATTTGCTATTTGCTTTGTAGCAATGCAAAAGCTTTTACTTTTAGGGGCAAGATGTGCTATAGGACAGGTCAGCCTAGTTCTTTTTATCAGGTAAGATGTTCTTGCATTGACTGGATACAAACTTACAGCTTCTGTGAGGATATGTTAGAAAATAGTGGAAGATACTCAGAAAATTACATCTGGAAATAACTCTGTATATGATTTTTTCTCCCCAGTAAAAAAAATATATACTTGTATATACTTCTTTTATATATATATATATATATACACACTAAATATATACTTTTTTTTCTTATACTTTTTGGAAGACCAAAATGATTGCAACCAAGTTCTCACGACAGAAGATGAACTTGGAGTATTGTGTCCATTCAGCTGGACACTCTGTTTGCTTATGTCTGTCTGTCTGCTGCCTGCTAATTGTTTTTGAGGCCACTGACCTGCCTTGGACTAAATTTGACAGCAGGAAGAAGTCCCAAAGCTTCCAACACTTTCATTAAAAAAAGAAAATGGCTGGGTAGATTCAAGACTCTTATAAGACAAGAAAGGCTAATGACAAAGGTCAACTATTATTTGACATCAGAGAATCCACAGCAGGGATCACCCTAGAGACAAATCCTCAGGAACCAGTTTTCATTGGTACTGCTGCTCTTCTAACACTTGTTTCAAATAGAGCTGGAACCAGAAATTAATTCCAGTTCTCACAACAGTCCACTGGCCTTAGGTAAATCATAACTTCTGATGCTACTTCCCCTGCCATAAACGTGGCTGGTGTTAAAATCCCTTATTATGTTGCTGCAACAATTCATATTTGAAATGTACTTTGAAGGTCTGGAGAGTTGTATTTACTAATTATTACCTGTCTTGAGACATGAGCTGAATATTCAAAGTGCTAGCTTGATTCATCTGCAAGTGCACATCACATAAGCATGTGGTATGCACTAAGACTCAAAATACAAAAGTAAAGATTGCTTTTAGAGAAGACTTTATAATCAAGTCAGTTTTGAGCTCAAAACATATAATTTTTATTACCACAACTCTTCTATTACACTGGATTTAAATTATTTCATGTTTTAGATTAGCACTTTATATAACACCAGTTTGAAAAGTAAATACCAATTGACAGAAGACAAAAAGCCCATGCAAAGTTTGATTCTATCCCCAAAGGCAAGTCTGATGTCTGAGATCTTAAACCTTTGATATCAAGCTGAATGTTAATAGATAAGTTCCACAGGGCAGTTATTGAGCACAGTAATACCAGAGCTTGTCCTAGAAATGCCAGCAATCACAGTACTGGCTTTGGCAATGCCACATTACAATAGGCAGGCATTTTTGTCTTCTGCTTGGTCAGGCACCTTCCAGCCTTTCCAGAAAAGAAGATGCTTTAAGTTCTTGCAGGCAGAAAAATCAGATGGCAAAGGTCTCAGTGGAAGTTCCAGAGCAAATAGGTGAACTAGATGTGGTTGTTGCTTTTTGTTCTTGTTTTTCTTTTTTTTTTAAAGAATGCATGAGGAGGGGCATAGCTTCCTAAAAAGGAAACTTCCAAGCATTAAAGGTGCTTTGTAGTAAAACTCTACTTAGAGAAGTCCCCATTTGAGGGCAAGGGAGAACACTACAATTTCCTTCAATAATAAGAGGTTAACATTGTATCTTCAAGCTTCCTTCTGTAACAGACTGACTACCAGCTGAGTACTCAATATCTCCCAATGCTGGCCTTTACATTTCCTGAAGGAATAAGCCACATCTAAAAAGAAAAACAAAAAAGCCACAATGGTGCCAGCTAAATTTTCCTTTTAATCCTCCCCATCTCCTTACTCCAGACAAAATAAATACAGCCTGGCCAACTTATTCTGACAACAGTGACTTAGATTTATGTCCCTCACTCTCTATCACTGCCCTACAAACATACATTATTTTAATGTAGTATAAACAAATATCAGATTTGCTTAACACCACATTGAGTCCTAGTGATTAAAACATATATATGCATAGAGAAAAATTTATACATGCACAAACCCCTTTGTAAGCTCTGAAGATAAAATTATCAGTATTGCCAAACAGAGAATATGTATTATATTCTAATGACATGAGACAGTTGATTACCAACAAGCCTACTTCATTTCTAATTAGAAAAAGTTCAGTGATGATCTTCTTCCCTGCTGTTATTGCCTGACAAGAATAAACAAGGAGTTCTCTCTAGGGATGGCACAGTAAACATCCAAACAGACATTTGCTCTGGAGCTGAGCTTCACAGTAGTAGTAAGTACTGAGGAACATAGTGATTCACATAGTACGGCTGGTCCCACATCCACCAGTGAGTGCATGATTTTAAGTGTTTACCTCAAGAAAACCGAGCTTTGCAAAGTGCACTGCAGCTGCCTAGCTGCTCCTCCTGCGCCCGCTCCTGCCAGCTCTGCTGTCACCTGCTCGGGAGTTCTGCAGGGAAGGGACCCTCCTTGGCACAGGGCTGAAGGGCAGCCGGGCGTTCCAGGCTGGACGCGCTCCGCAGAAACAAAGCAAAGGGGATTTGCTTCGCTGCGATTTTCACCAAGGACAGACCGCGCTGGCGTGCCTGTCTCCCCGCGTTTGGCAGCTCTGTGTGTCTCCGGCCGCAGCTGCACCTGTCGCCCGCAGCGTTTCCCCTGTGCGGGATCGATAACGCGTCTGCCATCACCCCGAACCTCGCCGAGCGCCCTCCGCTCCGACCGCGCTGCAGCCACCGCTCCCTCCCGAATCCCATCGAGCACCGATTCCGCCATCCAGACAAACAAAGGGCGCTCCTCTTATTTTCGATAAAATTCAGACAAACTAGAGAACAATACCGGAGGGGCCGCACAATGGGCACCGGCCGCGCCGCATCCCTCACGCCATCCCTCCTCTCCAGCCCCGGCACGGCGGGCGAGCCCCGCTGACCCCAGCCCGGGACAGCCCTGGGGACGGCGGCGGCTGCACCGTGCCCTCACGGGGAAGGGCTGTCCCCGGCAGCGGGGGATGCCCTCATAGCCGCGGGGTGCGCTCACCTGCCACCGTGTACCGGTCCAGGTAGTTGAGCACGTTGCCCACGCTGAGGATGCCGGCGGCCGCTACCCGGGCCCGGCCGAGGGTCGGCGCCTTGCGGAGCGCGGCGGGGCGGTCGGGGTGCTTGCCGGCCGCCGGGGGGTTCATCCTGCCCGACAGGGTCTGCACCTCGCCCTCGGCACCCCGGCCGCAGCAGCCCCGCTCGCCGTCCT
>VXBI01001500.1:125844-215693 GCA_013397375.1 Toxostoma redivivum
CCCCGCCGGCCGTGCGCGCCCCGCCCCAGCGGCCCCGAGGGGTCCGTGAGCCCGGCCCGGGCCGGCCCAGCAGGGCGGTGCCGCAGCCGCCCTTGAACCGGCACTTACGGCTGTCCCTCAGCCGTGCTGTACACCGGCCCCTCAGCCGTCCACGGACCAGCCCGTAGGGGTGCCTCCTCAGACCGGCCCCGGCTTCTCGTCCCCGCTTCAAGTCGGCACCTCATTTGTTTTCAGTGTAGCCCTGAGGGTGTCCCTTCAGCACCGCCCAGGTGCCCTGAGGGAATTCCTCAGCCCAGCCAGGAGCGGGTCTTCCCTCAGCCCGCCTCAGACCGGCCATGGTAGGCGGTTCCTCAAAGACAGCTCGGCCCTGAGGGGATCCCCCGCAAACCCAGCCCAGCCCGGGCATGAGGAGGTTTTCCCTCTGCCCGCCTCAGCCTGGCCCTCAGGTGGTCCCCTCAGCCCGGCTATGAGGGGATTCCCCCTCAGCTCACCTCAGCCCTGCCATGATAAGGTTCCCCCTCAGCTTAGCTCACCTCAGCCTCACCCTCAGCCCGGGAGAGGCCGGGTTTTACCTACCCAGCATCACCAGCTGAGTGGTGTGAAATTAATGTAATTAATTTCCTTTATCTACCTTTATTATTCTTCAGCACTGCACAACGAGCTTCAAACACACGGGTGGGCGGGAGTGTGGAGGTAGCTGGTAAAAAACCCACCAAACAAAACCAATAGCTCCAGCACTACCAGCTTGTACCCTACAATGAACTCCGTGTGGGCTGTGCAGCCCCACCCTCAGATATGGGTTTTAGAAATAAATCCGTACAAAAGTTCTCCTTGCCTATCCTGGGTGCCCGGAGCTGCCTCAGTCACACGGGCTGGCAGGGAAGGGACAGTGTGATGCAGGGCGAGGGCTCACTGGGATGTGCCACCGACCTCACAACTTCCTGCTTGGCCCCAGATGATTTTCCTACTGCACAGAAGGAGCTTCAGGAACAACACGCATCTTCAAAGGAAGTAAAATTGCTCTGGAGTTCCCCCCACTGCAAACAGTTCCATCCCGCTCCCTATAAAGTTCCAGCTTTGAGCTAAGAACGGCCAAGAAACATTTAATTTCAAAAGGAGTATCTTCAAAGAGATAAAAGTGTTCACAACCAGAGTGGCTCCAGCCTGTCATACCTGTCATAAAACTACAAAAGGTAACTAAAACCAGAGAAATAAAAAGACTGCTGGAGAGCCAATGCATGTCCAAGAACAGCATGTTACAATTTCAGATTTCTCTCAGTTTGTTGATCTTACCTAAGAAAATGTGTTGTGATTAAAGCCTTTGTCTCTCGGGTATTTAAACAAATCCCCACTGCCTTTCTCTGGGGAGTGCAGAGCTGCTTGCAGCACAGCCCACGTGTGTGTGCTCAGCATACCTGGCTGTGCCACACCCTGCCCACCAATGACACCAGGTTCAGACTATGCCAGAAATCTGGTGAGATACCACCAACGGAACCCTCAGGATGCTATCAGAGAAAAGGGCACTTTTTGGTGAGTCAGCTGCAATTCAGGGCTGTTTGTGCAACACCACTGAGGACAGGAGCAAATACCGTTTCCTGTGATACGTGGCACTCCCACATAGTGAGAGGTGACATTGTAACATTGGGAATGACTCTGCTCAGGTGTTCCACAGTTCATTTCAGTAACAGAGACAACATATCTGGTTTCATGATAATGTTCAGGTTAACTTACTGAAGTCTAGGGGATCTTTTTTTGCTCCATAGCAGCACCTGCAGTTCAGATGTGACTATATGGGAACAGTTACATTGACAAAAGTGCTTATTCATGTTCCCACTAATTTCAGAATTCTAGTGGTGTACTTAATTTGGTTAAGTGACAGTGCTCACATGTTATATAGCCCAAAAGGAAACAAAAAAAGGAAACACAAAAACCAAACCAAAACAACCAAAACCAACAGAAAACTATAGAACTGAAAGGAAGAAAAATAAAGAAAAAAGGAAAGGAAGAAAATAAGAAAAAGGAAAAAAAGAAGTGAAATGGCTTCACAAGGACCATTTGGCTTGCCCATCAGTGGAGGCAAAACTCATGGGTTCTTAACCTATCAGACACATCAGGCACTAAACACAGCTGAACTGCAGGTTCAAGGAGTTTCACAGAGAGCAGCCAAAGCGTCCAGGAGCCCTCAGATACAAATGGTCTTCTCCACAGTCTATTCTACTCTTTGCTATTAAACTCTCACAGTCTATTTTCTCACTGCTTGGTCTACCCAGGCTCTGCACACAGAAAACAATGTTCAGAAGATGTCAATGAGATTAAGAGGTAGGGTTAAATTAAAGACCTTAGTCTTTTGAGTCAGATGGCTCCAAAAGAAGCTAAGAAAGCACAGGTTTTTTTAAGAAACAGGTGTTTAATTTAATTTTTTCTTTTCATTTAACCAGTATCAAGCACACAGACACAGCTAACACTGGAGCCATGGTGGCTTAATGCACATTAGAATAATTGCCTAAAAAGACTAAGGAATGACTTCTCCAAATCTCCTCAATCCAGCAAATCCCCAAGAAACAAAAAAATAATCCCAAACACCAGTTCACTATTAAAAGTCAACATATATGATCCAAAGTTCAGGCAGACTTCTGATGGCCATTGAACATGGAGCAATGCAGGACCAAGCTGAAGGAACATGCAAGAGCATCCTTTTATTTCTGATGCAGAGAAAAGTTTCAGCTCAGAGACAGCCACAGATACAGCACAAAGGCATTGTTTGGGCAGTGAGTTACATGGACACACAAGGTCTTGCAGCCAACCCTAACACCTTCAACTGTGCATGGAAAACTCACAGGCAAACACAGAAGATGCCAGTGCATCCATGTCACGAGATTTATATAAAGGGAAAGCACAGGGAACTGGAAAAAGTGTAATAGAATGGTCTTTAGTGGCAGGATGAATCATAGAACTGAACTGCTTTTAAGAGGAGCAGCACAGATTCTAGCTCAGAGACATTGCTGGGTTTGGCTGTTCCAGGGTGTTGAGAGGCAGGTTGATTACATGGTGCAAGTTCTAACACGGGGAGAAAAATGCCAGTTTTAAAAGCTCTAATCAAGGAGGGAAAGGCATAGCAAGAACCAGAACAATGCTGAGAGCTGGAGTTAGAAAAATTCTAATGAATCATCTAGTTCACATTTGTTGCAGTGTGATTATCCTCTGGAATAAAATACTAAAGAAGGAGTGTATTCTCTATTCCTTCATGTCCTCCCATCAGGTTTGATTGCCTTTCTAGAAAGTGCATCTGAATTCAACATGAGCTATTGCACTCCCTGCAGAGAGAATGGGCTGTAATTTGATGATACAGGAGGTCAGGCTAGGTGGGTTAAAGTCCTAGCCCTGAAGATACCAGTTCTTACTCTGCTTACCAAGCATGCATTTTCTGCACCTACCTCAGTCATTAGATTGATCTAAGAATAGCCCCTAGGAAAGCACATGACAACAACCTGGTCTTGAAATGGTGACTGCAAAACAGGAGTGTCCACATAGCCCAGGTGATAGAGATGGACACATCCTCCTAGGTACTGGGGATACTGTGTTTTGTCTAAAAGCTAGGAATCTCCTTCAGACTGCCATCACTACCAAGAGCTATGTGGATACATTGAAAAGCAAGTCTGAACTCAGCTAGCTCATCTTCCTGCTTCTTCCACATTATGCACATCATCTCTGCTCCAGAATGAGCCCTGGCCAGTTCCTGCAGAATCTAGCTAGCAGGCATTAATAGGACTGAGAGATTTAGCAGCCTGCCTGGTCTCTGAAAGCCTCTCAGCCCAAACCCCATCGCTGTCTGGTCCTGGTGGCCACAAACACAACGTCTGGGTGAGACCAAAGCACACCAGGCACTAGTGCTGTGCTGAGGGAACTTGCAGGCATCTGGCTGCGTCTTCAGTGAGGGAAGAACAGACTCACTTGTTAGTAGCCCTGCTCTCTCCCAGGGCTGTCAACAGAGCATATACCTTCAGGGATTATTTTCTTCCTTTCAGTATTTTGTTAGTATCTTAAAAGCTTGAAAATGTTTATTTTAGTTTATCCTAGTCAGCAGTTATTGATTTTTTCCTCATCTCCAGAGTTCTAGAGAGGGTCAGTATGAGCAGAAGTGCTTCTGTTTGGCAACAGAACTTATCTTTGAGGAAACAAACCCATGTTTGCCAGTGCAGCAATATTAACTTCAGTGACATAGTCCAGTAGCTGATCCAGGGGCTGTTCCTGGCTTGCAGGAAGCTTATGGACCACACTCCCAGCTTCTGTCCCATGGGAACATGGCTGTTTGCAGAGAAGAATGGGGACTTGGACCACCTGTGGAAGGCAAAACCCAGATGTGATCTCTGTTGATAACCAGGCTGGACCTTACCTAGTGTAAGCAGTTATTACAGGCTGAGGAAGTGAAGCATCATTGCCCTTTTGAAAATAATGGAAATTAGCCTAGCTTGTTTCAAGTCCAATTTTCTTCTTCAGATAATAAAAATCTTGGAGAAAACCCCCCCCTTTTTTGTCTTCAGAAAGTCACAACAATCTCTAAACCAGAACTGTCAAAGGGCTGGAGTCTCCCTAAAGTAATGCTTTGCCAAAATTTACACCAGTGTATCCTCTACCATTATCAGGAGCAGTAACTGCATATGATAGTCTAACATGTTCAACTGTAAAAAACTATGACTCAATGTTATTATTGTCCCTTTCCTGTGTTTTGCTTTTTCTGATTCAAAATCAGGACTCAAACACAGACGTACAGAGACAGATACACACAGCTTCTCACTTAAGAAAAACAGAGCTACACAGAATACCACACTACAGGATCACAAACTCCAGATTTTGGGTTTTCCAGATATAAGTCTTAAACTGACCAAATTCCATGAAAAGTCATCAGGTGGTCATCAAGGCTGGGAGGGCAAAACACAGGACAATGACACAACTGTCTCTAGCACTGTGCATTCTTGGGTTTCAAACAGATTGCAGTTGTGCAGAACAAGAATCACAACCCTGCAATTACACACCTACATTCCCATTGTGCCCATGGTTATCTCATGGCTTCTTTTTTCTTCACAAATTTCTCAGCTGAATTAACCTGTGTTACTTGATATTACACAGTAGCATTTACAAGCTCGTCCAGCTCAGAGGTTTCTTGTGAGAGATGCTGTACCAGGGAGGCACAACAAGGATCAAACAGCTCTCCCAAAGCAGGGAAGGGGGATATACATTAGCACACATCTCCACGTTTTCCAGCAGTCGCTCTCTCAGACAGGCTCTCCACTCTAAACTACCTCTGGAGACCACCCTCTGGATCTTGCTGTTTAATGCATTCAATGCTCATTGATGTGAGTAACCTTCTGGTCATCATCCATTTCCCTCCACATTCACATATGACATGTCTCACTGAGGAGAGCTCTGGACACTGACCACGGCACCTCCAGAACAATTTCATTAAGCAAAGAAGGTACAAACAGTGCCCCAAGATGCACAAAAGTTTTTTAATGTCTCAGAAGCCAAATTAGATTTAATATCGAAAGTGTAGCAGTATTTTAATTCCTTGAATTCAACACAAACATGATAGAGGCAAAGACAGTGAATCAAAAGAAAAATCCATGAACAGAAGCTGGCATCCCTAGGCCCAGTTCTTTTCTGATCCTCACACTGTTGTGCTTGAAAAGATAAATTGGATGCAGAAGAAGCTGTATTTCTATGAAAACATTTAGCTTTTGCAACAATAGAAGCAGCTGCTCTCACCCTCCACTACAATCCTACATAAATGCTGGAATATTTGTTTATGAATTTTTCAGTTACAACATTTGTGTAGTGTTCCAGGCTGCCTTGCATAGAATAGCTCATGCCAACCAAAACCAAATTAAAGGGAAAAAAACCAAAAAGGCCCCACACCAAAAAACCTCCAAGCATTCCAAACAACCCTGTTCTCCACTCCCAGAGGCAGTTGGTTCAGAAGGCAAACACTGCCAGTGTCCTTTGTGATTTCTTAGCAAATGGCCTTTGATGTTCAGGTTTGTTGAATGCCATGATCTATCTCTAGAAGTCCTGGCCTTCATTATACTCAGAGGAATCTTAATGCTCCAAATAAATGGAGTTTGTGGTGTCACTCAAGCCCCAGCAGGGACTACAATTACTAGTATGCCACATTTCTAGCAAGTTTTGTTCCGTTTGAATGAAGGATGTAGACTCTGACCTTCTGCCTCCGCCCACTGGAGGAGTGGGATTCTGCAGATGATTAGATGCATCTTTGCCTTTAGTTCCACTTCTCAGAACAGACAAATACTTGAGGTCTGATTAACTAGCATTTAAAAACCCAGTGTGGAATGGACAGCTACAGAAATAGCATTCTTGCACTACCCCAGCATTTTAGGAAAAGACTGCCAGATCCATGTGGGAGCAGAGGAATCCTAAAACAATAAGGACAGACCCAGCAGTTACCAATTCATAAACAGCTTCCTGGCATCTTACAAAAGGGCTCAAGCCATGAGAAGGGGATTCTTGCAAAAACATTAACAGAAATGGTTCCACTGCTTTGCTTTGCCCACATGGGGACAGGTAAAAGCTGCAGTCACACAGAGTGGAACAGGGTGGGACTGTGCAGCTCTAACTGTGTTGTTTACTCAATCGAGTTGATTTAACTCATTTCAAGACCAAATTTCCTCAAGCAACTTTGAAAATTCTGGATTAATACTAGCAACTCTAATTAGGACTGAGCATTCATTGTCCCAGACATTATCACAAAAATTGCAAGCCCAGTCTCATAACATCATGTGTTTTATGTTAGTACATCATCAGGGTCACTTGAATTTAGAGGCTCTAACCAGACTGAAGCATTTTCAGTTAAACTAAATACATCTATAACCTCATCACCCAAAGGGTCCATCTGGGCTTTCTGAAGAGGGGATTATTTTATTTCACACTTAGCAATTTTCATGCCTTTTCAGCATTTACAGTGAAGCCATTTGGTTTACAGTAGGATATTGGGAATGCAGCCTTCTAGACTACCACCAATTGCATCCTGGGACTGAATGGTTGCCTACAATTCTGTGGGGTAGGATTTGACAACCAAGTAGATAGGATGGAAGGAACCAGCTGTTGCTCCTAGTGGTTCAACACTTAGTTCAACAGTTTCAATCTCTGAGGTCCGCGCTGGTGACTGATTAACTTGATCAAACAGAACAGAACATGCAGGGCTTACTTCACTGGTGGGTTGCCCTGCCAAGCTTATAGACCAAGAACATCTGTCAAAGAGCTCTTAATGTATCACAGCAAATTCTATACCATGAGCATTAAAATAAAAAAGAAAGGAAAAGAAAGGCCAGTCTTTCTTCAAACCCAGAGTACTACTCCAAATTTAGAAAGCTGAGCTAGGTTTCTACTCAAGGTAGCAGTGGTTGCAGGTACTAGTGAGATGCTTTGAAGGGATCACAGTTTAAATGTAGTCAGGATCAGGGAATTTAAGAGCAATTTGAGAAAGAACATCCAAATTATTTTCAGATCATTCATGCCTTAAAAGGAAAGAGAAAGAATGAGGTTCTCAATCCACTGCCTAGGTAAGGTAGTATAGGCTAAGGGGTAGGTACACTTGAACTTAAATCTTACAGAATGGAGAGATAAGGGAAAGAAAAATAATTAGATACATAGTAAGTAAAGGGATGTGTGCTGCCAATTACAAAGTTACCTGCAACTCTGGACATTATTAGCAGTTTCTATTTCTTAGTGCAAATAATCCTGTATCCTAGTAAGAGAAGCTTTTAATTAGGCTTCATTTTTGACACCAGAGGGAACTGACCACATACCTAAATGTTGGTTGTGATTTGTGTAGGTGTGCTTTTACTTGGGTCATCTTTCTTGTATGCAAACAGAATATAGCCACTGAGTGCTTGGTGTTTTCACAAAGCTGAAACAATCATGAGTCCAGTCAGTCAAGAGAAGGGGTAGAAAACAGTAACAGTCTAGAAAGCCACCTATTGAGAAAGAGGCTACAAAGAACATACTATTACCATAGAAAAGACACATTTTGATAACTTGGAATACAAAAATAAGAACAATTTGATAACAAAGCAAAATGACACAGATATTCTGTAAGCAATATTTGTGTTTTCCAGTCTGTTTTAACATAAGAGCAGTGCTGACAGCCTACTGCCTCCTCATTAGCTCATGGGATAGAGCTGTCAGCAGCAGACCAGGCTGCAGCTATGGAGGCCTAGACAGAACTTCACAGGTTGTAGGAAAAGCTGGATGAGGGTGCTCTGATCTGCTGACACAAGACTTGCTGATAACTGTTCATAGAGAGAACTTCCAGGAGCCTGGAAGGATGCTCATGTTGTGCCTATATTTTAAACAAAAATCTCAGGCATCAGTCCTGAGTAAAATAGCATAATGGCTGACTTGATTAATAGAAAAACAGGGGAATCATATAATTAGTACCAACAAACAAGTGTTTATCAGAAGGTAGAACTTGCCAAATGAATTTGATTTTTATTTTTAAAGGGATCAAAAGTTTCCTTGCCTTCCAAAAGGTATCAGTGTCACTGGACTGGACTCTTGCACACTTCACTTGATATGTGACATGCTGATCAGGGAACTATGGCAGCTGAGACTTACCACGACACATTAAATGAATTAAACCTGGCTATCCAAATCACACAATAGAAGTGGGGATATTTTACTAAACATAATTCTGAAGGAGTTCCTCAGGAATTTCAGCTCTGTTTCCTTTAATATATTGTTAGCAACAAGGGAGGACACAATCAACAACCACACCCTGATGCTATAGCTGTTAGTGAATGAGGACAGCAGAGCTCACTGCTGGAATGATGTGGGTTGCTTGGCAAGTTGGAATGTTGTAGTGTCTAAGAACGTAGATCTGAGTCTTACAGCCAAAGGATCCTGCTTTGGAAAGCAGTCCCTTTGGAAGGGTGATGAGGCTGACAGCAAGAAGCCCCGAGTTCAGGAGTTCCAGCACAGAGCTGTAGGGAAATGGGCTCTCAGCACTGAACAGACAGCGAGTGCTGCCACTGTTCAATTGCAGTGTCACATCTACCCAGACACAGCAAGTGCAGCTTTGTTGACTGCCACTCAGGAAGGCTGTTGATAAACAGAAGAGCACTCAGGAAACAGCTGCAAGAAAGATGAAGGGGCTGGGAATGATGTTTGATAACAAGAGATTCAAGAAGCACACGTGGCTTTGAATTGTGAGGCCAACAGCTGATTTGCACAGAGTTTTGTGCATGTATGTAGGAAGACAAATTCAATTAGTACAGATATCTGGGAGTTTATTGCTCCCACATTACATCTTCTTGTGGGGATTATTTCCTTTTCCAAGAAGCAGAGAGGTGGGACTTTGGAGTTGTTTCAGAAAGCGTGGTTTATTCTTCTTATCTCCTACAGGCAGAAAGGGTAAGTTTGTCTTGCAGATGTTCACAGCATGTCTCAGAAGTCACAAGACTTGTGGTTGCAAGGTTTTTTAAGGATTTATTAACCAATAAAACACTGCCAACAAAGATATTTATGTTTCTAATCCAATACTAAGAATTTTTGTCTAATTACAGTGTAACCTTCCTCAGCCAATCCTGTTCTAACACATAGATTTATTCTAAAACTATCCTGTCACCTTAATACTTACTTTATTCTTTCTATATCTTAAACTTTATAGTTAAACTTTTTTTTGCTTAACATATCTCTACTTTAAGCTTTAATTCTACATTCTTACTTCTAAGAACTAAACTTGAAAGCTTTTCCCAAGACCTCAGTTCAAATCCTGTGTTCTTTGCCAGGCTTTAATTTACAGGCCTAATGTTTCGAGAATTTCCTGCATTCTGAATTCCAACAGTTATCTATGTGACAATACTGTAAAAAAGCCCTGACCAGCTGGATACAAACAGCAAACAAGGCACATGTTTATTACTAATGAGGATAATTAGTTGGAGCAATTCACCAGCAATTGTAGCAATTCTACTTTACCAAAAATTATTCAAGTCAAAATTAGATATTTTTCTGAAAACCTGTGTAGTTCAAACAGGAACAAAATTTACAGAAGTCTACAGCTAAAACGTAGAGATTTTTAGATTAAATAGGCAGAAATAGTCTAATCTGCTCTGATAATCTGTTTTTAAATAGAGTAAAATTCAAATATATATACACATATGCATATATATGTGTATGTCCATACACACACACATATATGTATAAAATAAGAATAAATCTTAGGGCAAGTGTTTCTGTTTGTTTCTGTTTCTGTTCAAATGCTTTTTTCTTTCTGAGCAAGTGCAAAGATGGAAAAAATGGCTTTAACTGCAATGGCAAGTGGTGCTACTGAAGAGCATAAATGCCAATTCTTCTTATCACTTGTCAATTCCTATGTTCATTGCTGCAAAGCCTAATGAACCACAATTGATATGTGGCAAGAGGGCAAGGTTTGTAAGCTTTGCTAAATTACAGAGAATTACAAAGTCAGGACAAAGCTAGAGGGCATTGCTTAAGTGCTTAATTCTCAAAAATAGAACAAACTTCTCAGGATTGCTGTTCCCAACGAGCTCTTTTTAGCAGCTGATTCTTCTAAGATGTATATCAGTGTGGCTACTGCTCATTTGAGCTGTGGAGCAGCTCAAACCTCATCCTGGAATGTAACCTGCAGCAAGAGCAGTCACACAACCATGCAGGCCAGGTGAAAGGATCAAGGTAAGTGATAACTGCCCGTGTAGCACTGGAAACTGTCACTGCTGTTCAGGGACATCAGCCTGACAACCTGCAAGAATCCTCCTTCCCCTCAAAGCACCAGATCCCAGACACAGTTAAGGTAAGGTAGGCTCTGACAGATCAGTTCTTGCCACATTGCAGTTCACTACTGGGCATTGCCTGGCAGACAACTTCACTGTAAAGAGGGCTGGGGCTGTGTGTTGGGAAACACCCACTTCAGCAGGAAAAATATTGTAAAGTTTCCAACCTGCATCATTTCCTAAAGTGACTCAAGCAGCAATATTCACACAGATGTATCCTATGGCTTATTTTACAAATTCCACACATTCCTCAGTATAGTTGTAAAGAACATCAAAAATAAAACCTTTGCAAGCAAGGTCCGTGTCTTGCAGTGGAGGATCTGGTTCAGTGCAACTGTAGCTCATGTTTTCCTACCACTCATAGACTGCACAAACTGCCATCAGCAGTTCCTTTAACTAATTAGAGCCAGGTTGTAGAATCATTCTGTACTCCAAGGGGATGATGATGTAGGCATGTGTTCTTTAAGAATACATATGTTCAACATTGGTTCCCAGGCAGCTCTGAAAGCCTTGTAGAAAATCTGTATTGGCCTGAAACTTGCCCTGTTGTCCCAAAACACAGCGGTGAATGGCCTTTGGCAAACATTGGTGGAGATAACCAGACTCCACCTGAATGCCGCTTCTAAAATAATCGTTCCGTTTCCTGCCACCTAGAACAAAATTATTATCCCCTGATGGCACCTGGTGCTTTTAATGTCAACTTTTTCAGCTGTCTCTGCGTTATCCTCTCCATTAAACATGGGGCTGGAAAGGCCTTCCAGACCTCCATTTCCTAGGATAAGTTTCTTCTCTCCACAGCACCAGTTTAGAGACTCTTTTAAAGGGTTATAGGTATTTATCTTGTTTCAAGATCAAGTTTATGCCTGGCCCAGTCATACCCTTTTGCTCTTTGACTAATGCTATTCTTTGGTTTAAATATGTTTCTCTTCCTGTTGTTCATTCCTGTAGTGTATTTATAGGTGGTAGACTCTTTCCTTCCCTCATCAAGGGGGTTTCTAGGGCTACTGGGAAATTAATAACCTTTTTCTCCACTTGTTTTAGAGCTAAGTGCCTGCAAAGCTAGTTACAACTTCATTCCTGCTTTGTACAATGCATTAATAACCCCTCATCCTTCCCCTGTTACCAGGACTGCAATTGCATTTTTCCAACCCGGCAGGTCAGATCCAGACTTTGACTGGCCCTCCCATCCTTCTCCCCATCTGATTACACTTACATGCCATGTACAGCAGAAATCTCTCTTCATCTGTGGACTCACAATCACATGTTTTGTCTTGCTGAATTGTATCCACTTCAATTCCATTACATTTCAAAATTCTCCATGAAAGTAAACCAATACAAATATTAAATAATATCACATGTATTGTTAGGAACATCATTACCCTCATCTCATTTCCATGCTGCCTGGTTAGTCTCCTCCACCTATATGGTTCTATTCTCAGAGGACAAGTCTGTTCAAACCCTTTTTGCTGCTGTACTCCAGTTCTTTCAGAATGCTGGAATGAAAAGCCCTATGCTTGGGTAATATCCTGGTAGTAATTGTACAACAGCTGACAAAGAAATTCTAAACCTTTATCCATATTCATGTTGGTTTCCCTGATCAGTTCTCCCTTTGAAACAGAAAATCTGAATCGCAAACCTACTTTTGTTTATCCTTACAGTTAATTTAAATAGAATCAATCTATGATCACCCCAGCTAGCATGTTTTTCAGCAACCTCTTTATCATATCATTAACACTTGGAAGAATCATATTTGAAGTCATATCATCCCTTGTTGATTCAGGCATATTTTGATGAGGAAGATCTATTAGATTAGATATTATATCCAGGGCTATCTGACCTCACATTGATGAGCATTTGCTCTCCATTCTATTATCTGGGAGAAATATATGGCTCTTTAATACCACCACAAAGATTTTACCCAGATATCATTCTGACAAAAGAGAGAAGCCTTCTAGCACCAACAGGCAGAATGGTTTATCCATGCAGTCCTTCATGGTTCCTTACCACTTGCCTTGTCCTGAGCAAAAGACAGAAAGGGGACCAGTTGTCATGTTTTGAATTTTCTGGATAATACAGATGGATTTCAGAGAAGTAATATAGAAAAAATCTGGGTTACAAGGAAGATTGAGAAGTTTGAAACCTCACCACAGAGTCAACCTTTTATGCTAAGAACAAACAAATAACAGGGCACCTGCCATTAGTTCTGTTTGCACAAGTGTCAGATTGAGCCTCAGCCAGACACCAGCCAGAAGGGAATAGCTGGGAAAGCTGATTTTATTATTCATTCACAAAACATTTTCTACCATTATGAAGAAATAGTCTCAGTGATACCCTTGAATCTGAATCTCCAGCTTTTGCTTATAAAAGCAAAACCAAGGCTTTAGAAATACAACTATTGAAAAAAGCTGCCACATCTTTCTCTCTGAAGAAGCCACAATTTGTTGAGCTGTGAAGTCCTTCACAATGCACAAGCCACAGCACTTTTATCTCCACAAAGCAGCTGGCCCTGGATACCACATGAATGTGTTGTGGGTTTTCTCTTCCATACAAGTGTTTTTAGCATTTGGGTTTTCCCTGATTTTTGGTGGAGTGCACTCCCTGAGGAATAGGTGATGGAATGAAATGAACTTTCTCTCATCTGAGCACCATGGGAATAGCTCTGCCCTCTGCATCCAGCCCATGGAGAAGTGTGCTATAAAAACATCACTGAGGAACTGACTTAAATTGCAGCTTTCCTCTCAAGCACTTGGAAACATCCTCCTGCCACACAAACATGGTAGAGCTGATTTACAGCTTGTTTGGGTATCACAGGTAGGAGCTGATTTACTTTTTTCAGTTATCAGCAAGAGGGTGAGAAAAACTAGTTTTATAGGAGGCAAAACCCGAGCTGACTCCAGGCCATAAGAATGCTCTGCTCCATCTAACCAGCTCACCAGAGAGGTGTGGTTTTGGCACAGCATTGGGGAAAATTACACCAGATAACTAAATGCAGTTCTGACAGATTCCATTCCTGTCCCTGGACAAGCTGCTTCACTTCCTTTGTTCCACCATTCAATAGGCAAGGTGTCCTCGAAGAGATCAGGCTGACTGTTTTGGTGGAAACAAGTCAAAAAATGAGGCCAAATGAGGCAAGGCTTTGCACACATAAACCCACTGGAAGGCACTTTTGTTCACAAGTGCTTAAAAAATCAATTAGTAGTGTCCCTTTCAAGGTCCAATCAAATATCTACAGGTCCAAACAAACATATCAAGGTTACACCTGTACAACTTTCTCATGCTGAAAATCTCCAAGTTATCTATGAGCATTTCCAAAGGGAACTCAATGTCTGTAATCATCTTTAAAGTGATGCAGAAGTGCTCAAGCGTCCAGTCAGTCCCAATATGAGTCTAGGTGGGGAATGGGTTACTCTGCTGGGCTCTGCCACAAATGGATACAGCAGGAGTTCCCATGAATACTGTATAGTGGCTATGGAGGCATCCCAGTGGCATTTTAATTCCTTACATAGGAAATCCAAGGCTAGAGGACAATTTCTTCCAGAATCATCATCTAGGTTTGTAGAGGCAGAAAGAAGGGATCCCTTCAGAAAGGGCATACCAGCAACCTGACTTGTCCTTCTGATCCTTGAGAGTGGGAAAGAGCTTCAGGTCAGGTGTTCTGCAATGGGAAGGTATCTACTCAACAAGTGTGAGGCCTCAAACAAACACATACAGCTACAATGGCATAGTCTGCTCTGTGAGGAGGCAAAACACTGGGAATAAATCAAAGCAAGCTACTTATGTGGGACTTATTGCAAGGAAAAAAAACATTTTATAGCTACAGATTTATATGCAGGAGCAAATAAGTAGACAGGAGCTGTAGTTAAAATATTTGAATGTTTAATAAAAGAAATTGCAGGAGAATCATACAGTGTTTTGGATGAAGCATATCCCCTCAGGAAATGATCCATGAGAGCTGCTCCAGGGTCCCAGTGGAGGAGTGCCATCATCCTGGCATGCAGAGGAAGGGACAAGGTCCCGCCCCGTGGGTGTTTGAGGCAGAACAAGCCCAGGAGCACAAATATTTCTGTCATTGCAGCATTTTTACCTCACTGAGCAGTCTGGTAGCACTTCCAGATTCTTCAAATTGCCGTGAGGCACCCAACTAATTCTTTATGCTTTTCTCATAACTGAGTTCATATTGCAAGTCTGGAAACAGAGCTAGACTCCACCAGGTCTGTGCTGCCCAGTGTAAAGTCTTCTCCTCACACCTCCCATTAAGCACATTACAAGAAAGCACAAGAACCTGCTCCCGTTTCTTAGTGGCAGCAGGACTCTGGCATAGCTTGCAAAACACTTTGCCTGTTTCTGATAGCAGGTGCAATAGAAACATTATTTACCACTATATTTTCCTGGCATCTTTCCTAGATCTTCCACGGAGCAGATGGAGAATGAGCAGCACGAACGCTGAGCTGTGGGTGCAATCACTCCCACATGCCTAATACTCCTCTGAGTGGCAATCACTACTTTCAGTACAGAAAAGTGTACTTACCATCACTACTGCAAGAGGCAGAGACTTGCTCAGCAATCCAGAAAACACTGTTCACAAGTGCTCCCTGGTCACTTGGAAGGGGCTCCTTGCTGCCATGAGCTCAGAGAGACCAGGGCTCAGAGTTACAACACAGGAGCAGTGATGAGGAAAAATATGTGAAGTATTTTCCTGCACCCCCAGGGGACAGGTCACAGTCCTATTAGCATGAAGCAAGAGAAAGGAGGGGAGAAGGCTTTGAGTATTGTAATCAAACCACCTGGTAGGACAAAGGAAATGCTCTGTTTCTTACAGAAAAGTGTGAGCAAGCAGATGCATGAGAAGCCACAAATCTCACATCCCCTGCCAGGCTTCCTCACCTTTTGTTTGCCAGCTCCTGGAGCTGAGAGCACGTGCCCTGTGCACGATCCAGGAGTGCTGTGCTCAGCTGGGAGGGCAGCAGCAGATGCAGAGCACACCTTCATGGGGAATGTTCCACTGGGTGTAGCCCTGCACTGCCCTCATGGCTGTGCTCAGCCTGCAACACAAATAAGGTTTTCCTGGATCAGCCCAAATTTCTTTTGTCAGAACAAATTCAAGAGGAAAAATACACAAAGAAATTTGAAGGTATTTGTATAGTGAAGCCTATTACACCAGCTCAATCACAGCAGTTTAAATGCATATCCTGGTGAATGCTGGCATTCCTTTCCCATGCTTACTGGGTTCCCAAAGTTAATACTCTGCAGCTTTCTGGACCCACTGATTTTGTTGTGGCCATCCCAACTAGGCAGGCAAAGAGAATATCAGTCACTTCCATTTGAGCCTCATTGTCTCTAAGTAAAATTGTGGGAACAAACATCTCTCTGGCCTTGAGAAAGGGCAATCCAAGACCTGTTCCTGTTCTCTGTTTCTCTTCCCTCTTTGCCTCATTCCAGCCTCTGAAGGCTCAGGTGACAAACTGACCAGGTGGGGCAGGGACAGGGCACAGCCAGGTCATGCATTCCTGTATAACCACAGCACTGCGCCTGCTCCTTCTGAGGGCAGGCAGCCCCCTCTCCTGGTGAAGGGTTACCTGCATCTCCAGCTCACCTATGGCTGTAATTCCATAAGGACCAAGTTTCCCAATCCCATGGGAGCTCATCTGACAAGCACAGACTGACTTCTCTGCATATAACCAACATTCTCCAGATGAAATGCAAAAATAGGAAATATTAGAAGACAGCATGTAGTAAATTTTCCATCAAAACCAGGTAGCCCTCACCCTGCAGTTCAACCAGGCCAGGTTAGCTTACAAATATTTCTTCTAGGTGAAGGAAATGCTTGGTTATAAAAGAGGTGATGAGTTATCTGCATTTCAGTCAGCCCTACTGGATGGAAGGGCCCCATTCTTCTCACGCACACAATGAAAAACTAAAAACTATCACTGCCACACGTGGCCCTGTGGGAACTGAGAAAACACAAGGTGCAGCAGGAATCCTCAGATGGCAGATGGGGGCTGTGGCACAGAGCAATTAGGTGACATCCTAAAGGTGTCACTCTAAGTCTGTAACACAGCCAAGGACTCAATAAAGAGGTCAAATACCAATGACACTCCTGTGAGTTCCTCGGGGGACTATCTAAAAATCACGGCTATAAAAATTCACCTAGGTGATACAGGCATGGATGAAAATACATTCCCTGGCAAATTCTACCCCTACCTCCATTTTTTCAGAAGCTCTCCCCTCCATCCCTCCCCTGACCTCTAGTGGCTTAGGCTCTGTTCAGAGGAGCCTTACTAAACTGAAGTGACAAGTGACTCTGCTAGTTTTGGCCCAGTAAATGCAGTCTTTCTCTGCTTAGTGTAGAGAAATAAGTGTATAAATAGGAACCGAATCCTAACCACCTCCAAATGACATTTGGAGCTTGTAGAGCTTGAACTAGACAAGCTTGGTTTGCTTTTACTATTTGTAAGCCTGCTCCTGTAGAAAGCAAAGGAGGCTTTTCAGAGGAAATATTAACCTTGGCTTAGCCCTTCCTAAGCTCAAGCATGTGCAGGTTTCTAAGAGATTTGTCTGTTCCTCCTGCAGACTAAACATGGGAGGGAAAGAATAGAGAAGGTGCCTTACAAACCCAGATAACACAGGGACAGAAGCTGGGACAGTCTCCCCAGAGACCTGCACCAGCCCAGCAATGGCCACTTCAAACACTCATGTTCCTGTAACCCAGATGTGGTTACCTAGGAAATATTCTTGCACAGGTAAATGGCTGAAAAGATGGCATGCTTTAATTATGGGCTTTGGGTGCAGGGTGCCATAGACACACAAAGTCCTGTTGGCTTCTGCAGGGGTGTGCAGAACATTTTATGAAGTCTGGATACTTTATGAAGTACTAAGAGTTGAACCAGAACATGCCCAATATCCAGTTTCTTTGCTGAATTAATGCACTGTTTATAAATTCAACTACAAGGTCATTGTGCCATAGCAATCAAAACTATGGGGCACAAATACAGACATGCCGATGTGTGGGAAAGATTACAGAAGAAATTGATTCTACATTTTCTAACCAGGAATAATTCCAGGTAGTCAATGGCTCATAAGTTGCTATTGACTTAGAAATGGATTTCCCATAATCTTCTTGCACAGAGGATGTGGTAAATAGCAAGAGAAAAGTGGGGAAAGGAATCTGGAAGAGATGTGTTACTGCTCAGTAAAAGACAAACGAGGTCTTCCCTCTATTTTTAACTCCAAGGACCTGCTCTCCTTCCCAGCTTCAAGTCTGGAATGTCAGCCAAAAAAGCAGATCCCAGACTACCTTCAGAGCCCTTCCAGGTGATGTCTAAAACATTAAGATATCAGGAGGAGTCCCTGCATGCACTTGTCAGTAATGCTAAGAATAAAACCATTTGCAGGACTGAGATCCACTTGTGAATGGAAAGAGAACAAAAATTTTCCCCTAAATTTCTTTGCAATCAGTTTTTTGAACTCTCCCTGTTCCTGGCATCACACAGGGTTCCTTGAGGTAAGTAGGAATTACCTTCCACTACAAAATACATTTTCTGATATCAGAATAAAAGATTCATAGGTGGAAGCTGATGCAACAGACATGCAGTTTGCTTTGAGCTGTACATTAGTCACACACCTGCAGAACATCCAGGACTGTCATCAGAGGACTTGGCAGGTACCACTGAACACCACATATGTAAAAATAAATCATCCAAGGTGAGGGCAGAGGGTGCATGGAGGAGCACAGAGTATTCCAACTTTCCTACAAAAATTACAAAAATAGGTGTTGGTTAAAACTGTTGGTTTTACAGCAATGCATTTTATTAGCTTGCCTTCATCCATGAACTTTCCTAGAAGAGATTTTTTTCCCAAGGTCTTGGATTCAAACTTTGGATTCAGAGCTGCAGAAATTGGCAACTGCCCATCAGTCCCCATTCCCTCTCAGAACTGCCCTGTATCACTTCCAGATTCTCAGATTCACTTTCCTGTTCCAAAGACTTATCCTGGTTTGTTGTTGCAGGGCTGGTTTGGCCATATGTGCTTTTTGAAAAGGAAAGACTCATATTTAAGACCAAATGAGATTTTGACACGTGTCCAGTTTTCTGTACTTTTTTTTTTCCTCAAGACACTGCTTTGAGGCAACTAAAATTATTTGTTTGGGTTAAAGGTAACATCAGTTGATTATATTTCTTTTTAGATATCTGTGATTCTAGTGAGGGATGGATAGGAATGTCACCACTCTAAGGGCCACTCACTGACACACAGCCCAGCTGCCAGATCCCTTCCCTGCTGTATCCACAGTGCTCACATCACACATCCCTCCAGGGCAGGCCCAAAATTTGACCACAAAGCACATG
This sequence comes from Toxostoma redivivum, assembly GCA_013397375.1. Classification (NCBI taxonomy): domain Eukaryota; kingdom Metazoa; phylum Chordata; class Aves; order Passeriformes; family Mimidae; genus Toxostoma; species Toxostoma redivivum. The sequence continues at coordinate 144,989 of VXBI01001500.1, forward strand.
TCCCCAAGAACACAGAAAGAGGCAGGTCACTGCAGGGGCCTGTGCTCTCTGAGGAGCCCTGCTGAACAAGCAGTCCTAGGACAGACCAAGGACATCTTGTGCTATGGGGGAGATAAGCTTCAGTGCTATCAGTTAATAGGAACATTCAAATTTGTTTCTAACTTGAAACTGATAATCAGTTTAACCTTGAATATTCAGGATACATCACCCACACCTACAAGAGTTTAGCATCACTCACAGCAGTGGCCTTTGCAGGAGATTTAGGGTGTGTCTGCACATATTTAATGAGCAGAGGATATCTTGATTTCACAAAGAGGACCTACAGAATTAGATCAGTTAATGCTGCCTGTAAGATTTCACCACTACAAATTACTATAGAGCCCTGACCCAATGGTCACATCTATAAAGACTCCCACCGGTCTCATTCTTTAAAATCAGAGAGGTTCCCTGAGACTTTAGCTAGAGATTTTCCTAAGTGCTCCTAATGGGAGAACATATGTCAGTCATTAACGCTTTAGAAACCACCACTTCTCACATCCACTGCACTTTGTTACAAAACAAGCTCCGTTTTCTCACTGTTGTTTACACAGGGTTCCTTACCTTTGCCACAGCCCGTGGTGTGATTTTTGAGGCTGGCCTTTGCAGGGCCAGGAGTTGGGCTTTGCTGAGCCCTGTTGAGTCCCTTCTGACTCGGAGTATTCTGGGATTGTCCCCTAGCTGCTGTCCGGCTCACACTTTTGGATGTTCTTCCCCTCATAAGCACCCAGGGACATTGTTGTCCCCATTGGTGTGCCATGCTGAGCACATCTCTGCTGTACTGGGGAGGGACTGAGGTGCCTTGGGAACTTAGAACAGGGTTTAAGAGACTCAGCACTATCCCATAGGAAGGGTGTGGCACAGAGGGTTCTCCCAAGTCCTAGGCAAGTGACTTTTATTATTTTACTGACATAATTTCTCAAAAAAAAAAAAATCTTGGAGGGAAGTCTACTGAGTCTACTGGGGAGTTTTCCAGGAGGACAAAGCTGTCAGCTTGGATGCCATTGTGGGGATACTGCTGCTCTTACACATGTACAGCTCTTCAGCACAGAAACACAGAAGGAGACCAACACACAGAATTAAGAATGTAGGAACAATTTTCTCCTCACTTGTCTCTCTCCTGGGGGATTCTTGTTCAGATTAATTTTGTCATGATTGTTTTGGAGTTTAATGCTAATAAGAATAAATGTAATTTCAGTCTTGATATTCCCTCTGATATCATAATGGATACATGTAAATAATTTGAAGGAAATAGTCTTTTTTACTGCACTTTCCCATTAAAGAAGCCAATGAAGGAAGAACCGTGCACACACTGATGTTGATAATTCATGCTCCAGAGAGGTGCTCATTCTATACCAGAAGACCCTGGACTAGACTGCATCCTCAGTAGTGTTAATTTACATTCCAGGCTTCCAAAGACTGGATTTGGGATGTCTTCCAGCAAATGAAGAGATTCTCTGTGGTCCCTTTGAAGTGGTACATAGTGATTATTTTTCTTTCTGTTTTGATAAGATGGGTTACTCCAGGTATGCTGCCAGTTCCTGTTAATTTCTCTTTTAACATCTGTTTCTGGTAACTTTAGTGTGTGCCAGACACTTTGGATTTTTATTACTCATAGTTAATGAAACTGGGAGCCTCTCCTTGCCTATTCTCCTCTTTCTTTCTGTCCTGATCAAGGGGTAGTGGAAAGGGAGAGGAGAATGATGCTGTTATCCACATCACTTAATGAATAGAATCTGCATCAACACATCCTGATATACTCTGGCACAGTCATTAACACAATGGTTGTATTTAACAAGTTTACCTGTTCATGAAGTACTTTTGACTGCCCCTCAATTTTGTTGCTCATGGTCATAGTCCACAACCTTCCCACAATACAGGAGCTTCTTTGCATTTACAGGGAGATGCATAAAGGGGATTCATCATCATCAAAACAGAGGAGACCTAAAGAAATGTTCCTTTTTTACTGTACTCAAGCCAGGATATCTTTGAGACAGAAACCAACTCCATGGCATGATTTTCTGTACTAGGGAAGGATGGTTACAAGGACCCAAAGAATTATTAGGCCAACAGAAAAATGTAATATGAAAAAAAAGGAAAGTGATGTGAAACAAAGCTACTGGATCAACACAAGTGCTTAAAAAAGGCTGGGATATCCCACTCACAGATGGAACATCAGCCAGAGGGTGACCTTGCAGGCAGTGTATATTTGGCAGCTTTGTTTTAACATTTAGGAAGGACTCTACAGAGCTGTTCATTTCTTTGTGCTGGCTGGAAGAAAGAGGGCCCAGTAAAGCAGGGGCCAGTCAGGGGTACCAGGGATGAACTTAGACAAATAAAGGCAAAAGAAGCACATGAAAAATTTCTTGCTATGTGTAACCTTACTGCCAGAGTCACAGAGCAGGGCTGGCAGCCCAAGCAGCAGGCTGCTCCACCTGCAGAGTGAAGGAACACTCCCAGCCAGAGCAAGAAATGCCCCTCGGATTTAGACCTGATGGAACTTCAGCAGGACCTTGAGATCACTGCAGAGTTTTAGCTTCTGAAGAAGCTGCTGCTGATGGCACAACAGACATCTTCATCTTTCAGCAAAACTAGAGTGCAGACAGCCAGTGCAGCTGTGACATTTAGTAGGGGGAAAAAAAAGTAAAAAGAAACAAATAAAAGGAAAAAGTATGGCTACATTTACTGGGTGAAAACAGCCCATATAGCAATTCAATTCCAATTCTCTTCACTGGTAGTCTACAGCACATTTTCACCCCACTAAAGATAAACAGAACATTGCCATCAAAGAGCTTTACTCTGAAAGAAAGTGTGCAGGGAGCTGCTGGTGTGACAGCAGATTTCTCCTGGCATTTTGTTTTGATATCTTCTGTGTACTTAGTGACAGATCTGACATCTCATCCTCAAGAAGTTTCCACATAACAATGCAAAAAGAAAGAGTCAAATTTACTGTTTGTTATGGATTTCTGTTCTGGGGTTTTTTTGTTTGGTTGGTTAGGGTTTTTATGTTTGTTTGTTTGGGTTTTTTTCTGCTGACATAAGAAACTATTTAGCAAAGCCAGTTGCAAGCCATAAAGCCCATGCATTTAACTCCAAAAGGGACAGTTAATATTGCAATTAATTCTTTTGTGGGAAGTCACAGCAAGGATGCAGCCACCTTGTATGGGTGACAATGATACCTTACCCTGGATAGTCACAGCATTCCAGATTTCCAAATTGCCTCGCCACTGCCTAGCAATAGGATTCTCTTAACATCAATGCAGTTTTGCTATAAAGTGAAAAATGCTATTTACACAGCAAGAAATATTGATCTTTCTTAGGAAAATCCTTCAAGTCTAGTAAATGACATTTAATTAGATGTGCAGAGGGAAGGCAGAAGCAGTAGTCTGCACTGGGGGAACAGAGAATTGCTGCCTGGGACAGGGAATAAGAACAGTATGAGGATAGTTGTTGTCTTTTTGCTATTCAAATGGAAAGAGGAGTGGGCAGTAGGGAGAAATGTCAATGAAGAGGAACTGCCTGGCAGGCAAAAGCTCTAGAGCCTGTGCTGGGGTTATGTGTGGTGCCCTGCTCAGAAGGACTCTGCTCTTCACAGGAGAAGTGAATTAGGAAAAAAGTAGAAAGGGAAACCATAGCTTGCTCTGAAGGCTAAGGCAGGAACAATTCCTCTTTTGCCATGAAAGGAGCACAGGACCAGCAAGAGCTCCTCACCCAGGCACAATGCAAAGGTTTACAGAAGACATGCCGTGAAAGCTAATCAGGAGTTTGTTAAAATATGTATGTGCACTAAATAAAATATCAAGTAGTATAAATACATCTCTGTCCCAGTTCATTCTGCCCTGCCAGGAAAGCACCACAGTCTATACAGCTTCATAAGGAGTTTCTCCTGCATGGCACTGAACTTCAGTCCTCAACTCTTTGACTTCTGACAGGCACATGTCAGACATCAATCACATTTTAGTCTTTCTTTACACATCTGTCCCTGTTAAAGTCCTACAATTGCTTCTTAGTTTATATTATTTTATACTCTTTGTTTTTAAATTCACCATTATGAGCCAACCATGCAGACTCTAACAGTAAAAATCTCTTCAGTTCTCTGGTTTCACCACCAGCTGAGTCCTCTTCTGAGCTCTGAAGCTAATTTCTGAAACCCCAGAGAGGATTTTATCCAGGGTCTATGAGCCATTGTACAGCAGGAGGTACATTACCATGGAACAACAACTCCAAGGAAATAGCTTGGATTTACTGTGCAACTGAACAGAGTGGGAAATTAAGTAGTCCCACGTGTAACCCGAGTAAGTTCCTTATAACAGGAAGCAAAAATAACCTGAGTGAAAACCAAACAGGAATGGCTCCAGGAAGGTGTGCATGTCTTTCACTCATTTTCCTATTTAATATTAAGAACTGTATATTTTATCCAAATTTTTACCCCATTCCTATGGGTGTACAACATAGAGGTTTTAATACACTATATACATGGATAGAAATAGAAATGCATTTGCAACTAATATTGTACATGTTATAGGTAAAACTAAAAATGTGCTTAGTACACATATAGAAAATTACAACATTCTAAGTGCAAGACGCTTTACCAAAATATTTATGTGCTGTTATTTGTAAGTTTTTACTAATGTGAAATACTACTTAGTCTAGAATACACACAGAAATATCACCATGTGTGTGGAGCATAGTCCTGCAGTGTCATGAGGATGTGATGCTAAATGCTTATGAATATTGAAAACTCAGTGAATTGAGAGGTCTGGGTGACAAAACTCTGGAGCAAAAACCAGCAGGGAAAAAAGAGAGGTGGGGGGAAACAAGTAACTAACCAACCAAACAAAAAACCAAAAAGACACAAGCTTTAGTGTAGCAGTCAAAATAAAATAAATATAAAATGGGAACAATATCAAGTATGTACCACATTGTGCACTAAAGATTACATTACATGGCTGAGGAAATAGTGTGAAATACTGCCAAGAGCTCTTTACCCTTCCTGGGGTGCCATCAGCATCCCTGAGTGAGGTTCAAGTGGAGATCCCCACCTGTGGGAGAAAGCAGCAGGAGCACCTGTACTGTGCCACTGCTTTGGGAACTGCTGCTCTCAGCTCAGGCAGGGAGGGGAAATCTGTGTATTGCTTTCCTTTTCCACCTCACAGAGCTCACTGGTGATCCCTAAACTGGTGCAGATCTAGTAATACCCTGCCCTGGCAGGAGAGTCAGCAGCACTGATCTCTGCTTGCCTAGAATCACCCAGAAAACAAGTTTCTCTACTGTAAAACATCCGAGTTTTTAGGGTTGCAGCTATGAAAAAAATACCCTCCAGGGCAAAGCAGACTGACTAAAACCCAGGTGTGTGTAACCAAAGTGCCTCAGTGCAAAGGCATAATCCCTTGACTTCTTGGCACAAGGCAAAATGTGGCCCAAATGTCTCTTTCTATACAGGAAATCTGGGAGCTGGGCAAACCTGCAGTGTCTGTGTCAGATGGGACACCCCTGCTCAGGCCAGGAGCTCACGGTGCCTCTTCATTCAAACTCTGTTCTGCTCCCTCCCTGGGAAGGTGCAGCTTCAAAGCACAGAGTGGCACGAGTCAAGAGCACAGCAGCTGTATGTGACAGTCACAGAGGTCCCAGAAAGGGCCCCAGTGCTCTCAGTGAATTTGTGGAGATGCCCATCGATGGATGAGGTGGTATTGCACCTGCTTTAGGTCACAGATTCTTTCCCCAGGGTCTCTGCATTTCTAAAGCCAACTTCTGTAAGTGGGCACGTTCTCACTGTTGCTATTACAATATAATTTGCATATAAACCATTAAAAACAAACTCATTACAAGCGATTTACATACATAATATATGAAATTCCTCCATTGCATCTTCATAATCTTGACTGTTATCTGTCCTGCTTCTCGTAGATGATTTGAATTTGTACAGGAATATTTTTCATCTTCCAACTATTTTTCCCTGCCTAATACTAAAGCAGTAAAGCATCTGGGGTCCCAAGATGTAGCTGATGTTTGCATTGAAACAAATTTACCCAAGGCAAAGTAAACATTTTTGATCTGCACATCATATGCACTCATCTGCAGTGCCAACTACATAAAGTGAAATACAACAGAGACATTTCTTTTCCAAATCTGTGTTCCAAACCTCACTGCACTCACTGCTCCAATTCCAAGTTCTGTACAAGGCAGCAAGCAAACCCTGCACGATTGTCCTCTGGAAATAAGCTCAGTTGTATTTAGAGCAAAGGAAGGTACCTCTAGGATGAACATCCTTAGCTGGCTGGAGGAGCAATGCCTTTGTGTGTTGGTAGTGAGGCTGGTTGTGAAAAGAAGCCTGATTTGTAGTGTGATTGTGTTTGTGAAAATGTTCACTGCAAATATTGCTTATGTGTGCTGACCCCTTAAATGCAATTACTGGCTATGATTACAGCTTAGATTCATAATATTTTGTGTTTAGCCTTCAGGGAAATAATCAAGAACACAAAACTAGATGGAATTGTGTCTTCTTACTGAAGCTGAAAAGTAGTCTGCTTTGGGCTGACATAAAATGCTTCTATACATTAACTAACTCACCAAGGGAATTCTGGGTGGCAAAAGACTTAACAGGCATTAAGGAAAAACAGTGGATCTGTATAGGCTAAAGTAAATCCCTCCTGAGTAACCAGAACAGTGTCTAGGCCAGACAAACCCACCATAGTTTCCCTTTTTACTGGGGCAAAATTCGATTCTTTGGCAGAAGAGCTGAACGAGTCTGCTCATGCCGAGGGCTCCCTCATAGACAGAGCATTATTTGAATCCCAGCACTTGTATCTGTTCCTATGCTTCCCCAGGGCTCCAGCAGGGAGCACATCCACATCTGTCCCTGGGCCATAAGAGTCTCTTGGAGAAGCCATCCTTTGGGTGGAGCTCCAGGTGGACACTATTCCCTGCCAGCCTGGAGCAAGCTGTGGTGATGCATTACACATATGGGGCTGCACCTTGCAGGAGTAGTGATGAACATGAACACTGCAGATTTACACATAGGGACGTCCCAGAGAGCCTCTGGCAGAAGTCCCCTGTGTCTCTACTGAGATTGTTTTGCTTTAAATGTCATACATCCAATAGGCTCCTCCTTGCCTCTGCCAACTGGGATCCTCCAGGGATGCCAAGATTTAAGGCAATAGTGAGCAGACAAAAAAGCAGAAAGCCTGATGCAAAGACATGCTCCTATGATAGCACAGATGTTCTATTCTCATCCCATTCTGATGCTTTGTTGGAAGTCACAGAACTTGCTCATCACAAGGAGGACAAAGGCCTTGCTCAGGGCTCTGACAGACAGCTCCTCACATGCTGTTCCCAGTACAGTAATGCTGTCAGTAAGTCTGAAGTGCTTCTGTGTCACAACATTTACACTGTCAGATTAATGATGCACTTAATGCTCTGAAACTCTTAGGAGACAGCAAGGACTAACTTAACAATAAGCACAATGGGAGTTAATTTCTGCAGCATGAAAATATTGCCTCAAATTGTAGTTCCACACACAGTATTCTCAAATGCTTGGGATTGCTCATGGCAAAGTATCTCCACATAGCAGATAAGAAGCAGCTGAAAGGGAAGAACTTGGCTGCTCATGGGCTTTGCAAATCAGGGCAGTGGTACAACATGAGGATATTTAGATAATGAATTTCCTGTTCACAGTTTGGAGCAGCACAGTTCCAAAGAAAGAACCCCTCCTACAGAACTGCTGCCAAGAAACCTTGAGTGAATCAGCCTCAGACACATCCTGTCCAGGGTATAAGACATATTCTGACAGAAGCTCTAAAACCCCCATTATTAATGACAGAAAATGAAGCTTTATTGAAGTCTTTTTCCATTGGTATCTCCCTGTGAGATTTTATCCTGGATCCCAAGGTGTTTCCTATTAGACACCCATTTAAGCACTGCAAAAATCACTGAGAAAACCAGGAGGAACTCCTTAGACCACATCTTTCAGATGTTTAAAATGGCCTAGTTTAGCTTGGAATCCAATATTCACTGTGTCCTAGAAGGATGGATGGGGCCACTCTAAAACATCAATAGTACAGTCTCTCTGTCATTTAAGCAATTACTTCATTTCTCTTGTTACTGTCTGGGAAATAAATCCTTCAGCAATGATGGACCTAAGCTTTGTGCTGTATCAGTCAGGACTTTAATCCTGTTGTTTTCTCACTCAGAGTTTACCTTGCTGCTCTGCATATCACAGCCAAGGTTTATCCCAGAGGTCATTGTTTTAATCAACATTTTTAATTTGCTATGAATGGAAAACACTGCATCAAGTGTCAGGGCTTTTTTCTCTCATATTTTTGCTATTTTAATAAACTGATGTTCTGTTTCTTTAGTAGATTTAGTTCTCACCAGTGCTCAATTCTTACTCATTTGTTAAGTCTAATTAGTCAGTATTCAAATGTGCCATGCATTAATTTGGCCACTGCTCAAATCTCACACAGATTTCATAGGAAAATGGATTATTTGAATTTTAAACACAGTCTGTTCCACCAATTCTGACATATTAAGCAAACTCACAAGCCATTAGGGCCATAAAATGCCCGTTGACCTAACATCCTGCAACAGTACAGTGTGCAAAAGCTGTTTATATTATTAACTGATGCTCTGAAATGAGAGCTACACACACTGATCCTGTATAATTTGATTTCTCCAAGATTTGGGTGAATCCCAGATACTTGGCTACTTCAGCCTCAGTGCAGAACTGTTGGCCATTAGACTCAGAAGCAGAGCCTCAAAATTCCCCAAGGCCAGGACTCACTCCAGCCCTCTGGCTGCAGCCACAGAAGACAGATCATCCTGCCTGCTTCACCTGTTTAATATGATAATTAAGTCATTTTAGCTAATGGGCTTTAAATACATCTTTTAGGGTAGTCTAGACAACTCCTTAGCATTGTCATCAGAGCAAGAAGGGATCTTCTGTATTTCTGTGCCAATTTGCGTTGGAGAAAAGACAGAGGCTGATCAGAGCTTGAGGCAATCAGTTAAAGGCAAGCCTAAGCCCCCACTCCTCTCACTGGTGGGTGCTGCTGTCAAGTTTACCGAGGGTTTTGCCTTCACTTAGAACACTCAAATTCTCTTTTAGAGCTGAGGGAACAGTTGGACACACCAGCCTTTCCAGGTTCCCCCACTGCCTCTGGCACACAAATCTGTGGCCATTAGCTTGTCTAGACAGGGATGTTGGGGTGGTAGCTGGGCTACTGACGCTGCCATAGGAAGAGGAAAGTGCATTTGAACACAAGGTTAAAGTCTGCTCTGCCTCTGCTAATGCACTTGGGTGGCACAGCACAGCCACTGTCCCTTCAGCCAGTCTAGACAAGGCCACAGGCACTCGGATCTGGGCTGAGCACTCAACTTATATTTCCTTGAAATGCAATAGCTTTGTTGTAATTCAGCACGACAGCACCTTCCAAACACAGCAACCTGTGAAATAAATGTTTCAGGGTTCAAATCAGGGTTAGCCTGACTCCTTTGGCAACACTTCCTCCTCCAAACAAGTGCAGAAATTACAGGAGAAAAGCAAGTCCACCCAAACCATGGCAACAATCCAGGACAAGGATGATTAATAAAATCACCTTAAGGTGAAAAAACGCAGGACTGCTGAGATCTTTGCAAATAACAAGCTCTGAAATTCCACCACTGAAGCTTCCATAAGGCAGCAGTGTTCAGAAGTGTGATAGTATCCTCACACTGGGCAACAGCAAATGAAAAGGAACCTTCCAGCTCTACCTCTTTACACATGGTCAGGAAAAAAACAAAGACAAGAGCAAAGTGGGGTTGTTTGGCTGCCAGAGTTTTTAAGCATCTCTGACTTGATAGTTCTTCTCAAAATGAACATGGGACCAGGTAGAGAAGGGACACAAAACTTTTCATTACACTGCCCTGGCAATAGGATCAGTTCTGTGCATCAGCCTGATGTGAAAACTGATGAACTTCTTCAGGTTCTATGGACCTGGATATGAGGTCTCTTTAGTCCAATAGTGAAATTGGACTAAATTTAGTCTAATTGGACTCTTTAAGTCCAATAGTGAAATTGCACATACATATGAAAAATTGGGGGGTGGGAGAGGCAAACCTTCAGAGTGGGAAGGTGCAGAGACAGATTTGCTTGGGGATAAATAACGTTTTTCAGGTGCATAAAAAGAGCCTGTAGCTTTTGGCTGAAGAACTTTACAGCCCAAATGAAGTATTTTACTTTGCCTTTGTATGATGCAAGACTTATATATTTTTATTTTTTTTCCCATTTCAAACTTTATATTTCTTAAGTAAAAGTCAGTTTTTCAACTGGCAGTCTTAGGACAAAAGGCTTTGGTATTTTAAAAGTGCTGTCCTTTATCCTTTTGAGTTAAAATTATTTGCAAACTGCTTCAAAGGCTGGCATAACTGGTCAGGCATGTAGTGCTGAGCACAGCCACGGTGTTTCTTGTTGCAGTCCCAGTCATCTGGGATTAAGGCACAATGTAGCATGGACACATCCTTTGTATTCATGTCTGATAACATTTCTTAAGTTATCAAGGACTTTGAACATTCAATATCTAAGGACACCCTTGCAGTTTCTAGTTTGGTCTGTTTTAAAACTTCTGGTCAGCACAACAGGACTAAGAAGCCTGAATTTAAGAGGAATGATAAAGAATGGCTAAAGCTCTCTGTGTTTGAATGCACTCCATTGTGTCTTTACTGTCCAGGATTTTCCATAACTGTTTTTCCAGCACAGTCTTTATCTGGATATAATTGAGCTGGTAAGTGGCAAAGAAGAACCCGAAGAGCTCTGTCTGATCACTGCAGCAGAGATTAAACCAAAGCTATTGTATCACAGGTTTTCTTCCCTCAGGTGCTGGATGCAAACATTTTACTAACGAGTGAAAGCCCAACTTCTGTTCCCAAGGAGAGAAAACACCAAGGGTTTGGTGGTTATTTCCAAGACATGGACAGTGACAAGACAGCTTTGTCTTGATATCAACCATCACTTGGTTGTGCTGCTGTGCCTGACTCAGAGCAGCTTTGAAGTGACCCAGATGATGGGACTGGGGGCAAGTCACTGAGTTACTGCACCTTTCAGAGCTCTGTGTTCACTCACCTGTGCAGGGCTGAGGCACAGCTCACAGCTCACCACTCTGAACTGCTCCAGGAGGGAAATGCACCTTTCAGGGCAGAAGAGAGACTTGAGAGAAGTCATTGGGAGCCTGTGAAATGCACAGAATGCAATTGCTGTGAGCAACTACTCGGGCAGCCCCTAGAGCCCTTGCTGGACACCTCAGAGTGATGGGCTGACCCAGAGCCTCTCTGCTGCTGCTGCTGCTGCTGCCCACCAACATCCAACCCTCACTGCCACCACACCTGTGCCTGAGGAGCAGCTCAACAGAATCACAATCACACCAGCCTTCAGAAATACCAGCTTTCCCTTTCACTCTCTGACTATCAAGAAGCATTTGGAGATGCTGATAGGCGAAAAAGGGAAAAAATCTTTCCCTTCAGAACAAGCTCAGCAGGAGCCTTCTGTGTCTCCCTCTGAGAACAATTGGTTTTGTGTTACACTTAAAGACTGGGGAACCACACAGTGCAACAGGCAGAGGCAACAAGCAACACTCTCCATAACTTAGACATTTCCAAGCTTCCGTGCTGTTCCCAGTGCTGCAGATCTGCCTCCCAATGCATCCCCCACCCAGACCCCATCTGGGAAGCCTGTGGGAAGCAAAGGCAGGCAGTCACTCAGACAAATCAGTGCCAAAATTAGTCCAGAGCTTAGATTTCTAAACTGCTTTCTTCATTGTCACCAAAACCTACTTTTCAAGCAAGACTTGCCAAGGCTTCAAATCTTAACCAAACTAATAAATTTAAATGATGAAACTGGAAAAAGAAATGGAAGAAATCTTATAAAGCACAAAGCTGTTCTACCACACAGGCAGATGAGGCCACAGGTATAGGAAAAACACTTTGCTGTCTGAAGTGGAAAAATGATGAGCTATGGGATGTGTTTTTCAATGGAAGATCAAGTTTCCATTACCCTTGTCATTCATAGGTCAAAGTCATCAAAACTCTACAGCAAAAAGGAAAGAGATGCACCTGTGCTACCAGAGAGTGAAGGATGAGGACAAAGATAGAAAATTAGAGACAGAGAGGCCTTTGACATTCCTCAGGAGAGAAAGGCTTTTCCATGGATTTAAATTAAAACTGTGCAAAGAGAGCACTTTGCTGGTAAGCAAAGACGGACGGCTGCCATTAGCATGAACAACTTGTCTGACACATTTTGTCTGTGACCTTTTGCTGTGACAGGGAAGGCAGAACCTCGCCAGATTGTTGTGGCTAAAAAATTACAGATCACCAGAAGAGTGGTGAAATGAAGTAATTTAAAACAATTTTTTAAAAAATCCACTTACCATTAAGGATTCAACACCAACACATATTTCCTTTATAGAAACAGGGAAAAGTTTCTTTTTGCCTAACTTAACATACTGGATTTGTGTGGCAAGGTTTTGGTAGCAGGGGTACAGGATGGCTTCTGTGAGCAGCTGCCAGAGGGTCACTGTGTCTGAGGGAGCCAATGCCAGCTGGCTCCACGATGGACCCAGCACTGGCCAAGGCTGAGGCAAACAGCCTCACGTTCAGCATGGCATTTGACCAAATACATTTGATACCAGCAAAGGGCATTGGATGTCTCTGATCCATATTGCTTCCACACTGAGCAGGCAGCAGCAGGACAGTGCTGGGTGCAGGCCTGGCCAGCAACAATGACTCCTCTGCATTTTCCATGACCTTCTCACCCTTTGGACTCTGTGCCAGCCACTGCCAGGGCTGAACACTGCCAGGTACCAGAAGGATTTGCACTCTCAAGCTAGCTGCTTCTCTCTTCCATAACAACAGCAGCGTTATCTCCCAAACGGAATTTGCCCAGCAATCCAGGGTCTAACACTGTATCCTGTATGTGACAGTACACCATTCCATTGCCAAAACACTCCCTAACCCCTCCAGCATGCTTCGTGATGAATGAAGCACTAGATTTGTTCTCAGTGGTTAAACACTTGAGGCAGATACTGTATGACATGAGAGATGAGGGTGTATTGAACTTGTACCAGGCCACAGCTCTCCCCTGTTTGCATGGCCAGGTGTGTGATAGTGTCCAGCACACACCACATCAGCATGATTTAATGGAGTTCCCATCACTGTGGTGCAATCCTGGAGTGCTGCCTCTCCTGCAGAGAGGAGAGCAGAGACAGGCTCAGATAAGCATGTTTCAGAAGGAAACAGGAGTATTTCCACCTAACTTTGTTCTTTAGATGTGTGTGAAGACATAAACACTTGGTGTTCTGGAGGAGTTGCTCCTCTCGTGCCATGAGTGGCTGTTCCTTAGGGAGTCAGCAGCTCTCCAGAGCACGTGGTCCCTCTCCAGCTTTCAGCCTGCTTCCTGCTGGAGCAATCTGCTCCATTCATATCTGATTGTGTTCCCTCCAGGGCAGCAGTCAGAGTATTCCCTCTGAAGTGAGGGAGTGATGAGCACAAGCACTGGGTACAGGCCTGAGTCCATCAGCCCAGCAGGCACCGTCTGACAGCAGCAAGTGACACCCCCAGAGAGGGGCTGGGCTGGAGAACCCTCCTGACCATCACTATCAAAGTCTCATGCAAACCCCCAGGATCACAGCCACACAGTCTGAGAAAGGCACAAATTTAACAGTAATGGGAGAAAAGCTCAGGACTCTCCAGAGTCCAGTGCTCTGGAAGTCAAATATTAAAAAAAACCAACCAAACAAACAAACAAAACAAACAAAAAAACCCCCACAAAAACCTACAATGTATTAGAAGTGTTAGTTCAACTGAGTCTTCTGTCATACTGAAGTCAGTCATCAGTGTTAGTATCACAAATTACCAGCAGCTCTTGATTGTTAATTCTCCTTAAGGTCTCAAATGCCCACGGGTGATGGATGTGAACCCAGATTCACTTTATGCAGGGGTTGAGACCAGTTTTCACCCATAAGCTAATCTCAGAAAGCTAAATCAAAAAATTATAGAAAATTTTTGATTAAATCCAACAGACAAATCCACAAGAATGATGTGCTGAGCTGTGCTATCCAATGAGTCCCTCTTTTCCCAAGCAGAGCTTTTCAAAAACAGTGAAGATTCCTGAAGTCTAATTCATTTCTTTAATAAGATGTTGTCCAGGAAATAACATTTAAAACTGATGTCAGACACTGGAGTTGTTTGGATTGCTTCTGAAGCAGCCTCACGCAGCAGAGTCCAGTATTGTGGCAGTCAGCAGCGACAGGTATTACATGGGAGCTCAGAAATCAGTTCTTTCCTGTGATCTCATCCCCCGATGAACAAACCCTTTAATTAACCAAGCAGTGCAGTTGGCTCACTCCTGTAGCAGCATCACTCACTGATTGTGTGAAGAAAAGCTGCTGCAGTAAGGATGAGTCCTTTAAAGAAAGAGAAAATTGCCCTGCAATCTTTCAGGGAGATTATATAACTGCATCAAAATTAAATTGACATTAATCCAATTCTCATTTCACTGTTGGCCAACAAAAGTTCGTATGTGATGTGGAGCAATCTCTTTACATTATAACCAAAGTCTGGAATACAAATTCAATTTTTATTTTGTCTTTGGTCTAACCTTAGAGGAAGTCTGCAAAAGTCATTCTTTCAGGTTGTAATTCACTGGTGGTGTCCTGAGGCACCAGCCTGGGTCGATCCCGTTCCCTGCCAGGCGCTGGGGTCACTCCTATGAACGGGACAGTGCTGTTGCTCTGCTCCCCAAGGACTTCACTCACAGACAGCCACCGGTTTCTTTCCCGTGCACTGGGGATCACTGTGAGACCTTCCAGCTCCCTTCCCTGGCCACAGGTTTGTGTCAGCAGCGGCTTTTTAGCAAGTGCTAAGGCTGAACAAAGGCCACACCCTGTGTGAGGAGAGCACTGTGGCTGCAGCCCGAGCTCTGCACACACGCAGGGGCTCTGCAGGGCTGTTCTCTGCAGGGCTGCTCTCCGCAGCTTCTTCCCCTTGCTCTGGAGTTCAGAGCACGGTCTGGGCAGTGAGAAAAGCACTGACAGCTCCATCAGCCTGGCAGGAGCCCAGCGAGGTGGGCATTCCCAGCCCGGATGAAGGAGCCACCACAGCCTCCCATGGGAACGATCCCAGCTCATTCCAGGAGCCATCAGCTCCTGCTTTGCCCCGCTTTTGAAACCACTGCGAATGTGACCAGTAGGGAGTTGTCAAACCTTCGATATTTAATTTGGGGCACTATGATAAGGCTCAAAATTAAGCTGGATCCAGGGCAAAATAATTAAAAACATGACTGGGGAATGGTCCTACTCGCATCTGCCTCAGGCACCTTAATCTGCCGCAGAAACACGTCAGCATCCTCCCTGCGGGATCCGGAGTATGAGCGACCCTCAGCAGCGCATGATTAGAGACTTTGAAGTTGCAAAAGCTACACGAATGCCAGGGGGAATCTTTTTGTTCATCCTGATGGCATTCACTGCAGGGATTATCGCTAGGAACGCAAATGAGGTGAGCATGGGTGCAGTGACAGTTTGTAATCTATTCTGATTTCTTTACATCACCTCGCTGCTCAGAACAGCCCTGCTGCCTGTATCCACTGCCTGATAACAGCAGCAGCTTTCACTCTTCTGTTTTAATCTACACAGTCGTTAAAAATTACTTTTCAGCAATTACCTGACATAAATTTTAGAAGTTTGGGGTTGTTGTACCCAGCCAGGTGATTAAAGCTACAGAGTCAGAGCCCACCGTGCTCTGGGCTCCTGTTGGACTTGGAATGATCTTTCCCTTCAATAGCCTGAGCAATGGTAGAATATTCACATTGGTTGTCCATACAAAACCAAAACTGAAAATTCATTCCTGGTAATTCTATCTGGAGAGGACCTGCTTCACACAAACCATAGCAGACTCCACAGCTGAAGCCCTTTCTACCAAAGCAGTATCAAACCTCCCTGCAAACTCTAGACAAGTGCAATGATTTGAACCAGGAGCATTGTCTATCTCCACTAAGCAAGAAAAGCACAATAAACTTGGTAGTTTTAAAAAAAATAAATCCAGGTATGCTGGATTCTAGCACATTTCCCCAGCTAGCAGCATCTTCCCTCCTGCTGTTCAGTGACAGCACACACAGAGCAGAATCCATCAGCTGGTGCATGAGGGAATTATTAGGAAAAGCTGTTTCAAGGGTGGTTTCAAGCTGAAGTAGAATGCCATGTAATCTCCAGTTACCTGTTATTATTCCTTATTAGAGAGCCTCTCAGTGATCACTTACACAGTGAGATGTAACAGAACTGACAGGGCTGACTCTCAGTGCAGTCAGCAGAGCCCAGCACATTCACCAGCCCCTTCATGGTGCTCCACAATAGGGAAACACATCCCAGCTCCTTGTCCAGGTGCATAGGGCACCCAGAGCTTATGGGATTGGGTAAAAGTCCTATTTTCTTTTTATGTTAACCAGTTCATGCCCTGCCCACTCTTCAAGGACCTTGCTGTCATTCAGAAATGAAAGCATTTTGATGTGTGTGTGCTTCATTACAGAAAATCATGCTCAGAGAAAGTCTGTGGTAAACCACATGGAAAAAAATTATCTGCAGGAGAAGAGATTCCCAAAGCACTCCAGCCAGCCCTGAAATTATTTGACAGCTAGTTTGGGGGAGAAAACGGAGCCAAACAAAGGCTGCAGCATGTGCAGTGCTCTCACAGCACCAGTTACATGTTACAGAAAATGGGCCTGTCAGCCAAAGAGGGATTTCAGGCAATATCTTAATTCCCAAAAACAGTCTATTGACAGTGATTTACATGTGACAGGAAGGCTCCCGAGCAGATGGGAGGCTGGCAAGCTGTTTGGATAGCTGCAGTCCAAGGAAGATTGCCACTGAATGCTCCAACAGTTCTATAGAGCAGAGACAAACTAAATATGCAAACTGTAAATGTAATTAAAAGAACTGGAGGGATTGGTTAGGAAGGGAGAACGAGAAGGGCTTGAAAGGTATATGTGGAAATATTTAGGCTAACACGTGGGATTTGTATGACAACATTAGGAGGGATGAGTATGAGACAAAGAATAAATTTATGGGGAAATCCACAAGACTGTTTACTAATGCTCTTGATGCACTTAACTAAGATAATTAAAATATATATGCTAAGATGCCATTTAAGGAAAAAGATTATAGGAAACAGCCTGGCATCAGCAAAGAATAAATTGGTCCAATATACATTTCATGAGTAAGCCTCACAAAGGATGAACTGCAAATCACAGATCCAATACACAGACACACAATCCTGCTTTGCCACCCCCACACTTACTTGGGTTCTACATTTTTAGGTCTCCCAGTTCAGCACTGACATCATAATTTCTCATGAGATATTAGGACTTGTGTCCTCAGAGTCAGCATAGGAACTCGTATTCCAATTTCCACATGTGCCAGTGGGAGGAGGACTGGAGCAGCCACCCTGAGGGCCAGGTAACCCAAAATCATAGTGTGTGCCTCAGGCCACAGCAGCTCTGCTTTGACACCTGCTGCAGGGGAATGGCCCAGCCCAGGGACACTCAAGGTGCTCTGCAAAACCCCCAGCATGTCCAGACAGCCCAGTTACAGGTGGGGGTACTGTCACTTATAGCACAATGACGATAAAAGATGCCCCTCCCAGAGTTTCCTCTTTCAGCTGGCAAATGACAAACTGACTTTGTGCCAGTCTGTGGACATATCAGTTGTCCTCTGCATCATCTTGCTCCTTAGGGATCACTTTTACAGTACACAGAGTACAGAACTAAGTGCCAGCCATGTCTGACTCCCAGCACCCTGTCTAAAGGGAAGCTCCTCTGAGCCCCCTGCAAGCAGGGACAAACAAACATCAAAAGGAAAGGGGGCAGAGCCCTGGGGCTGTGGAGGTTAACAGGAAGCAGTGCTCTCTCCTAAGCACCAGTAATGTCACCCCCAGTATGACACGTATTTCATCCACAGGTTTGGTATTCCAGATGAAGCATGTGCAGACCAACAACTTTCAAAGCAGAGTTAACAACCAAAAACTTACCAGCACCAGCACTGAATCCCTTCAGTGTCTTCTCATAACTGGAGAGATAGATTTCCTGACAAAGGCTTTATTTTCTTCCCTCCCAGGATTGTTCTTTGTTCCATCTTACACCTTCTGTCTCACACAGTGGACCAAGAGCTCAAAGCCCATTGATTTCTTACTTCTCTACAGATACTGAAATCTGATGCTTCAGGAGGTTTTGTTTATCTAAAACCAGCCCTGAGCATCCCAACACACACCTACTGCTGGAGACTCAAGTTAGTGAGATCCAGAGTGTGCCCAACCAGAAATGTTTCCTGAGTAGATCAGCTGCAGTAGTGTATTTGTGATTTACAATAAACCTTGCTGGTAAGGCAGACGTGGTCACAGAAATAACAAAAAATCCCAGCTAAAACACTCTGACCTCTTACAAGACTTAGAGAACTGCCTGTACTTGAGATAGAAATAAAATTACAGTGGTCAAATTTAAAATGAGAGAACATTTGGTTGTTATTAAAGGCATCATCAGCATCATTAGTCACCTGTAGCATTTAGGGCACCTATAAAGTAGCAAATAAGGCCATTTGAGCACCTATGCCCTTATAACCCATTCCAAAGTTAGCATTTGATAAGACAGAGTGTTTGTTAGAATTTTGAAATAGGAGTAATGCAAGTGCAACATAAAGTGATTGCTGTACTAAATACAGGCAAAGTACATTGCCCAGGTTTACAAGTATATAAAATGTGTAATATATGTATTAAAAAGCTGCACTTCAGGTTTCAGCAGTTTTTTTGCAAGTTCAATGCTGAATACCCTGAACATTCCTGCTACATCCCTACTAAGCCACAGAGATTGGGTTGGTGCCATGGTTGGGGTGTGGATGTCAGTGACCAGAGTTTAACATCCCTCTTCTGGTTTCTGCTGTACAAACAAAATGTAGCATTATTTTTGTGGAACTTTTTGGAGGTGACATGCAATTATAAATGAAACATTTAATGTTTCTGTCTGGCAGCACTCTGAGAAACCATTTTAAGGAGAATGTCCTGTACTAAATGCACTGTAATAAACCCAGTGAGTCTCTCATTTGGAGCTTCTCAGTGCCACAGGGAATCCAGAGCTGCCACTCCAGCAGGGGTAGGCCAGGAGTTACACCATGCCTTTGTCACTCAGGTGAGGAATTCTGACCCTGGAGACAGACAGAGAGTCTCACACAGAGATGATAAAATATCACTCCCCTTGGCTTGCTGGGAGTGTGCAGCTCTTTCCCTCTCTTACAGCCAGGTTAGTGTCTTTAAAAGCAGGTGGATATATTTGCCTGGTGTTATTTCAAGCCTTTTAACCACACAACAGAGCAAGACTATTTTTTAAAGCAGGGTGCTGAGTGACACTGGGCTTTGCCTGTTTCCCAGCAGACACAAGGGTTGTTTCCTCTTGACAGAGACACACTCCAGCACCTGTGGAAAAGGCTCTTCATTCCTGTTTCCACTTAGGTAATTCACTTTCTCCTTCAGATCATTACATATATTTCTAAAATTAATCAACACATGTCCTTTATTGTGTATTTTATCCTGTAATTCAGAAAATGGGCTTGTTGCCATTGAAGATGCTCTACAAAATACTCCTAAAGCTGATTTTCACCAGATGAGACGTTTTAGGAGCAGGAGCTGTGCTGGGCCAATAGACCCTTCTCTGTGTTCCCTGTGTCCCTGCTGCTGTCACAGAGGGACAGATGGCCCATCTGAGCACCACCAAGAGTTTGCTTTGCTCCAGCTCCAACTGTTTGGAAGCAACAGTCAAGAGTCAGTTCCATCTACCTCCCCCCAATTAATGGGATCAGATTTTCCCAACTCCTCTGCCCAGTACCTCCATCCTGTAGGAATGCTGGCCTTCCTTCCTCTGAAGAGACAAAATATGCTGGAACACTCAGGATGTCTTTAGGTAGCTCCTGGGGATTGTTCAATGAATTTTCCAGTGGTTAAATCCATATTCTTCTTATATGTGTCAAGTCATTATATGTGTCAGAGTAATTTAAAGTAAGATCCTGCACCAGACCATGACAATATAAAATAACTGAAAGTTAGGCTCAAACTGTACATCATCTCTATGTATCAGCAGTTTTTGCAGATATTAACAAAAAGTCCTGTTTTCACTGAAATTTTGCAGCATCTTCAATCAGGGGAGATGAAGGAGTAGATTTATCAGATCAGAGAAAAAGTAGTCTCTTGCCTCAATCAGGGACCAGCTGGAGTTACTTCAGGAAAAAATGAAAGAAACCGTTCAGGGTTTAAAGCTACTGCCTAATTTTAGATTATAACACTTCCCTGAGGATCTTTAAAGTAACTTTCATTCACATCAGGGATTTTTTGCTGTTGTTGCCCACCAAAAACCTTTGGAAATGTTTACTTGCAGTGAACATAGCACTGCTGGGCCATAGGAAGGTTTCCCATGGGTACAGCAGGTGAAGATGTATTTTACTGCTGTTCCACTGGCTCAGGTCAAGCTGGAGTCCCAGTATCTCCTCAGGACTGTGTGTACATGTTAAACATCAGACTGCAATGTTTTATGGACCCATAAAATTATAAAGCAACAAGTAACAGACATTGAACAACATCCTGATTTTATAAACAGACCTAAATTGTCTCCAAATTCCTACCTCACTTCAAAAAAGCAGTGTCAGAGACATCACTTTTTATAACCAAACCCAGCCCATGGTTACCACAAGGTGTGAAGGAAAGCAGTGCTTGGGCAGCAATCATAACATTCCTCATTGTTACCTGTAAGCATCAGAGGAATACAAAGTGCTTTGATCTGAGAAAGAGGCAGTGCAGGATTCCAGGTAGAGCTTAGCATAAATTTATTTCATTAAAAGTTTCATTAACCTGAATTGTTTTGCATCTCATTAACTTCAGACATTCTGGTTTAGCATATGTTCACCTTCTTCCACTTCTGCACTCCTTCCTCCTCTGTCAGATGGTTCCTGAGTGCTCTGCTACACACCAGCAGTAGCTTCCACCACCAATTCTGGATGCTGCTCTGGTAAAACATGGTGATTCTGGAAATACTTCAGCTGGCACTAAAGCCTTCCAAGGGAAGGCTGAAAGCAGCATTCCTCTTGGCTACAGAAAATTGATTTTTCTAAAGTTTACGTTTACTTGCCATTCTGAAGAGAGTTCCTGTCCACATCCCTCATGACACAGGATCTAGTCAAGAAAAATTGGTGAAACCTCCATGTCCTGCAGTCCCAGAGATCACACACTCCAGGGACAGAGGCCAGCAAACCTCTGTCCTGGCATTCTGTGTGAAAGCCAACAGCTGCCACCTCACTAGAGCACATCTTTTACTCAGACATGTGGCAGCCCCTTTTCTTCTTTCTGTGGATCCTTCTAATCCAAAATCCTCTGCTTTGATTTTCCCATCTTCAGCTTTCTTCTTGTTACAGTCTCAACTTCCTGTGCCATTTCCTACTTTCAGGTTATAGCACTCTAAGCATTTTAAATTCCTGCCAATCAAACCTGTAGGGCAGGGGTTTCTCCTGAGAACACTCACCAGTTTTCTGCTGCTTTAGGCTGCAAGAACTGAGCATTTGATATCTTTACTTTGGTGTCCATGAAGGTCTGACCTTGGAGATGGCACTGAGGGCTCCTCACTGACACATCTTTGCACTGGTGGCTGTTACCTCAAGGCCTTTCAGAACAGTCTTAAGAAGATGAAAAAGAGGAACTGAAGAAATCTGGAGAAAAGTCAGCACTTAAATGGTGAAATGAAATCCCATGAAATAGTCATGGCTCAGGTAGATCATCTCAATTAATTGCAGTACACTCCTCTAGTTCTAAAAGGAATAGCAAGAGAATTGGAATCTTACCTGACCTGGCAACACTATCAGGGAATACCATTGGGAATATTTTTAATTAGCATTTTAACTGTCAGCATCTACTCTGGAACCTTCTTAAAACCTTTCTAAACAGATCTGTGCAGAGCACCTTAAAAGTACATGATGATGCAAGGCTGGATCACAGTTCCATGAGTTCCCCTCCCTACCAGGCACTAAAACTCCATTGCTCCTCTAATCTATGTTAGGAAAAGTGCTGTAAATGCAAGGGCACCACTGCCAGGGACAAGCCTAAGGGACACTGTGAACCTGTCTGTGGCTGCTGCCATACTGTGAGCTCTGGACACTCCTCAGAGGGAAGCACTGAGCAGGGAACAAACAAGCTGAGAGTTCAGTCAGTCAGGTTCAAATCCCAGCTCTACCTGACCAAGACACTTCTCTGGGCTTTACTACCATTAAAAATGACCCTACAGATGTTCCCTCTCAGTAAAACACTGCTCATCTGGTTTGGTTCTTTTTTATTTGTTTTTTTTGTTACTTACAAGTGAACTGAGTATTATGCTCTTCCCTCCCATTTCATTCTTTTTTCAATTTTTTCAAGAGACACCATTTCAAAAGATGGGAAAAAACTACAATACTGGTGCCAAACTCCTCCTGTTGGTCTCTTCAGAAGCTGAGAACTGCTGGCATTAGCCCAGGAAAATCAACAAAGAACAGGAGGAGTTTGGAGAGCAGCTAGACTTGCAAACCTCAGAGCACTGTAGAATAAACCCAACACAAAACAGAAAGATGATTGGCAGGGATGAGATGACTCTGCTGCTAGAAATGAAAGTGCTATGCATAATCAGGCACCTCTGACCCAGGAAAACATTGACTTCATTTGCAGCACAAAACTGATTGCAGATGGTATTTGGGGAGGGGAACCCAGCTATTCACTGTGCTTTCCCCTCACCAGAAAAATTCATTTCCTCTGTACTGTTGAGCACTGAAATGCACCTGATTGGATCTGCTGAGACAGCTGCACATAGAAGACCTGGAATGAAAAATTAAAGAGTCCATGGGGCTGATGCTAAAAGTAATCCTATTAAAACAGTGGGCTGAGGGGGAAATGCACATATAACTCCTATTTTAATAAAGAATGAAAATAAATCCCTTAGAGGAACAAATTTATTTGGACATTTCTTTGAAATCCTAATGAGATTGTTGCTGAATTGGATGCTGGATGTCAGTGCACGAACAAGGACATTTCTCATTCCCCACTACTCCTCCCATTTGTTCCTATTACTGCTCCCTTCTTCCTGCACTTCCAGCTGCTCCCTGCCTCCATGTCTCAGTGTGCTGGGCACACACCTGCCAGCCCTGGCTGCTCTGGCTCACATCCTGTGGGTGCTCCCTCCTGTGCAGCCTCTGCAGGGACAGGTGATCCCCTCACCTGGGGCTCTCAGCACACCCTGCCCGCTGTGACACGTTTCCCATGGCCAGGATTCCAAGAGAGAAGGGAGACCAGCAGCAAGGGCCCATCCTTACAGCAGGCTGGTAGCCCTGAGTGCTTCTGTCAAACCCCTGCTCCTGCCCACAGCTGACACCAGAAGAGTGAGCAGCTCTGACTGGAAAGAAGCCTGAAGAGACAGAAGAACATTATCCCTCCTTTCCCCTGGCCTCAGCCATTGGCTGGTGGAGAATAGGGTGGAGCAAAGCCTGGCTGGGAACCAAATGCAAACAGCCCAGACTGTCCCTCTGACACCTTCATTGCCTTCAGCATGTCCATGTCTGATACACACAGGTCCTTGCTGGAGCTCAGGTGTCACAGCCCCTCTGACAGGTACTGCCTCTGAACAAATGAGTTTTAACACTGGCTTTCCAGGGCCATTAAAATCAAAGTCCAGAGGTAAAGAGGAGGAGCAGCAGGATGCATTTGGATTTTTTTTCTTGCACCCCCCCAGCATCACTGGAAGGCAGATGTTTGTCACATCAGGAAATAAAATGGGGGAAGGAGTAGGAAGCTCAGCTTGGGTTTAAGGCAGGTTTGCCTCAAGAAGCAACAGGTACTTACTTGTAAAGAAGTTTGCCGTGGAATTGTTGGGATAACAAAAAAGCCAATCACTTGTTAAAGTAGACCATTGCCACACCTCTCCTCCGAGCTCTCTACTAGATCTTTCTTCACTTAAACAGGCTATTCTTTTTTGGTCAAACATTTTCATTTTATGGAACATGAAAAATGGGAATCGTCCCCCTTTCCTCACATACTTTGCCCTTAGAAAGAGACAGAAGTTCCTCAATTAAGTTGGCAAGACCAGCAATCCCAGTAAGCATGACAATTTTCTTCTCCCCCAGACACAGATCACTGACTTCTTAAAAGCCACTGGTGTCAACACTTCAATAATAGAATCCCATAATAGGTTGGGTTGGAAGGGACATCTTCCACTAGACCAGGCTGCTCCAAGCCCTGTCCAACCTGGCCTTGAAGACTCCCAGGGATGAGGCAGCCACACCCTCCCAGGGCAACAAGTCCTGTTGTTCTGTCATCCTCATGCTTCCATAGCCCTTGGAGCCTCTGGTGAAGTGCAGCAGAGAACATTCAGTGGTGACTGCTCCCAGTCAGGAGGCACAGAGCTGGGAGCTGTGTTTAACCACACAAACCTTCGAGGGGAAGGCAGCTGCCATGGCAGTAACCACACCTGCTCCATGGCCAATAGGCTCCCACTTGCACTTAGAGATGGTGATGGATCCTTTTATTCACACACCTGCAGAGGAGGATCAGACCCCACAGTGTGGGCAGGTTAATAGGGTACAGATACCCATAGCCAGTACCCAAGGAAAACAATTCTAAAATTAGAACTGCAATTTTCTTTAGGAGCTCTGCTCCCTTCCTGTGCACACCAGGAAGGTAGCTCTGTCTTCCATGACTTCCAGGCAAACAAAGGGGCAAAGAAAAATAATTCCCTTGCTCAGGAGCTTACCATACAATTCCCATTAAATTGTCATTGCCAAATTAATTGGAAGGACAACTAAGAGAGACTACTGGTTTACAGGGGCTTTTGTGGTAAAAATCAGATCATAAATATGGTTTTCTTGGATAAAAGATTGCCTAAACACTATCCAGCTGCCACTGAGCATCCCCTGGTGAACATCTTGTTATTCCTAATACACAACCCAGATAATATGTTTACTACAAGAAGAACTGGATTGGTAACCAGCACGTTTCACCTCTCCTCTTCCCGGCTGTGCTCACGCCCACACACCCCTCTGACACCTGCAATACTTCAAAAATCAGTGATGGGGACTCTGCTCCTTTCTACTGTGACCCACATTTTATTCCACTACTGGAATAAATCCACGTTTATCCAAATGCATTGAAGAAAAGTATTTTCACCTGGTTTACTGCAGAAATATTCTCAGCAAGAACTCAGGCTTCCGTTTCAGTTCATGTCCCCCCTTACAGCTCTGCCTGCTCCCACCTCTGCCATACCAGTTTCAGTGACATCTTCTCTGCCCTGGGTTGTCAACATACATGAACAAAAATGAAGTTCAGGCACTGAAAATGTAACCTGCCATGACAAAAGGCTGTGCAGAAGTTAACAGCTGCTCTATTTACCAGACCAAAGATTAAGCAGCACTCTCAGACCTGCATTTCTTAAAGTGATGTTTTCATTAAGCAGGATATTTTCCTTTCCTTTCCTGAAGAAAATGCCTGAAACCAAGATTTCAAATGTATGTACCTGAGACTAGGCTCCTAAACCAGTAATTAAATCTTTAGGCAACTGGCCTGAACTTCTTCAGTGTTGATCACACAGTGACTTTAGTCCACCTTTATTAGAAACTGAGAGATGCAAGGCTCTTGGGAAAACAAGAATGAAAAAAGAAAAAAGTCAGGTCCCTTCCTAGGGTACATGCTGATAGAATTAAACAGGTAGCTTGAAGTCAGCACTTTCAAAAATTATTCCCTCCATCCTTTTACATCAGGCCTACTGCCCAACACATTTGATAAAGCAAATTATACCCGCACACATGAATGCATGAATCTACCTCTGAATTAAATTTAAAAGAATTTTTCACAATAATATAGAAAAATATGAACTGTAGGAAAAGACACACCAGAGTGTATGAGCAGATAAAGTCAGACCTTGGTGCTATGGTGTGAGCTGAGTCCTGGGCAGCTTGGCTTCATTCATTGCACAGACTCCTGGTTTTAGGGACACAGGGTTTGGTTGTGTTTATGTTTTGGTTGTGTTTCCCAAGCCTGCTCCAGCTCCTTCAGCAGGGTCAGGCCTGCTGGGATCCAGACACATTCCAAATCTGGGCCCTTCTAACAGGGCATTCACAAAGCACCTTCCTACAATGGGATTTGACAGTATGTACGTTAATCTCTCCAATTACAGCCATTTGACTCTTGCAGGCTATGTAGGCAATTTACAGACTAATAACAAAACTGTTAGGAAACATGAAATTACACAAAGTGACACCCACACAATTTTGATCATCTACATAGCATCAAGATCAAGAGCCTCCTCATATTAACCTTTGTTTCCCTTATAAGCCAAAAGCTTTCTAAGAACCTTTCCAAGGATTTATTGGATTACAATGAGGGTAATTATAGCACTGAGATGAATCCAGTGGCTCTCCTGTAATGGAATACAGCCAGTTCCAACTACTTGAATGCCAGCCTGACTTGGCAGGGCCCCACAGACACTGTTCTTTTATGGTTTTTTGACTATTCCAAGGGATGAAGTGACTGCTACCCAGTCCCAGGCACCCTCACAGGCAAAATGGGAGAACCCAGTGCTCAGAGGAGGCCTGAAGAATGAACAGTGTTTGCAAACCAGCAGAAGGATCTCTCAAGAAAACTTTTGCCATAAAAGTTTGGGGATAATGGAGGACTTTTAGCTTTCAGAATTTATTTCAACAGACACTGCACATGCATTGTATTGTGAAAAAGAAGGAAAAGAAAAAGCAGAGGTGATGAATCTACTGCTAAAAAAGCCCTAAAATCAGCTACAGCATAAATATGGGTGGTTGGGCCTTTCTACACTCATATGATGCTGCTCTCAGGTGGAGTGTCTATCTCCTTTAGCTTACTTTCCACACAGGAATTCTACAGATTCTAAGCCTAGAGTACACGTGTACCTAATAGTAAAGGCACCAGGTGAAATCCAGTCACTGGGCAGTGCAGGGCTGCAAGGGGAGAGGAACAAGACAGAATTCAGCCAACTATTCTGAAACAGAATATAGGGGGAAACACCAATTTTCATTGCTGGAGTACTGTCCCAGGGCACCTGTGCAGGTGCTGAATTTTTCAGTGGAAGTTAGGAATGAGCTAGTTTAAAAACAGCCATCAGTGTTGGTACACATCTGAGTAGTCATAACTGACTCAGGCTCAGCACAGGCCCTTCAGAGCCATCCCCTGAGCCTTTTCTCCCCACTTTTGACACCCATGGCTACGTCAGCAGCATTATAAAGTTCAGTGCTGTTCTGCAAAGCAGTTTGCAAAAGACATTTCAGCTGCAGAAGTAATGAGGACAAAGAGGAATAAACCACAAGATGTTCTTAGAAGAGAGCAACCCAGACAGGATCTTCAAATGTGTTGCCTGGGAGGCCAAGCTCTGCCATCTGCACCTTCAGCCATGGCACAGCAAGTTCCTGAGGTGCTGTGAAATCCCTTTCCAGAGCAGAGCACAGGGCTACTGGTTTGGGAAGGAGAGAAAAAGTTACATGAAACATCTTTGGCAATTAAAATTCTGCTGACAGCAATGTCACAGCACATCACTAGTGGAAGAAGTGATTCCTCTGGAGAAGTGGTTATACATCCTGGTATTGTGACTTAGACATGTCCTGCCCACTGGACATCTTTACAGGCATTTGGCAGAACCTAGAAATAATCACAATTCTGAAGGCAATCTTCATGCAAAGCAGAGCTCTAAAACTTGTTTGAAAATATCCACACAAAGAGCTTTGGGAATGAGGGGAGGGGAGGAAAAGATCAGAAGGATTGCCTGAATGGACTTACAAAATCCCACCTTTTGGAGCTGTTTCAAAGTGCCTCTTACTCACTATTTTGATTGGAAAGAGCAAAGAACAAATATTAAGGATAGGAGGAGAATATACAAACAATTACAGACAATCTACATTTGGACAACTTATTTGATTATCATTCAGTTGCTGCAAGGGACAGATTCCCTGCAGCAGGAATGCTGCAAAACAAACAATCTCAACAGCCAGCAGCTTCCAGTAGCAGTTCTTTCCAATGCAGACAGAGCAGCTGATTTAATAAATTTATTTAAAGCCCTCCATTTTTCTGTTACTTGTACTTAATTGGAACCATAGAAAACAACTGGTATTTCAGTTGAGGCCTGAAAACCTTAATTCCTTCACTGGCCATGTGCCAGGACCCTGTGACTTTCCCTAAGGCAGGTTGTTGGGGACATGAAAAGACTGTAATACTGAAATAGCTACAGTGCAGCATAGCCCCTCCAGCACTAAGATAACTCCTCCATGCAGAATTTGGTGACACCCACTACAAAGCAAAACCAAGATATTCAGAAAAGGTTAAAAAATTCTACTCAAACAAATCCTAGTGAGGAAGTTCCATCTTTAAGAGACAAGACCAAGCAGCTGATGGAAACAGCTTCCCTGCCACAGAGGCAGAGGCTCCCTGGGGTTCCACACAGGTGCTGCATCTCTCCATGGCCTCTGCCAGCAGCTCTCAGTGAGACAGGACAGGGCACCTCCAGGGAGCCACAGGCACAGCTCAGATTATCCAGCTGTTAGTCCTGCTAAATGCAGGGGGAAAAACAAACCCCAAAAGACACACCCATTGCCAATAAATTAAAATGAAAAGAGAGGCATTTGAAAAGATGGGATGACTAGTCAGTGTGATCCTGCTCATTTCTAGGCACTGACTTTCATAGAGGAGATTGGAGTAGGAGTGGGAAGGAGTTTGCCATGGACTGCTTGTACCATTTACAGAACAGCATTTGGCATCTCTTGCTCATATGTCAAATACGTGCCTGCACCGTGTGCCAGATGCAGCTTCTGGTGAGTTTTTTAAGAGGAATTTAATGCTGACATAACAAAAGTGATAAATTGCTCAACTGTTTGCAGGGCAAATCCTGAATGTACCAATAGAGAAGCACATGGAGCTGCTGAAATCCTGCCATGGCTGAAGCACTTAGGATTTTGCAAGCTTTTGCATTCATATCCAATAGCAAAAATCCCTTCTTGGGAATGGGCTCTCTGGGACCACAGGAGTTTCCAACAGGTCAGTACTATAATGGCCATGGATAGTTTTTACAACCAGAAAAAGTTGCTCAATCTTTCAGAATATGAACTACTATTTTAAAGACATTCTTACTGAGTATCACAAAGATTTTCTATTATTTCAATGGTCATGTTTCACTGCCTAGGTTTAAGTCAGATCTCAGAACAGATTTTTTAAACATTAGGTAGACAGAGAGAAGAACAAAAACTTGCAGTAGCTGAATTATGCTATTTACAGTGACATTAGACATTCACAGTCATTACAGGAATATTGTGCTTTATGATCCTTATGATTTACAGGGAGAATCATGCAAGATTCACAACATTTTACAATTCACTTGCCAATATTTTCCTCAGGCTTTGGCTTTAAGGTGCTACTGGGAACTAAGCCAGGACAAACAATGGAAGTTGACCACACTGGTCATGGCCTGTTTGGTACCTGGCATGATATTGTGACAACAGATACCACATCCCAAATCCCCTTCTCTTTGGAGATAAGAGCTCAAATGGACAGTTATATTTAAGTGGTTTTACAGGTACTTCTGCTCACTCACAAGAGGAGATACTTACCCAAGGCATGAGGATACAGTGAAGAGCCTCAAAGTATTAGGAAGAGGCACACCATTAAGATGTAACATATAAAATTACCACAACCCTCCAGTCTTGAATTTGACATGACTTTGATAGTTTTTACTTCTCTTGGTCATTTTAGACAACTTTAAACACTCTTTTTACCATTCATATTTTCCAAATTCTAATTCCAAATTTGAGGCAAATCTCACCCTGCTGAGAAATAATAGGCCTCCCTAATCTCCAGGAGATGTTGTGCCTCAAAAGCTGCTGAGTCAGCAGTCATGCTGGTGACAGCTCTGTAGAGCACCCTCTGGAGCTCCCCAGCCCCATAGAGGACAAAGGGAGTTGCCATATGCCAATGCATGAGCAATTTTTGACTCGCAGTCAAAAGCATCCAAAGAGTCAGTATGCAGGATTCTCTGCCATATGGAGGAATTGTGATTTGGCCTTTTCCCCAGCTGTATCTCATCAGGCAAAAAGGAAAGAAAAAAAGGAGGCCTTTCTTTTCTTCTGTGCAAATCTTGCCCCAGAGTTCATCTTCCTTTGAGGGAAGTTCATTGCTGGCACCTGGAAAACCAAGTCAGAGCAGAAGGAGGCTGTAAGAATCCAGGTGCTTGAGGACAGGGCTCTGTCCAATTCAAAAGTTTTTTCTACGTCTCTTAGACTTTGAACATGATTTATTTCAGAGAAGAGGGAGAAGGGCTACAGAGAGATAGGACTGATTCTACAGGGCTGAGAAAGATCAGAGTAGAAAAAGAACCTCATGTTCCATGAAGTCTGCAGGGCTGCATTACAGTAAAGGATGTTATTTCCATGTACTGCAGCATTTTGCAGTAACAGCTATTTTGCTGTGAGCCCTGTGGTCTGTTTTGCTCAATGTGGAAGGTTTGATTCATCTGACACTTTGCTGGGATTTTGCACTTATCTTTTTTATAGAGACTGATGTGGCATTACCATAAGGCAGACATTAACAGAGATAATAACTGTGTCCAAACAGGTCACCACAGCTGGATTTAAAAGTTATAAACACACAGACACCTCAGAGCCTCTGCGCTTCTTCCCGATCTTCCTCGATGTAGAAAGATGTCAGGAGGAAAAAGGCTCCTCCAAGGACCCCAACAAAAGCACAGGTGACAAAGCTGTACTGCATGCTCCGGAAACTCCACTGCAGCGATGGGACGTTCCCGGCCTGCACAGCGTTGGAGATCTGGGGAGGGAACAAGGCTGCATTAATCTGCAGTAACACCTCTCTCGGAATCTATTTTGGTGTTTTCCCTGAGATGTGTAAAAGTTCTTGTCTGGCAGTTCGTGTGCCCGAGGTGGAATCAATCTGAGCTCTTTAGTTTTCTCGCTCTCAAGGTTGTTTATTATTTTCTTATCTGTAATATTTTCTCTCAGCCCAGCCAGGTCTGTCTGGCAGGGCAGCCATGGCACACTCTCTGCCCCTTCAGGGCACTGTTATCTTTTTATATTAAAAACTACGTACATGATGTTTACAATTATTTCCCAATTACCATCATCTATGTTAGACAGTGAACTTCTACTCTAAACCAATCCAAAAATGCCAACTCCACAATAGAAAATGGAGATGAAGAAGAAGAACAAAGAAAGACCAAACACGTGCTTTTTCCTCCATCTTGTGTTCTAAAATACCCATTCCCAAAAATCTTAGAATCTATATTTTCACTTTATGATAACACTACTTAAACTCCTGTGACTTTTAGGTTCTCATATGAAGCTGGTAATTTGTTTCAAGGGCTATAATCAAACCCACAGATGTTTGGGGCATCATTCCAGGGTCTCAGAGCCCCCTGACCAGGGTCTCAGCAACTCTGGACTCCCAAAGGGATGTCTCAGACTCCGACACACCTCCATCCCCTCCTGCTCCAAACACACTGTTTACAGTGTGGGCCTTGGAAACAATAAAAGAGGCACACAGTGATGAGAGTCTGCTCACAAAGTCTGTCAAACCCAGAACCCAGCACACCTGTACTCCACTGCTCTCCAGCTTCCAATTGGTTAAGAAATCTCATGTTGTTCTACACCTTCAGTGCCTCCAGTCACAAGGACAGGAAACATATTTTACTATTTCCTAGCCCATCTCCAGACTGCCAGCACAGGATGGGCATTTGGCAGTGACCTTTAGCATTTCTTGATCCTATTCAGTAGCTTTCTGCCTCCCTTATTGGCATCCAGTGGAAGAAACAGAGGGTCAAGCAGCAATACAGGCACAAGCAACAACACTCATAGGACAGGGAAAAGATGGGAATTAGCCTAAGACAAGAGTGGAGTCTGCTTTTGAGCCAAAAGGCATTTGAGGAGTTGTCAAGTTGTGAGTAAATGGGAGGAAGAAAATACCAGGCAGGTGCTTTTTACACTGGTGGGAGAATGAGGTTGTAAAGGCCATAAATAATACATATGAATCTTATTTTTGTAGACAGAAGAAAAACCTGATTTCCAGAAACCCAGGAAGATTCAACACTTAACCCAGGAACTTGAAATCTCTTCTTAGCATAAACAAAAAGATAAATGGTGTAAGCAGTCATTTTTATTCCCACATTTGTTCTTGATGGTTAAAATACACTGTGTGACTTGAAATGCATAAATACGAGACTCTCCAACCTTTGCTGGGTTTCTATGATTATTTATGACAGTTTAGGAAGATAAGAGGAAGATCAACTCTAAACGGGTACCTAGGAACTACAGCAAGCATAATGGCCACAATGCAAACCTAATGCATTTAATTTTAAAATGCTTAGTGAAAAAATCTCTGGAGTGCAGAGGGAAGAAAACCAGGCTCTGAAAAAGAAAATTCCCTGATTCTTCAGCCAGATTTTAAGCTAGAAGTTTGGCTGAAGCAGGTTAGAAAATACTATCAGGACATGAAACAGAAGATTTGGTATTTAACCAACAGTCATGAGGAGTGTTGGAATATGGGTTCACAGAACATTCCAGGGGACCATGTGGGTGGTCAGTACACAGGAACCACTTGGACACACAGGAGTTTGACTCCTGCATTTATTACCTCTGTTCAGTGTGATGTTACAAGGTTATCTGAGATTAATCTCATCTGGATAGGCTTTTTTTGGTCTTCACTCTTTTTGATGAGTTGCTTCTGCAGGTGCCTCAGCCAGTGACAGGC
The DNA here is from genome assembly GCA_013397375.1 of Toxostoma redivivum. NCBI lineage: Eukaryota > Metazoa > Chordata > Aves > Passeriformes > Mimidae > Toxostoma > Toxostoma redivivum. Next base: position 177,845 of record VXBI01001500.1, read on the forward strand.
AGGATGCAGCACAAAGCCTCAGTTCTGCCTTGCCCCAAAGAGGGCAAAGGGCAACAGGCAAGAGGCACAATCATTTTAATCTTTCAGGTAGAAAGCTTAAATCAATAGATTGGTCAAAGGGAGAATGAACAAGACATATTTCAGCTTTTGGGGCACCTCCCATTTTTGCTTCCCATTTCAGCCATTTTCCACAGGGATGTTGGTTGCTGTGTTCCCACACACAGTCAGGTAAGTGTGAGAGCAGGAGTTTCCTAACACCAATGAGTGAAGTGGTTTCTTCATTTGCCAAAAAAAGGAAGTCAGCAGGGGTAATCCCTCAGGGAGAAAGGCTCTCTGCCAGTCTGGGTTTCACCAGTTTGAGGACAAGGAGAACCTCCTGTGTGGCTGGGCCAGCAGTATCTGTGCAGGTGTAGCTCACTCAGGCATTGCTGACCCTGTCTAACCCTGACACTGTTAACGTGGAGTGAACTTCTTTAAATAAACTTTCATACAAATATAAACTTTAAATCAACCACAAAGACTCAATCTCCCATGTCAAGTAAAGCAGAAAACTCAAAATGGGTGCTTTGTTAGCTACTGTGTCTTAAAATGAAGGCAGGAAGGAAATGAGAGTGACAGATATAGTCCACTGGAACTAAAATTAATGAACTGCATAGACAAAGCAGCATGAGGCTGATTTGTGCAGAAGCACCTAAGATCAAGTAAATGTAGGAAGGGCAGAGAAATCAGGTCTCAAGGAAACTGGGAATTCAGGGTTAAGGTGATTTGAGACCAGAGCTTTAAAGAACAAGTAGTACCTAAAGACAACATTGCACCATTTCTGTTCTGATTTTCAAGAAACCATTGACTAATTGCAAGATTTCAAACTTCAAGATTTGAACTAAGTCTTGAATTTTAACACATAGAATTAATTTCCATGAAACCATGAAACTCCTCACAAACTTAGCAGAAAGTGCTTAAATCCCATGACACTGTCTTTGCAAAAATGTATGCCTCTAAAAATATATGAGTCTGCAAATTTAAAGTAAATTTCTACACAGTGGATAGAACTACTCACACCTACAAGCAGTGTCACAGGACCAAGTTTCATACAAGTAAAAATGTTTAAAAAAATGTCTCTGCATCCTAGACTCAGGGCCAGCAATTTGAGTAATTTCTGGTTTTGGACTAGGTAGTGCCTATGATTCTGTGAGTGTCTGTATTTCAGTTTCTAGATGTTTTACCCTAAGGAAAGCTCAAAAAGAAGAGAATTCACTTACAATCCCAATGAGGTATGGGCTGCCTGCATCTCCCAGCAAATGGCTCACCAAAATCTGCAGGGCAATGGCTGTAGACTGTCGCCTCGGCGCCACCACGTACTGAAACAAAGCACAGCCCACAGGAGAGGGAACATTCACACAGAGAACTTCAGGAGTGTCCAGCTGTTTCTACAATATCCCAAACACATCCACAGGGCAACTTTTATGTATTTCATATATAGAAAAGTTACAGAAAAGTTACTCTGAGCAAAATGGTACACTGCATGTTTTGCCTAGGAAAAAAACATTCAAGAAAGGAAGACACAGGAGAAAATAACAATGAAGTAGCTAAACTATGACTCCCATGCTTCCATACAGAGCTCAGAGCAGCTTGTACAGATTCATTTGATCATGCAACCAATAGAAGCCTCCAGCCAGTATCCCCTGCAGTCACAATGATTTGCTAATAAGGATTCAGCACTGACAGTCTCTCAGCAAAATATCTTATGACCTGTGTCAGCAGGCCTGCTCTAGACTGCCAGGGGAAAGTGGGGTACCTGGAACCTGGAGGAGCTGTAAAGCATGAGGCCTTGCAGACCCCTTGAAGACTGAGGTGAGGACCCAACCTGCCAGACCAGGAAGTGGCTGGTGATGTTTGCATGGCACTGCCTGTAACTGAGACACAACATACTGTAGTAACACCTCACACTGATTTTGTTTTTCAGTGCACACAGTTTAAATAACAAGTTGGAGAAGAAGATGGGGTGCACATCCAGAACATGGCAAAGCATCATGTAGATTATAACTATTTTGTCAAATTAAATACAGTAATTGGGAGTAATAAGAGCTTTATGCCTATGCCACTGAAGATCAACCATGCCTGAAGAAGCCTTTCAATAATACATTTATGCAAAAAGCACTCACAGTCAGAATGCTTCAGAAGCAATTTCAAACCTTCATACCTTTGTCTTCCAAACACTTGCTCGTATCAGAAACAAAATTATTAATATTTTCTCAGTCCTCTATTCCACAATTCGGGGGGTTTTCTTGAAACTCACCTAAATGTCACCAAGTATATCTCACACACTAATTAACAGAGTGATTGGTGTTTTACCAAGGGACAGACTCAAGGTGTATGATCTATACTGTGGCTCTATCACTGCCTTCAAGGAAACATTAACATGCATTATAAGTTGGGTTTAAAACTAAAAAAATCCTGCTCTCATATTTAATTTAGAGTTTTGGTCCTGTTACCCCATACTGCAACCAATTTCAGTAAAGAACCAGAGAACACTGGCAGTGTTCTAAACCAGCATTTCTGCACCCAGTAAGAGAGTTCTGAGCAGCTGGATTAGAACAACCTCCTTCCTTCCTTTGCACACGTGCAGCTCATGTGTAACCCACTCCATTCCTAGTCTCTCCAAAGTAGATATTTCTAAGCATGGATAGAACATTTCTTTTTCATTAGGAATATTTAGGTAGGGTGCTTCAACAATAGTACATATTAAACCAGGGATGTTTTGGAGATCTCTCCAGAGTTACAGAAAACCACTGTGATGTCAGATTGCCACGACACTGCATCCAGTTCCCAGACAGTGTAAGAGCAGAGTGATGTGAAATCCTTGTCACCCATGGGATGAAGGAACAATCCAACAGCTCCTTCTCACTGAGGCCAAAGCACACTATGGCCTAGACTGAGGGTGTGCAGTCTACCCACTTCTTTTTACTCTCAGACCTGCCTGGATGATGAGCATGCACACTTTGTGAACAGCTCTCTTGTACAGAGACAAAAAACTACAATAGAAAACTCTTGAGCTTGGGAAGCAGACCTGGCTATGACAGATTGTACTAGACTGGAGAATGTCAGCTCTTGGCTCTCCGAGGTTTTCATGTCATCTGTCCTAGACTCAAATTTCTTTTATGGATAATGACAGGCTGTGTTTGAGAATTGCAAATCAAATATTGTTATACATTTAATATATCATTGGTATTGCAAGCATGAGAAAAGCTAAATGTACTTTGGCTCTCCCAGTGCCTTGCACCACTTCCTTACTACCTTTATTTAATATCCTATATCTGCAACTACAAGAGATGGAACAAAACCATAACAAGAAAAATACAAGAGAAGGATGGGATGTTTCCTACAGTTCAGGGCTCATACAAACTCTGCCTGTGCTATTTACTCAGGTTCTTCTGCACAACAGAAATTATCAAGATCTCAAGGCCCTGTGGGATTCACTAGGAAAAGAAGAAACAAAAGACACCCTCCCACAGGGACTGTGAAGTAGCCATGGGGTCCTGCCTGGCCACAGTGACTGCCCAGGACCCCACAAGGTCCCACTGTGCAGGAGTGGAGGTGACATCCTGCACACTCCTGCTCTGAGGAGATCCAGCCCAGATGCCTGGACAGAGAAGCCCCAACAGGTACAGTTTGCAGATCCCTCCTGCTGCTTCTGGAGGTTCCAGAGCCCCCCTGCAGACTCTGCCACAGAGCTGTAGCTAAAAAAGCAGATGGAACACACAGGCTGGTGAGCATTCCTGTACCTCCCACGGCACTTCCAAAGACAGGGACACGTTGGTAGCCTTCCCAAACCCCTCCAGTTCCAGCATCTCCTACACTATTAGCTGCCAAAAACCTAAAATACAGAGTTCCATAACTCCACAGATGGCAAGCATGTTTCCTAAGGAATACTCCAAGTACAGCCTCCCAGTAAACCAGCAAGGCAGCTACAGCACTTCTCCACTTGCACATTAGAACTGCAGTTGTACAGCAGGTACCTTTGTGTTTACACTGAATAGGAGGCACAAAGGTGGCTACATGCAATGCCTCTTGATGCACCAGCCACAAAGGGAGGAAGTTCTTATCATTCAGTCAGCATCTTCCTTTGTCTTCAGCTCCACAGGTTGCAGGAGAAATTAATTCCTAGCTACATTGTCTGGCTAGTAGTGCCATGTGGGAAGAAAGAAAAGTCATTTTCATGGTAAAATAAGAACATGCATTAGCAAATCCAGCTACATTATCAGAAATTCTATCAGTTCACATAGGAAACAAGGCTGAAAGAGAAATTACTGCTCTTATCTGTGGCACCCTTCAGTCAATATAACAGCAGTAATACACTGAACTCATGGGATTCCAACAGGATGAAACACAACTCCCAAGATTGCCACTGAATGTGCAGACAAATTCAGCTCAATTCCAGAATTTTTCTGATAAAACAATTAGCAGCATTTAGAATTCAAGAGATCCAAGAACATTTGTGGTAATAATCTTGATGTCTGTTCCCAGGGGAACACAGCACCACAGAACTCTGCTACGCCAATCTTTTTACCACCCCACTTGTTGCCAATTGATACAATATTGCTGGCAACTAATCCCACAATATTCTAAAAAAATGGAAGTTAGGGATGTTGGTCACCTGGGAGACAAGAACTTCCTTCTCTTCTAGATTTACAGGGATCCAGGATATGGCAATGATGCTCCCCACAGATTTCCTGCAGGCTGCAATGTAATGCAGCATTCCTTAAGAAAGCTGAGACTGGAGTGATGGAACTGAACAAAAACCCTTCACAGGCTTTGCAGTTTGGATTCAGGAAGGAGTTGCAAGAAAGAGCTGATAGTTAGCATCTGCCTCACTCTCCTGACCATATATCACCATTACCTAATTCAGTGATGTCACCTTCCTCCTGAACAGTGACAGAGGACAGAATTAAAATGCAGATGTAGGAGTTCAAAGAAAACTGAATTGGGAAACTTTAAAAAGTTGGTGCCTCAACTCATGTAAAAAGAATGGCAATGGTATTTATACTTGCTTCTTGTGCAAAAAAACCCCAATTATTTCAAAATAAACTGAAATAGAAGATAAGTAAAAATGTCAGTCTGGACCAGTAACAGTTTTTCTGCACCTGTTCACTGCTGCAAGCTTCAGCTCTTTTCTCATAGAATAATTGTTTCTGACCATTCTGTGAGAATCAAATAAGAATCAAAACCCTCTTGGTTGCTGGCTGAGATTTTTAAGCAAGCAGCCAATTGACTAATGCTGACTGCATTATTTACTATTTTATTAAAATTCCAGAGTAGAAAATTGACATGTAGAGAGCAGCACCGTGAAAGAGAACATAATGCACAGTCAGTGTCAGCAGGACTTTGCTGAAGACCCATGAAATGTAAGTAGTTCCATTCTTTCATCTCAATCAGAATGTAAAGAAAGGTTCTTCAACTATGAAATACAAAGATAAACTCATGTCAAGGCAAGATCAGGCAGTGGAAGGAGAGCTCTGTAGTGCTTCACAGCTGGTACCTTTGGTGTCTAGAGAGTGCCCAGCATTTGGCAATATACTTTCTCATCCTTTTACACAGACACTGTAATAGGGATCCTTTCATCTCTGCTCAGCTTGTCCACTACTTGGGTTTAGTTATCAGGTGGAGATATCAAGCAAGTTGTATATCTGAGCAACTCAGACCACAGTGCCAGAGACCTCAGGGGTAAACTTCCAGCTCCTGTGATAGCAAGGAGCAGTGAGCTGTGTTCCTGGAGACACAGGCTGCAAGGTGTCTTCCTGTCCTTCTTGTGAACTGCTATTGTGCATCACTGCATGCTGTGCTACGCATGAATGCACTCACTGTGGTTCTTAAATGAAAGATTTTTTATGACTGTGGAGTTTGCAGCAGCAATCTGCAAATAGATTTCATCTCCCTTAGAATGAAACACTATTAAATAAAATGGGAAATGCTCACGTGACTCTTGCTTGGGGAGAAGCAAAGATCTCTGTTCAGCTGTCCCTTAACTTTGTCCTGATGGCTTTACACAATTTCCCACTTTCAGGGCCACCTGCAGCAGCATTGTGCCAGTACCACACAAATCTGAACAGTCCCTGTCTCACAGGCAGCTTCCTGCTTGAAATATTTGGGTTACCATCACATCCACAGTTTTTCAGCACAAGGATCCCAAAGTAGAGTTTGTGTCCCTAGGGTGATCTGGCACTCTACTCCTCACAGAAAAGGGTAGTGTCAAGTTAAATATGTCTTACTTATATTTTTGTCTTATGCCTATGGGTAGCAACAAAAGAATTTTCAATCATATAAATAACTTTGGTATTTAAATCAGCTTTCTGCTGACTGTCAGATATGAGCATTTCTTTGCTTATTGCATTGATAAACCATATTCAACTTATTCATATTATGGATTATTAAAAAAAAAAAGGTCATATAAACGACTTGATAAGACTATAATGATCTGTCTAGCTCAGCAATCATAGTATCTGCCCCAGGGTTTACACAGACATCTATTAGTGACTGTGGAGCTACAACCTAAATGAAAGATTGTCAAATTTTTATTTAGAGTAAAAACTCAAGTAAAATTATTAACTCTAAAAACCTTTGAAATGATAAAAAGAAGCTGCTCATCACAGTTCAGACAAACTGTGCTACAAGATGTGTGCTTTTCACATCACTCCTTTCTAAAGAAATTACTGATGACAGAATCCAAATTAAATCATGCACTGCTTTTCCCTGGCTTGTGGTGTCAGCCCTGGAATCCCCAAGAGCCCCCTAAGCACCACTGCTGGCCTGATGCTCTGGCTGTGTAGTGCCACTCAGGAATTGGACTTGCAAGAGCTGGAATTCATCTGCACTGCATTCTGAACTAAGGGAACTTGCTAATAGTTCATGGACTATCAACTTTGCCTCATTTGGATCATCCTTTCAAACCTTTGGAAAACAAATAGAAACCCTGATTATAGACACAAAATGACCGTGTTTCTGGTGCAGACCATTTTCTAGCAGATATCTGACAACACAGAGCTGTACAGGAGCCCAAAATACCATGGGTACAGGCAGCACTAGAGAGTACCATGTGCATGAGTTCCATCCACACCAGGACATCTTCCTGGGACTGTAATAACTTGGACTGCTGCACCACCACACCCTTATTGCCACTGGCATCCTTGCCCAGCCAGTACACTGTGGCAGTGATTCCAAGCAGGATATCAATAAGGGGATTCTCTGCAGGAGTTTGTTCATCTGTCCCCAGAAAGCCACCAAGATGCAGGCTTAGGAACAATATTACATTGACAAAATACTTGAAATAAGGAAATAGTTTCATGAGCACTTACCAGCAGGATGTCTGTCACAACAGCCCAGTTTACAGACAAAAACAGTTCTCCAAGTGCAATAAAAATCTGCAAAACAGGAAAAAGCAGTGACTATACTATACTATACTACACTATACTATACACTGCATTGCCCTTCAATATTGTGAAGATGAGGCAGGCTCACTGACTGTGCAAGAGTTGTCCTACATACCCATTACTTCTAAATTAGACACCTCTGTCTATGCTTACAAACACTAACATAATCTTAAAGGTGGAGAAAGGAACCAAAGAAAGTTTTTGAGTCACAAATCCTCAGCAGAAGAGCCAAAATAGGAAACATATACCACCCTCCCAAATTAATTGCTATGAACTACTGAACCCAAGAAGAGAAATCAAGATCCATGGAAGAGAAACATTCAGCACAGGTTTACAAAGTGCACAGGGATGCAAGTGAAGCCAAGTGAACACCTCTGTGCCAGTACAAGCACTCTTAAGGGCTCCTTCAGAGAGAGAACTTCCAAAATGGAATGGATTCTAAGGAACAAGCAGTCTCAAAACCTTGAGTGTCCTGTGGGAAATCCCTAATCCATCACAGATGGAGACCCAGCCACGAGGAAAAAGGGTAGGGAACCAAACACTTCTTACAGCTGTGGTCTCAGAAAATATTAACCCTTTCAGCCATCCCTGGACACAGATTGGAGCAGCCTGCCCAGACTAAGCAAGACTTGAGGAAAACACTAAAGTTAGACAATTGAGGTGGAGCAGCGCTAGAAAGCAGAATCTCTTCAGAAACACAGGCCATAAAGTCACATGGTACCTGGCACATTCTTATTTTCTAATCAGACTGATGGCACATTGTTACAACAGGTGCCAGCTTTGTGTTTGGTAAGATCTTGGTCAAGATGTTGTCCCTGGCTGATGAAAACACAGTCTAGGAAAGGCACAGTGACAAACTCAGATGTTTTTGGAGGGGTGGCTTATACTCTCCTAAGGACAACTAGACCTAGGATATCTACAGATATCCTGTAGGTAATAGTTATGGATAACAGACCTAGGATATCCATACATTCTGTGGTTGTTGTCTGTTCTGTTCATTTGTTTTCTTCTCCAAACCAGTCTGGGGAAAAAAGATTCCTTGAAGTACAAGATACTTAGTATAGCCCATTATCCAGACACCTTTTCCTTCACAATGCTTTAGATTAGATATAAGGAAGAAATTTCTCCCTGTGAGGGTGGTCAGGCCATGGCATAGGGTGCCCAGAGAAGCTGGGGCTGCCCCATTCCTGGAAGTGTTCAAGGCCAGGTTGAACATGGCTTGGAGCAACCTGGGATAGTTGAATTTGTCCCTGCCCATGGAAGGGATTGGAACTGGATGAGCTTTTAGGTCTCTTCTAACCCAAAACTCTGATTCTATGAATCCGTGATGCTATGATTCTAATAAAAGGTACATTTTGGTAGCTCCAACCAAATATATTTATTCATTCATCTAACACAGACTGGCAAATTAAATTCTATCTTTGTTGTTCTCTACCTTTAATGACAAAAAATCCCCTGAGGAACACACAAAGAGTGGAGCTATGTGGGACTCTGAGAAGCAGAAAAAGGCAATGACTAATTCTTCTGGGCACTCGGATCGCCATTCTTGGATCCAAAAATAATCTTCAATTGCACATTTTGCTTTGTGAACACACACTCAGACAGGCAAATCATCTTGTGTTTTCTCTTGGTGTAAAGGTGTTTTTCCACAGGAATACACATTCCTGAGCAGTCAGAAGGCAAACCTCTTTCAATAACCATTATTCTTAGAAGCAAAGAATCTGCAAAAGTGCCCTTTTGCAGAGAACTGTTGATTACTGTAATTTACTTTACTTGGATCCTCTTATTTATGTTAATCATGGTGATTTTGGCTGTGGAGTCACAGGAAAAAAGCACAGGAGTCTTGCCCTAGCTGTTACCAGATTATAGTTTAAATAGGGTTTACATTCAGTTCCCTCTTAAAGGGATTTTTTTGTCATTCCTAGCAAGTTTCTGTTTTCCCCTTTACTGAGAATGGAATTTAAGTGATTTATACTTTAGTTTGCATTGCCAAAAACTTGACTTTGAAGATCAGCTAGTGATCTGGGGTTTTGAAGGTGAGGGCTAAATTATTCTTAGCAACAACAGTGTGTATTGTACAATCCCAACTATGGCAACCTTTAAGTATTCAGAGAGCAAAAATAAATAAGAATACTAAATTAGCCACAAAGCATTAAAAATTAACATAAGATTGAGACTTGTTTTAACTACATTTTTGCATAAGGGACATGTTTCAATGCAGCTAAATGCATGGTTACTATTCTCTTCTTCAATGTGGGCACTCTGCAGGGCCTGAGGCCCAGTTTTTGTGCTCTGTCTGCCCTTTATACTGTACCAAGGACTGCCCAGCGTGGCTCTCACAGGACAGACCTTGGCTATGGGAGCCCAGAGCTTACCTGGATACCTTTGCACAAACCTCTTAATGGTCCTGAAGACTGCAGAGAATTCTGCAAAAGCCACCCCTCGCCTCCTCCTCCCCCTTCCCGTTCTCCCCAGGATGCAAAATAACATTTTGCTAATTGTCACTTACAAAAGTGGAAAGGATGTTTGTCTGGGCCACCATCAGAGCTATGTAGAGACACAGGGCAGAAATGAACATGCTTGTGGCACAGATCAGAGGATCAGCTTTGTTGTTTATCTTCCTTAATCGTCTTGCAGCTTCTGCCCCAGCAATAATACCCAAGATTCCAGTCCCAATGGTGATGCCTCCAAATATCAGGCTGGTGACAAAGCAAAGGATTCAGTTGAGCATAGTAAGACTGTACTGTGGAAAAATAGATGGTGTTAGCTTGTACCTGTAGTTTCAGGGGAATCTTTAATGGGGAAGTTGAATTTTATTCCTCTTGATGTAACCCTCCCACTTCTTCTAAATGTTTGTAATCCCAAGCCTCAGCTGAAGCTGTGGCTTTGCAATGGTGGCTGTATCCCGTGGAGTAGATGTTTTCCCATTTCCAGAGCAGGTGTTATGCACCCAGGCACAAGGAGGGCTCTGCTCAGTACGATCTGGCTTGGACATGCTGTGATTTAGAGGAGACACAGTCATCATGGTTACCCTGTGAATCAATCTACCCAGTCATCCTGAAACACAGATGGAGTAACCCTGTATCACAATCTGCTGCCTTGGAAGAGATCCTAGCACGTGGAATGATACACATCTAAATTACAGCCCTCTGGTTAGCACAGCTGAGATGAGTCACTTCTCTGACTATGGGAAACACCTACCACTTCCCAGCAGAGTTCAAAGAATACTGAATAGGTAACTACTGCCAGGTCCACACAGCATTTTCTGAACACAGAATTTCCAATACCATTCAGCTTTGTGTGTCTGCAAATGCAAATGTGTTCTTCATGAACCACAAGTTCATGTTTTAAAAGAACATGTCTGAATAGAAGATTCAGCTTCCAAAGGGACTTCCACGTGTGCTTTTGTCTCTGTCCCAGTGAGACCCCCCAATGACAAAGCAAGTCTCTTGCACAAGATCAGTGCTGCCACTGCATCGTAATTCTCTGAAGGCAAGCAGGGACAGGACCAATGTATTCTGAGCACAAGCACTTCTGAATATTTTAGAGTGCTACATGGTAAGTTCTGTACATTTTCCTGAGCTTTTTCTAACTGCAAAGCAAAGTAACCAGCTGGGACATGATCTGTTCCTTTAAACTACAGCACATCCACTTCTTAATTTCTCTCTGCCTGATTAGGAAGAACTCAATAATTCCACAAGAAAAAAAAATATTGCTGTGCAAGATAACAAACTCTAAGCAAATCTGTACTCTCCCTGCAAGTTCTTCAGGATTCTGATCCATCATTGACTATAGCTTGATAGTGACATTATAGATTGTCACTAGGCAGAATAATCTCAGAGATTTGTTCAAGACAGGCAAGTTCCAAGGTGACATTAGTTGATTGAAGCATTCAAGGAATTGTGTTTAGAATATTCATGTATTGTAAACTGAAATAAACCTGCAGCTGGAATAAAAGAGAATGGCAAAAAAGAAATCCAAGCACAGTTCAGTTGACAGGGAGTAGGAAAGTACAGAAGCCTAGTACTGGGGAAAAGCTCCTATGGGATCTCTTAGGGTCTGCGAATGCTTATTTGTCTCTCTGATCTGTTAGGAAGTGTTTGCACAAAGACCTGAACAAAAACTTCACACTGTCTATTTATCTACCTTGAAAGGATTGAGACTTGAGTCAGTTGTTTCCAATGAGTGTAAGTGACACCGTCTTGATCCTTAAACAAAGTCTGAAACTGCTGAACAGCCAGAGGGGAAAACATCTTTAAAGCATCCCTGGGCAGGTCTGGTAATGTGCAGCTCAGTTCTTCCAGCACCATCAGGTCTGACATAGTAGTTTATATTCTGTTTCTTTATGTCCCCTTGGAATAACAATCCACAACCAGCCTTATGTTACTTCTGGCATGAGCTTATGCCAAGGTTATATTAAAAGCATCCTATAAGAAACAGTACATGAGGTTAAACTATCAGGTGCTCTGTTTCACTTCCCTGAAGACCATGTCTGCTCTAACAACACTACTGTGGAATAATAATTCAGAAGTGGATTAGAAAACAAACTAGAGGCCAACACCTTCAACTTAACAAAGGAAGTACTTAAACTGCATCTGTGAACAAACATCTTAAACTGTTCAGCTTCCCTCATCTGCCTACCCTGAGCCAGACTCCTGTGTTTCACTCCCTCCCCAGTACTGTTCATTGATAAGTAATGTGCCACTGGTGGCATCCATGGAAGGGCAATTCATTTCCCATTGAAGGATTTTGGGGTGACTCTTCAATCCATCTGGTTTTGCTACAACTCAGAAATCACTTCTGAGTTGACTCAGTTATTCTGTTGCAGAAAAACAGAAAAATCCCATTAGCAGAGGATACATTCAAGGTGTGATTACTGCTTTTCCCTTTAATTGTCTTTACCTGGAAAGGCCACACAATAAGCACTTAGTTCTTTGAAATCCATTACAAAAGCAGAGACTGAAACAAGACTTGGGATACCTCCTGGAGAAAGGAATTCTTGCATGGAGACCACTGATAGGGAATCAGACCCAGTGCTCACTGTTACTGAGGGATGCCATGAAGACTCAGGAGGAACACTGAATAGATACTTGTATTCTGGACAGCACACCGTGAAGAAAAACTTCTCTTCCGTGGTGGGGAAAAGGGATCTACAAAAAGGTGTGTTATGACTACTTCAAAGTGTTCTACTAGTGTAAATTCCCCTTCTTATACAATATTTGATACTATTCATGAATCTTCATTGGTCTGGACATGCTCTGTAAGCAGAGCTCTGCTGGCAGCTACTCACAGAATCCTGGTTTGATGTGATGATATGATACTACATCAAAATCATCAAGCTTTGTTCAAGCTGGGAGCCACAATGAACTCACCAACACGACAGGAATTATAAAATCAGAATAAGAAGAAGTTAACAGGCAAGTTACTAAAACATAGGATTTAAATATACTTAAATGGGTATTTAAGTAGCTTGCAATGCAGAGTCATTTGTCAACTAAAAATTCCTTGCTAAAGCAGCTCCTGTTCCCCCAGAAGTGTTGCTATTACTGCTTCTTCCCACTTTACTTAAATAGGGCTGGCAGCATCTTTCCAGCTGAGTGCTAATAAACAAACAAACAAAGGGGAGTGTCTCAGATACCTGGAAGCAATTTAACATTCACAGCCCATTGCCTTCACAAGAAGTGCTCAGTCACATCCTCCCTTTTGCCTCTGCAAACAAGCTGTGATTGAGCACTGTGCAGTGTTTCCAGGCATGCTCCCACAGGCACAGCTCACCTGTTAGATGAATTGCACGATTCTTGGAGGCATGGTGGGACAATGCCCTGGACAACCTGAGCTCTGTACAGAAACAGTGGCATCCACACTCCCAGGGCTCCAGTGACAAAGGCCATGGCAGTCAGACCCAGCGAGGAACAGACAAAGCTACAGCTGAAAGTCAAAGGAAAACAACCGTGAGATATTAGAAAGAATGGTGTGTGAGGAAAAAACCTACCTGCAACACCCAGGATTTCAAGCAATAACAAAACAATTCGTTCAGACATATTGTAATCAAAATCCACTCCCTTGAATATCTGAACTCTGATCAGGCTTTATTATGAAATTCAACAATAAAGTACTAATTAGACCAAAGGGTATGACCTACTGATTTAATGTTAAATCCTGGGCTCTTGCAGATTTCATGCCAACTTCTGCCAAAACAATTGCTGTGAATTTTTTGATAGCAGAAGTATAACAATAGAAAGTGAACAAGAATTTAATGGCTTAGTAGCTAAAGGAAAGGATTCTATGTGCCATAAATGCCTCCTGTTTTAAGTTGTTTCTGTAACCAGTATAAATGAGAGTAACATCTGGGTCTTCTGAACTGTGAAGCTGCAGTGGCTGAAGTACTCCTTAACTCAGCCTGAGTGAGTAAAACTAGACTCAATCTCCATAGCAAATTTCAGACAAAAGGAGAAGCATTTTTGAAAACTGTCCAAACCTTATCTCCTTCCTGCCCTATTCTAGGCGAAAATTAATTTTTTGCCAGACTCTTTGTCATTAATAGTTCAGGAGAAATCCCCCTTTGAGGTCAATAGGGATGTGTGAAATCTTAAGACTGCTGCAAATGATCAGGTGACCACCAGACTAGAGGATTTGTTAAGAAATGAACCAAATTCTCCATTTTCTAAAGATAAAGTGCTCTTGGACTTGACTAAAAGTGGAACCACTTAGTTTTTTGACAGTGTGTCTTTATGCTTTGAAAATCAAGTGCCCAAGGAAAAGAAAATGGGAATCAATTGCTAAAGGAAAAGAAAATTTAAATATAGTTTTACACTGGAACATCTCTGTAGGAGAGTAACTTTGGAGATAGTCTAGTTGTTGAAATGTCAGAAGGGCTCATTTTTGATTCAGGAAAATTTATTTTTTTATTCACTTCAGGATGTAGTACCTACAAATTGTGATCCTACAAAACCGATCTCTTGTGTACCTGCTGTTCAGGATGTAAAGAGGATGCAGATTTAGTGGGCAGTTAGAAAACGCTGGATCGTCTGGAAGAACGCTCCAAAGACAAACAAGGTCCCAGGAATGCAGGTCCTTAACGAGGAGCGTTTGCTGGGAAGCAGCCTGCGGGCAGCGGCAGCGGCAGCCGGGACTGGCGCAGCTGCACAGCGGCACCTGCTGTTGCCAAGCCGGCTGCAGCTCCTCGTCCTGCCCCGGCTCCCCGCCTGACTGCGGGCTCACGGGAGCCAGGAACCTGCTCCACTCCGCATTTTTGTGTGGTTAAAAGGAAGATGTCATCTGCCAGCCACAGCTCAGCCCATCAAAACACATGGACAATTACTTTATAAACCATACTGGGGTCCCACAAACTCTGACCTCATGCACAGTAAGCTCCCAAATACCACAGAGAGTGCATGAGACATGCTAATCCAACCTTCCTCAGGCGCTAAGAATTATAAATAAATTTACACCAGAAAATTATACACTTTTACCAATCTAGCTTCTGTAGGGAAGGGAAAATTTAGTAGGAAGTAGAGCTTTAGATTTAAATAGGAGCAAAGTGCCATCATAACTTCACCCCCCCTTCCTCTCTTCAAAATGGGAGGATAGAAGAAGCAAAGAAATTTTTTATCTCTTTTGTAGCATTCCTGTAAAAAAGGAGAAGAAAGAATTTTACTAATGGTTCTTGGAATCTATTTTAGTTTTTTCCCTGAGATGTGTAAAAGTTCTTGTCTGGCAGTTCGTGTGCCCGAGGTGGAATCAATCTGAGCTCTTTAGTTTTCTCGCTCTCAAGGTTGTTTATTATTTTCTTATCTGTAATATTTTCTCTCAGCCCAGCCAGGTCTGTCTGGCAGGGCAGCCATGGCACACTCTCTGCCTTTCAGGGCTGTGTTAACTTTTTATACTATAATCTATATACATTATATTTACAATTATTTCCCAGTTACTATCATCTATATTAGACAGTGAACTTCTACTCTAAACCAATCCTAAAGTGCCAACTCCACAATAGAAAATGGAGATGAAGAAGAAGAACAAAGAAAGACCAAACACATGCTTTTTCCTTCATCTTGTGTTCTAAAATCCCCATTCCCAAAAATCCTACAATCTATATTTTCACTTTGTGATAACACTACTTAAACTTCTGTGACTTTTAAGTTCTCATCTGAAGCTGGTAATTTGTTTCAAGGGCTATAATCAAACCCACAGATGTTTGGGGCATCATTCCAGGGTCTCAGAGCCCCCTGACCAGGGTCTCAGCAACTCTGGACTCCCAAAGGGATGTCTCAGACTCTGACAATGGTGTTTCCATCCTCTTGCATTCAGCATGTGGCTCAAAGGAGCGAAGCAGGATTCAATGGACATATTTCTTATAACAGAATGGTGACTCCTCAACCTTTGTAGCTCAAACCACTTACTTCTGGGCAAGTGATCCCACATCTTGACACCAAGTAGTTTTGGCAGTTCTGTGTACATCTGGCATCTCATCTGGCATCTCTCTTCGTACCGTGCCGGAGATGCTCAGTGCTCTGTGTGCTGCTGTCCTTCTCTGGATCCTATGAGGGACCAGCAGAATCAGGAGAAGCAGTGCCAGTCCTCCCATGCAAGGAGTTACCTGTAGACACAAGGTTAGTTAGATCAAAGATCCCTGTTTTCTTATAGCAAGAACTCCACACCAATTGCATTAGAACTACTATCAGAAAATTGCAGGTATGTTCAGAAATAGATGTGTAAAGAAAAAGAGTGACTTTGGTGACTTTGAAGGAAAGATAACAGATCCTCCCTCCTCATCATACGGATACATGATCTCTCCTCCCTCTGATTTTGAAGAAAAACATGTGAAGAAAGAAAACTGTACTGTACTATTCTAGCCACAAACACAATAATCACTGATGCAGTCACAGTGTTACCTGAATAGCACCAGTGTTACTCCAGTAAATATTCTGCCCCACTCAGCTGCATGTGCTAGCTGATTTTGTATACAAGGCATGAGGCTCTGACAAAGTGCAGCACTGGGTGTCTCAGTGAGAGACATCATGATGACATGACCAGAACAGAAGAGGTTATTTTCTTGAAACCCTCAAATAACAGAAATTGTTCCCAACAGCATTCCAGAAAACTGGTGCTACCAGTATAATGATCATTTTACTTTCAACTTGCTCTGTTTGAGGAGGTCTTGGTGCAGTAACAGCCATTCCAAATGTGCCCTCGGGTAAGAGGAACATCAGCACCCTGGCTGCTGTACAATTTCACCTACACCTACCAGAGCTAGGCAGAAATCTGCCACTTGTCCTGCAGGAACTAAACACCACATTCCTGACCTGTCAGAGGGTAGAAAGTCCTCCCACTGCTCACCTTTAAGACAGTGAACATAAAGAATTCAAACCCCAGTGATGATTTTGATGTTACAATAATGGAAGTGAGTGACTCACCCTGAAAGCCCAGTGCCAGTCACCTGTGCTTTCTGCCACACCAGCTGCCAGAATATAACCACAGCCACTGTAAACAACAGAAAGGAATGATCAGTCAGCACCAGTGAATTTTGGATGGCTGAAATGACATGTCTTGCCAGCTAAGGAGAACATACAGAAGTGTTCTGTCATAGTTTTCCAAAGGGATAAACAGAAATAACCCTCATGGTCTGTGCCAGTCTGCTTGCCAGGCAGTATTAAAGAGAGAGTCTAACCTCCTCAGAGCAGATTTGAGATGATGACAGTAATGTCCCAGATTCCCCCTGGAATACACATTCTGTAGAATGACACTGCAAACCCGGATCAAAGAGCCCATAAAACATTTTATTACCTACTCTGTTCTGTGCTAGCCACAGGAATTATGCCATGCAGGAATTTCTGTAGTTTTAATCTGCCTTCTGGGCCCAGCCTTGGCTGCCTGCTCTGATACAGAGTATGCCTCTAAACCATTTGAAAAGCCCTTCTCCACTTTTTCTTCAGACACTATGTCAATTTAACTAAAAGAGGACAGAGGAGTACCAGTTCCTCCTTGGGAGACATTTAATGGAGGGTTCTTGAAAAATCTGTCAAATCAACTAATACCTAAAAGCTTTTGTCTTCCAAAACACAGAAATTAATTATATACTCTCATGCACATATTTCTTTTAGAATTGGTTCAATATTTTACTCAAAGCCAGAGTTTCTAGAGTCTAGATTCTCCCTAAAAATGTTAGGGGGAAAAAGCAAATTTTTTTCAAGTTAAGTACAGAAATACACCTAATCAGCTCTATTCAAACTTGGTAAGGAAGTGACAAATCCCTTTGCAAGAGCCAATGTAGAAATACATCAAAATAAATCTGATTAGGGCTCAGGGTATATTGAATTGCAGGTGGGGTCAGAGAGAATTTCAAAAGGCCACTGCAAGAAAACCAACCTTCCTACTGGAATGAAGATGTAGAAGATAGATAACACTGTGGTCCTTTTTCCTTCCTCAAACAGATCTGCAATGATGGTGGGTGCTATAGTGGAGTAACTGGCAGAGCCAATGCCAACCAGTCCTCGTGAAAGAACAAATATCCTGTAATGCTGCAGGGAAAAGACATATTATAGTAAAATAAAGTCCATGCAAGAAAGAAAGCTTACTGTTAAAGAGGGGCATTTTAGTGGATGAAATCTACCAGAGGAAATCAGAATTGAACTGCCTTTTGCCTATGTCTGTATTCCCTCCACTCACACCTGCTCCCCTCACATCTCACTGCTCAGCTTCCTCTTTCTGCACAGCAGTGACTTCTCAGAGTGACACCCAGAGGGAATTTCAGGACAGGGTGGATAGAGCACATGTAACCAACAAGCTGCCACACTGTAAGGTCATAAACAACAAATATTCAGGACAAAATAAAAATCCCGTCCATCACAACAATAATATGTGGGCTCTCCAGCGTCCTACAAGGCATTCCTGCATGGAATATTTGGTCCAGGCTTAAGGCTCAGGAAATGAGTGGTCACTGATGCTTTTCCAAATGTGATTAGAGAAGGACTCTATCAGTTCTGCAAGATGTATGCAGGTTATTTTCATAGCACCCTCTAAAAAAGCAACATACCGACTCTGTGATGAATGAGCTCCCCAGGGTCACACCAGACCAGAAGAAAATCCCAGCTCCAAGGATGATTTTCCTGTTGTAGCAATCTCCAAGGTATCCAAAGATGGGGGCAGCCAGCATGTAACACAAGGTGAAGACTGAAAATCCAACAATGAACAAAGACAATATTCCTCTAATTATTTTTGTCATATGTACTGCTCACCCCTCAGATAAACTCAGGTAATCTTTAGGGGCTAAAGGCAGGCTGAGTGGGACTAGGAGGGAGATTGATATTTGGAAAAAGACAAATGCAGACTGAAAATATTTATACAACAATAAAATGTATGTGAATTACTCAACTTCTGTGTTTCTTGAGAAACCCTTCATCTTCTGTGATTCACATACTGTGGGATTTTTGAAGGACCTGACTCCAGTCTGAGTTTCAGTTTTGCATTTGGTCAGCCTGCCCACAAGTGGAAGTGAGCAATACCACACACAAGGAGGAACTAGAAGAGGTAAGTAACTGGACTGTGTTTTAGGAGCAGACCACAGGGGGGGCAAGGCAAACTCAATTGTCTGAACTGAGGAGACTTTATTACCTGTTTGCAATAGACCTGTCTCCCCATCGCTAAGCCCGAAGTATTTCTGTATATCCAACAGGATCCCTGCAACAGAGGCAGACATTGAATGACAACAAAGTACCCTGCTCAGTTTTGGAAAGTAGCAACTCAACCACAGGGCTTACAAGAACTGCAGCACATTTAGTTTTAAGTTTAGATGTAAGCCATTACTCTACCACAAGCACAAGATACACAGAGATTTAAAAGTTCTTATCACTATAGATAAAATTAATGATCTTTCACTCTAAGGGTTTTATGAGAGTCAGTTTATCCACTGATGTTTCAACCACATCTGTTCTGCTTCTTTTGCACCATTAGCACCCAAGTACACGAACAATTTAGAGTTCAAAGTTTAATGGACACAATATGGAACAAAACAGTGAATGTTAAGACAAAAAGGTAGTTTTCTTCTCTATACCATGCCAGAGCTGCAGATCTTCCATCTCTCCTATCTTGTATTTCCAATTTACACTGCTGAAAACTAATTAAAAATAGAAGATACTGCTTTGAAAAAGCATACCTGTACTCCAGTGTTGAAAGGTATCAATTTAAAAAGACATTTACTTCTCATGCCCCTTCAGTTTTGTCAAAATAGTTAAAGTCATAACATTATTAAGAGGATAAAACCACCACCACTTAAGAGAACAAGTTCTGTATAATTTGCCTGCTGTGCTCACAGGAGCTCATCAACAGCAGAAGGCAGTGGATGAAGTCAGCAAGAGACACCCATTCTCCCACACTGTGTTTTACATGGTGTGCCATGAACTGCACTGCTCCAGCCACTTAAAAGCAGTGCAGGACCAGCTAATTTAAAGCTAAATCCATGTTCTCCCACTGTCTCCACGGCTGCAGCATCAGTCCACTCACTATTTACTGATGTGACTTCAAGTCACTGTAGATCAAGGTCCAGCCTAACAGCAGCTCCAGAGGTTTACAGCTGTTTCTCAATGACTCTTGAACATATTTTACATTTAGGAGTTTCCTAATGGTTTCAAAAGTTTAAACAAGTGATTTGATTCAAACATTTTGCATCATTAAAACAAGACAATCAATTGTATCCTTCCTTTCTGGCAGTCAGTGATCAAAGCATAAAAACACTGTATTAGAGGAATTCAGGTTTGGTCTCATGGAGTATTTAGAACAAATCACAGCTAACAAGCCTTGAACAGAAACACAACTTCATCTCAAACTAACATTCCACTGAGCACCATTAAAATGTCATCCCCTCCATGTAACTAAAATAACTGACCCTGCCAGCTCCTGGCAAATTACAAAACATTGATTTGAACAGCATGGTGGACAGAAAAGGGGGGAAAGGTGTGCATGGTCACTAGTTTCAACACACTGAAGTCAGCAGACAAATAAGGGGAAGAGCTTGTTTTCTGTACCCTCAAAGCCTGTGAGCAAAACTATCCGGAAACCACAACTTTGTAACCAACTGCGGCCAGTTCACTTCTGAGCAGATCCTCACACCTCCCCTTCCTCCCTTTCCTCTTAGCTGGTATCTAACAACACCATCATACCCTTGGACAGCCGAAATCAATTGCACTGTTCTAAGAATTCTGCAGTGGCACTGAATTCTAGCAGGTGAACAGTGTATTGCTGTGGTATAAACTGCAGCTTGCAGACTTCCCCCATGGCCCAGGAGTCACAGAATTTAGTAAGAAGTGGTTTAGTCACATAGTGTAATTAAAGGAGATGTTTCAAAGGCCTGGGCACTATCCCCACCTCTGCTCTCAAATTCTTGCATGCCCTGAAGGTACCCCGCTCACAAGAGAATATTGGGAAAATTTTAAGCTCTTAGCGGGTTCAGGAGCCCCTGAATAGCTCAAAGCCTGGAATAAGCCAAATAGCTTCTTGATCTTAGCCCTCCCAAGGGGATACCCTTCTAGCATCCAAGCTCTTCCTTGAAGATACTTTCATCCTCCTCCATCCCCTGCCCTTCTCCGAGGAAAGTTACCTGACTACAGAACGCATACACCGTTTTGCACTAACAGCCTTGCAGTGTCATTCAGCATGCACTCTACTTGCTTCCTTCCCTCTTGTGTTGTTAAAAAGTACTCAAAAAAACCCCAATCTCAAACTCTTAAACCCACTACACTCTCCATTTTTAAAGATACTGACTGAATGTCCTAAATTTCTGAATGGTCTAAGGAGCAAAATCATTATTTTTGTATGTAACTAGGTATTAATTCCAAATTCAATAATCCATCCTTTGGGTTTTTTCAAGGTTTAAAATGTTTCTGTTTCCTAGGCCACTCAGAAGTAAAATACAGCAAGCTCACAACAAGTGTTTCCCCTATTTTCTAAATCAGATCCCTGGAAGCATGGCAGATGCTTAGGAATAATACTAAATAGAAGAATTTACAGAGACCACAATTTATATGGGAGAAAAAAACCCAGTTTCCCTCCAGTTTACTATAAGCAACTCTTGGTTATCTTCAGCTAGGGAAAAAAATAGTTTAAAAATAATATTTTGGAGGAAGGATAGTATTTATTAGACAATAAGTCATAACCTTGGTAGGGGAAGGCTTAAGGAAGTGGGTCTCTATTCTTTATCCACAATCATGTTCCACTCTTCACTGCAGAAACCCCACAACTGCCAGCAGCTCACAAAGAAGTTAAGCCTCCCCTAAGCAAACTAACATGGATAACCAAGTTATCACAAAGATGACAGTTTTTAAAATTGTAATAGAAGGAATAGCATCAGTATTCTTCAGATAGAGGAATGCCATATAGAATCTACTAGATGCAAAGAAGGCCTTGTAAACTGCAGTGTACAGTGAAGAGAAGCTCCTTAGTCACATCTCTGTAGAACCCAGACACAAAAATGGACCAGCAGCTCTGTATGCTAAAGTCTGTTTATAAGAGATCTAGATTTAAAGTATTATTTTATTTTTATAAGCATTCAACTAAATATTAATATCTGACAAATCACTTCTAGGTCTTTCCAGATTTAGAATTAGAAGTTCATTAAGAGTATGATTAACAGGCTAAAGCAGATAAATGAGAAAAAGTAAAAAGACATAAAGCACAGCCTTACTTTAGAAACATTTGTAGAGTTTAAAACATTTGTAGAACTGTTAAGAACTTAAATTTCTTTTTTTTAGAAGAAGAAAATGGGTTCTCACCTGGCACAATGAACCAATCAATGAAATTTATTAAATTCCCAAAGCACAGCACAGCAACTACCAGGCAATCCCTCTTTGTGGGACTGATCCTTGACACAGACACTGATGGACACCGTGTCCCATCTTCTGCAGCAGCTCCATAATTCTGTTTCTCAAGCTGCTCCTGGAGCAGTAAGTCTGTGTCTTCATGTTCTTCTTGCATGTTCCCAGTGCAAACACTCAGCAGGGACGATGAAGCATTTCCTCACACAAAATTGATGTGTTGGGGCTATGAGGAACTTCAATCACTATGGTCATTTCCGGCATTGAAGCACAGCCACTAAGAACTGAAACGAATAGTTCCCTGCAGTCAGAAGAACTTACAAAGAAAAAAGCTGCAGTGCTGTTGTTTTGCAAAAGTGCTAAAGACCATGTCCTTGAAGACAAGGAAAAGTAAATGTAAACAAAAGCAAAGTAATTCACTGTGCACCCAAGAAATAAAACAACTCTGCAGTGATCTCTCAGAAACTACAAATGCAAAAACAACAGTATTTGTTGTCAGTGAGCTGCCAGAGCAAAAAACAGTCTTTCTACAGAAGAAAGGGAAAGAGACAGCGAAAGAGACAGCGAAAGAAAGAGCGAAAGAAAGAGCGAAAGAGCGAAAGAAAGAGCGAAAGAGCGAGCGAAAGAAAGAGAGAAAGAAAGAGAGAAAGAGAGAAAGAAAGAGAGAAAGAAAGAGAGAAAGAGAGAAAGAGAGAAAGAGAGAAAGAAAGAAAGAAAGAAAGAAAGAAAGAAAGAAAGAAAGAAAGAAAGAAAGAAAGAAAGAAAGAAAGAACACAATCAGCCTTTAAAACGGGCTTTCTCTCCCAAAAAACAGGTCTGAAAAGGGAGGAGGAGAGGGCACAGGAAGGCATTCTTGTTCTTTTGGCACATGTAGACACCTTTATCTGCCTTCTTTCTTCTCTCCACTCACATTTTTATATTCAGTCACATGTCTTAAAGCGACTTTGTGGATTACCAACTTCAGAAGCTCATTTATTTTTTGCACCCTGTTAAGAAAATTTAAAGTGAAAATTACCAGCAAACTCTAAGAGTTTAAGAGTGAGGCAGGTAATTTGAATAAGGACTGCTTATGATTTATGACTCATGCCCGAAGACACAGGTCTGTGGTTGGGCTTTTTTTAAGAACTGGGTATTTCACACTTTAGACTAACTGAAAAACAAAATAACACCCACCATTCTCGGCCCGTTTGCAAAATGCAGACTCCTTTGTTTCCACGTGCTCAACACGAGTATTTCATTCTATCTTCTCTTTCTTTTATCTCCCTTTTTCTCTGCTGTAGACCACAGAATGTTCTCTCAGCAACTCCACCTTATCTGTATTATCCCAGCGCTTAACTAAATCAGGGAAGTCAAAGGGAAGTCAAGAGTTCCTTGAAAGTTCTCGGAAGCAATACAGAATCAACACAGTTCTGTAGAAATGCAGAATTTTACCCCAAGCCCCCCCGTGGACAAAGGGAAATCAGAAGCACCTATTTACATGACATTACATTATTTACATCACCAATTCGAACGCCATGCACGAGTCGGAGCGGGCGGTGGCAGCGCCTCGGTGCTGTCGCTGGGTGGCGCCCCCAGCCCAGCCCAGCTCCCATCGGGGCTCCAGATCCTTCCCGGGCTCCAGATCCTTTCCGGGCTCCAGATCCTTCCCGGGCTCCGCATCCTTTCCTGGCCCCGCGTCCTTTCCGGGCTCCAGATCCTTCCCGGGCTCCGCATCCTTTCCTGGCCCCGCGTCCTTTCCGGGCTCCAGATCCTTTCCCGGCCCCGCGTCCTTTCCCGGCCCCGTGTCCTTTCCCGGGCTCCGCATCCTTTCCAGGCTCTGGATCCTATCCCGGGCTCCGCATCCTTTCCCGGGAAGATTTTCCGTGTCCGATGCCCAGGCACAGCTCAGACCTTGTAAGGAAGGCCTCATGGGGCAGCTCATCGGGGTTTAACTCTCACTTTGGATAGTTTAAATGTCTCTTGATCCAAGCGTCCTCTCCTATATTGCTCTCAACTGCTAGACATTTTCTGCTAGACCTGTTATTTTGAGATGGCCAAAAGCAGGTCTCTAACTGCTGTGGCAAGGACATTATTCTGCTTTTATAGAGCAGAATTTCCAAATTCTAAATTTTCCAAAGGTAGAGTCAGATTAAACAAAATGTTCCTCACAAACACAAAACCATCAGTTCTAAACACTTCTCTTGATTCCCTTTCTGCCCTTCATTAAAGTTTGCAGATACCACTTCATGCTTTTTGTTGCTGTACTACCTGGCCACTGGTGCCATCACCTCTGCCTACACATCCCCATTCTCCCTTCTCTCAATATCACAAGCCACATTCTTCCACCCACTCTGGGTTTCACTGCTGGGTACAAATCTGCAGTGCTTTTTAAATGGGCTCGTGTGACTTTGCCTTCCTCTGTCAGCTCCTATAGCCATCATTCCTTGATAGCCACCCTGCTTTAACTGCATGCTTGTCCTGTTCTCCGCTACAATTTTCATGTTTGTCCAGACCACACTGCACCAAAAACTTCTACCAAAAGCTTGTGACAATCTACTTTTGCATTGTAGCCATATAGAATGCCACTACACAATACAAGTCAACTTCTGTTAGGCAAGATCACAGCTCACTTCTTTATAGCCAATTAAATTTTTCCCTTATTTGTTCTGTCAGTCAGGCAGTTCCTTTCTTGGAACAAAGTGTAGTGTTTGCCTCCACAGCTTACCCTGTCAGTGCCAGGTGCCCATGCAATATAAAAAGCAGCTTTTCATCCCTGTCATACTCCTTCAGAAGCTCTGTTCTCTGGTTCATTTGAGCACGAGATCTCATAGCTGTGCCATGCAGTTAAACCCTCCCATGAGAGCAGCAAGTTAGAACCTCTTTATTCTCATGTTTGGCACTAATCCAGACACAGAGCAACATATTTTCTTACACCATTTGGAATCTGGCTGTGGTACCGAAAGTTGTTTTGATGGCTGAACCTGACAGAGGCAACTGAGACCTCCCAGATGAACAGAGATGTTTGGTGATAGTTAAACTGGTCAGCTGATCCTCAGCAGGCTAACAATGCCTGAATCCCAACAGGACTGCTTACACACAACTGATGTGAGAGCTTCCAGCTTCCCCTGAAAGGATTTCCAGGTATTTACTACAAAATGCCTTTGAATGTATTTATTTATCCAAATATCCTCTAATGGTGGATGCTACCATATCTGTGAACAGCTTTGGAGGTTTGCCAGAGCTTTCCCAGAAAGCTACTTCAGAAGGGGCATTAAGAGTGAACTAAGATGTCAGAAAGATATAAATTGAAAATATTTTGTTATCCTGATTAACTCCAAACTATTTCCATTAAAAAAAAGAAGTTTATTAATAGCTAACAGTAACAAAATTTGTGAAAAGCTACATATGGAAATAATATTCATTGTTGACTAGATGTAACAATACTGATTTTAGGAAGAAAGAAATTAGTTGCTTTTGGTATCTCTCTCATGCATTACCCAGACAGAGAACATAAAGTAACCAAAAGAAAACACCTACTTATGTGTATTTGCAAGTATATATTTAATTGCTCCAATACAGTTAGAACCAACAAGCATGGATTTAATGCAGAACATATAAGGTTGGTCTGCATTTTGAGGTGTATGCATTTTAAGCCTGTTGTGATGGAAGTAAATTCATAAATCATGAGATTCTGCATAACTGACATTTAGATTGGTGCAAAACTTAATAATTTTAGTGTCTGACAAGAACAAAAATGAAATTTAACATCATTCTGGTAGACAGACAGCTCAATAAATGTATGTCCAGACCCATCTGAAATATTCCACTCCAAGAAGATTCAAAGACAATTATAGTGACTGCAAAAAAGCTGCAGAGGGACAGACATTCAGGTAAGAGGCTGTGGGGGTTTAAGGTTTGTCACTACTTGTACCAAGGCTGCACAATAACTCACTTTGGTTTTGAACCCAGACTGCAGTGTTAAAATGTAAAGGCAAACTTGGACTGAGACATGAACACGTGGGCTGCACATCTGGAGGAGCAGCACTTTGACAGTTTGAACCAAGTGACCAGCCTGACAGCAGGGCAGGCAACTCAAGAAATGTCATCATGTCTAAAAGTAGCATGATTTTCAGTTACAGATTTATTACAGAATCAACACTTGATCCTGTTCTCATAGAAGTCTATCTTACAGAACTCCAGAGATGACTCATCTAACGTGTGTATTTCTCTTGCCTTTCAGCCCTCCAGACTGAGGCACATTTGCCAAGCTGTTATTGCCTTGGAATACACAGCTGGGAGGGAGGGAGCCCAAGCACACTCCTTCCAAGGGCAGTTTGAGAAATTCTGCACCTGTACTTTGTTGAATCTGCTCAATCTCTGGGTGGTGCTTGCAGCTACATTAGCCATGATTAACACTCAGGTAGCCAATTAATTCAAAAGCTGTTAGGAAATATTTAGTATTTGAGCATGAAATTTAGTACCTGAATAATCAAAACTAGATTGCCAACAGTTTTTCTTCACCTTTGCAGGCAGAACCACGTGTGTGAGCCATTGTTTAATTTGAGTCTCTGTCCATATCTTGTGAAACAAATATGCTGCAACAGCCTCAACCATCCAGACTAACAATCTTTATAGTAGTCCACTACTACCAAAAACTTCAAGAAAACCAGCTGGACCACCTGATCCACTATACACTTAATTGGAAAGTATCTGCTAGGAAGATTCTCATTCTGTGAGTTTCAATAAATGCTACATTTTCAGTCACCACATCCTTTTTACCTCCTCACCCTGAATTTCCATCTAAAATGCTTTCTTTCTTTCTTGTTGCCTGAGTAATAGCACAAAACCCAGGGTGGATTCACTGGAACATATTCTAGCGTTGTTATAGCAGCAAATAAAATTTACACACACTAAAGTATAAAATCTACTATTTCATTATTACTGACAAATAAGCTCTATATAACTTCCTACTTCCTGGAATGCAGATCATGCTTTTGGTTGGGCAGGGAAGCTAGTTCAGACTCTTCTCCTTCATCTTTTAAATTAGTGAACAAACTGCAGTTTTACAAAAAAATTTCTTGGGGCACTTACCTAGATAACTTATCTCACAGGTGACATTCTCCTTGGTTGTATCCATATAATTCTGTCCCAAAAGGTACAGCAGAAGAAATTACAGTTCCAGCACATAATCATAGAGCAGCAGAAAATGAACTTCAATTCTATTAACTGCTCCCTTCTTCTTCTCTGGGAAAACAAAAAGAAAAGCAAAAACCTCCTTTGCAAATGAGAACATTTTGCATTAACATCAGACAAAGGAGAAAGCTGCACATGGCTGGAACAGAGCTGCCTCTTCTAGCTGAGATTTAGTCAAGCACAAAGTAGCTTGTGGAGGTCAAGAGAAGTGAGGAATTATAGTAACTGTGCACCAAAGATACTATTTCACCAAGCAGTTTATCTGCTTTGGCCTTTACCATTGTTTTAGCTCAAGCTTATCTTTATTGGTGTAGCTGATAAGTGAATTTCTTGCATTTTGGGATTCCGGATGCTTCTGACACAATTATAGCAGAAAAGGGCTGTGACATCTGCTTGGATTCTGGAAGAAAAGTGTGGAATTAAATGTCTATTTAACCTATGTTTTGACCTTTCTACCACAGTGAAACATTCATCCCCAGAAGAATCATTAGCTGACCACTAGAGTCTTCACTGTGATACACAAGAGTCCTGTTCATTAAGACAACAGCAAAGCAGATAAGAGCCATTTATTATGAGAAATGACAAATGGACAAGCATTGACAGAACAAAAATGGAGGCCTTTCCCTATGAGGCCTCTCTCTTTCCAGCCTCACCACCAGACTGAAAGGGAAGAACTGCAGTGAACACAGTATTTTCATCACTACAGAGAATGTTAAGGTCAGGGTTAATTAAAATTTGAATAAACATTGATTTAAATTAAAAATAGTTAAGTTTATAGAATGTCTTTCCCACAAGTAAATCCTACACAAAGAGATTTACTGTCACTCTCAATGCTTCCAGTAAGGTAAAGTGAGGCTGTATTTATGCTTTTGGGAAGGGCAGGTATGAGAATTCACTATAGCCATGCTTAATTGATAGCACTGTGAAACAAATTCTGCCAGCAACAAAAGAAAAGCTTGGTCATTTTTAAGCACTAACCCCAGAATGCTGATTTTTATGACAGTTATTATGCAAATATTTGGAAGTTCTTAAAGTTATAATGCAATTTAGATAGGGAATTGGGATTAAAATATACCTATACTATCACTGATAGGTACCCACCTTAAGCAGAGGGCAGCTCCCAGTCCAACAAGAAGAGAACAAATGGAGAAAGTGGCCAGAGTCACTCTTTTCCTGGGCATCTTCTGTTTAATTTTAATCCACTAGAGATAAAAAAGTCTGTAAAAATCTTTACCAGTCAAATATCTACTTTTAATGAAGCAAAATTAAAAAAAAAAAACAAAAAAAACATGAACAAGAGCAAAAAAACGTGAAGTGTGGAAAGGACTGTCTATCAGTTTGGTAACCTGGGAGAAAAGAGTTGAGAACTCCTTGCTCTGCTACTAACTTCCCTTGCTAAAGCAAAGGGACCTCAAGCCTACAGTCCTACAGCAAATGGCACCATAAATAATTTAAAGATAGAAAGAAAACAATAAACATTAAAACTTTGAAACACTTGCACAGTTCTACTTAACATCTGATTCTTCTTAACTAATGTACAAGATGTTTTCAGGCTTCAGCTGTTGGTTCTTAAAGCTCTGGTTTGCATACAATGTTCTTCACACAATTTAAAACCACAGTAATAAAATTACTATATGAATCAGTTATTAATTACTTAGCAATATTATAAAAAGCTAGAAATGAAATTTCTTTCTATTCATTTCATTCACAATCTCCTTCCATTCACTCTTTATACCAGAAATTTTCTCTGCTCTGAAGATGGTCTCAGGATGTCTTCTGTATAAAATGATAAGGTATATGAATAAACTCTGGCCTTTCTTTCTTTCCTGTAGTCATGCTGGCATTTGCACACTTCACACACTTTTGATAAAGTATAAGAACACAAAATCTCAGGCTGCTAATAAAAGAATTTTATTTTCATGATTTTAGAAGCTACTTTTGCTTAGGACAAGTTCATTACCAGTGGAAGAACTATTATCTCTTTATTCCTCTGAGCCAGCAAAAAGCAAAGTCTCTTTTCCATACTTCAAAATACCTTTTTGGATACTGATCGTAATAGAGCATTTATATCAACTTCAGCTGGTGCATTTGCTTGAAAAAAAGTGTTATGAGATTTATTATTGTAAATCCTGAAGTTAAATGAAGCTAAGAAGAGGCTTTGTTTCAAAGTCCAGAATGGTTGCAGGAGTTTAACTGGCAGTCATGGAAGAACTGCAACCACTCAATTTTCTAAGTTATTAAAAAAAAAAAAAATCTTTACCTTCCAACAAGGCTTATGTCAATAGAACATCTTCTGACTTAGTTCATTAAAATGCTTCCTTAAGAAATTATTTAAAAGTACAGAATAAGGACAGTGTAAATCAACAAAGTGATTAATCTGTTCAAAAAGCCAAATATAACTAAAGCCACCTGTGTTTTCCCTGCCTCCATTCCTCCTCCCCCTTTCCTCCTCCTCCAACAAGTTCTTAGTCCTGACAGAAAACCAAAGCAGTCCTACACAGCCACACACTGAAATCACCAGACTCCACAAGTCCGAGCTGTTCATCCCTTTTGTCCACCCCCCCGTTTCCCCAGCAGACCTGCTTGGTGCTCCAAAGCCCAGCTTCTCCTTTGGCCTTCAGGTGAAACTCAATCCAGTCCCAGAGTTCCCATGTATAATAGAAGAATTGTGCTTGTATAACGTTCCAGTAGAGGCAAACACTGTATTACATGATAACACTATAGCCCACTGATGGCTGGACTTACACTCTCTTAACCTGTTTTGCTTCCTTGAGGGGACTAATCCTCACGTAACATTCTAAGTGCATCCACATTAAGGGATTTGGCACTTGAACTGTGCAGTGCAGGTCGTGTTGCTCTTGCTCTCACAGAGCCCTTGTGCAGGTGACATTTGGATTCACTGCTCCCTTCATCCCTGGGCAGTTTCTATCCAGTACCTCCCTGGCTGCAGACAGATTTCCTTCCCTTTTGTGCACTGCACTAATTTTGTACTCGCAAAGGCACCAGAATGTGTCAGGTACAAATATGAGCATATCTCAAAGAACTGCAAGTTTACTGTTCCAAGAAAAGGTAACTCTCTTGCCAAGCCCTTTGTATACCTCATAATCAATTTCCAGCCACAATTTGAGGTAAGAGGCATAAACTGGGATACATCTTGCAAAATGAATTTTTGGGTTATATTTTATAGAATGTGAACAAAAGTAAAGAATTTAGCAGGTTAAAGGGAAAACAACTTTTAAAGTGTAATTCTTTATTTTAAACCAAGTATGCCTGTTCTTTTAAAAACAGCCCTATCTAAAATAAAATGTGAAATAAGGGCAGCCCACACGCCATGAAATCCAGCATCACAAAGTACAGAATATACCAGTAGTTCAGGCTTGCTGCAGAAATTTCAGAGAAAGTCAAAACACTGATCTGGTGGGTGTTACTGAGTA
This sequence comes from Toxostoma redivivum, assembly GCA_013397375.1. NCBI lineage: Eukaryota > Metazoa > Chordata > Aves > Passeriformes > Mimidae > Toxostoma > Toxostoma redivivum. The sequence continues at coordinate 208,679 of VXBI01001500.1, forward strand.
AGTGGCTGCAAATAGCATGTGGAGTGCTGAACCAGCTCCTTACAGCAGAGCTTCATCTGCAGGTGCAGAAAGAAATTTCTTCATCTGAGTTTATTCAACAAGTTCATTTTGATGCCTGGTTCATTAAGAGATGGGAACCCAACAAGGATTTGGAAAAAGGAAGCCAGTTTGATTTTTCATTTTTCCTTTGTGCAAAATCAAGGTGTGGGATGCTTAGCTCTAACTTGTGGGAGGATGAGATCTGGTACCATGAATATCTTGGAAGCAGGGGGAGGTAAAACCAAATTTTCATTTCTCATTTGTAATGATTCCTTCGTGCATTTTAACTGAATCCCATCAAATGTAACTTAACAGAATAAATCATTTAAGAGCTCACAGCATCTAATAAAAAAATAGTACTTGATGGATTAAAGAACAAAATCAGAAGTTTGAAAAGATATATGCTCACATATCTTAAATCAATTACTCCAGTCCTACTGACTGTCAAAAAGTAACATCATGCCAAGCACATGGAATCTGCTATTTAAGAATGTAATTAAAAATTATAAATATAAAATAAATTATGTAAATTAGTATTTCCAGCTTGCCATTTTAAATCATTAATCAAGTATTTAACTCTCTTGTTTAAGCTAACAATAGAAAAAGGAAGTAGTGAAAACAGTATTTTAACTTCTGGTATCAAATTTACATTCAAATAACCATTCTCAAGTATATGTCCTTGTTTTTTCAAGAAAGAATTCTGATGTTTATTTTCTTCCAGTAACATGTCAGAATTTCAGAAAAAGCAAATCAGTTATGACCTGCCTCATATTTCACATCCTTGTGTTTGTTCCAAGGACTGAACACTGCCAAAGCAGTGGAACTCATGACTGCTTTCCATCAGGTATATTAAACTGATTGTCAGTTAGGTCAGGCTTTCAGGTTGCAGAGCAAAGATTTCTTCCATCAATTCTTTAGAAATATGAGTTAGAAAATTGCAACTTTCATTTTAGTTTAACCCTCCTCATAACTATGTTGCATTTAAGACAGTCCTTCATCATTAATTTCTGCTGCTTTTGTTTGCAGATTTATTTTGATGTTGTTTTTTACTAATAATAAGGAAAGAAATCTAATTCTGAAGAAATTATGCCCATGTAGTGTAAAGTGAACACCTCTCGGGGGTCATTTTACCCTCTCCTACCACTAATGACTAAGCATGTCTCTGTTTCCCAGTTGAGAACACTATCAGTTTAAGTAATAGTTTAAGCTTATACAAATAAAGTTTGGAACAAGGTCATTCTGGTTTACCCAGGTCTTAAACAGCACCTTTGGGCCAAAAGCCTGATACAACACCACCATGAGAATCCATAAGGATTTCCTGCAGTTCCAAAGACTGTTTTACCACAAGTCTCTGTTCCAGGTCAGCCTTTCCAGCCATCAGTTCCTGGCAAGCCTGACTCATACCAGAAATCTTACCCAAAAGTCAGATCAAAGCACTTTGTTTAGGTGTCACCCTTCAGAGAAAAACTTGGTTTTACATGTACATCTGCTCTCCTTGGCTCAAGCAATCACTGTCCACACTTCATGCCACAACTAAAGCCTTTATCTGTGGTGAGGGACCTAGAGGGAATACTGATGGATTTATAAAGGAATGACAGACAGACACATGGTGAGGTTTGAACATCAGGGTCATTGTGGTTTCATTTATCAGAGAATGTAAGTCAGGACTAGCTCCTATTTCTGGCTCCAGGGCTTGCTCTGGTATCTTGGGCAAGAAAATTTAGCACCATGGACTGCCATGCATGTCCATCCTGACTATTTGGACTGGTAGGGAAGAAAGGAGACTCTCACCTCTACAGAAGATCACCAACCCAGCAGGACCCTGATCTGAGCTGGAGAAGCTGAGCACTGCTACAACACAAGTCAATGCAAATATTTTCATCATGCCCTGCATGGAGGCAAGTTCTGAAGGGATGCATTATAGCAGCAATCCCTGTACCAGGCTTCCCTCTGTTTGCCATGCTACTGAGTCACTGGTCCATATTTTTCCAGGAAATCACACTTCTTCACATACACACCCACTTCCAGTGAAACGTGAGCCCAACAACATTTGAGTAACAGTTAAACTTTTGAACCTGCTCTGTAGGAATAGCCTTGAACTCAACACAAATGCTTGAGGCCAGACTGTGTTAAGCCCAAGTTCAGTCCCAACTTTATTTATAGGTCACACCAGATTTGGGACAAAACAGTTTTTAGTCCTTGTTAAGCTCTTATTCAAGCCAGCAAGGAGCTATGAAACGAACAAAAAATACAATGAATTGCTATCTCCTTTTCCCCAGTTTCCCTCTTCATAAAGAGTTTTCAGAGCATTTTTCTTTATGATACATATCCATGGTAACAGCCACCTATTACCTCTACATACAATATATGAAGAAATAACTTAGATTTTACTACTCACAAGTAAACTCAGTCAAGGCTTATTCAAAAAAGATTCCTTAGAGCAAACTACTTATGTATCAATAAAAGCACAGCAAAAGTGCTAGGGGGTAGACAGGAACACAGAACTGCTCAGCAAACTGATATTATTTCCTGGTGACAACTTGGATCTGGAACATAAGCCTTTAAAACACTTAGCCTTTACTGTTTGCTAGATATAAACTGCAAGAAACCCAAGCCTGCAAATGTTATAAAGGACGTATAAATGGTCCCTTTTTGCTTAACAGGAACTGTTTTTAAGCCTAAAAACTGATACTTCACAATGCTACCATTTAAAATGTCTCTTCATAGACTCTAGCTTGTAAAATTAGAGGAACCTTGCAGAACATGTTACAGGGAGCTGTGTCTATCTTACCATCAGCTTTTTGAGTTTGCCAAGAAGCTGAAGTAGGGGAGTGGATAATGTTAACAGTGTGAATCCACCTGGAAGACTCTACTGAACTGAAACTATCTACTAGTGTAATCTGTGATTTGTGTTCTGAAGGAGGAACTGGGGAGAAAGTCAAACAAAACACATAATATTCAAGTAAAGTAAGATGCTGAATGTGAAGCTTTGATCCTTTTTAAGGTGACAGAAGAAGTGCCAGGATTTCCTATTCTAATCATGAGATGAATTATTATGATAATATACCCTTGCCAAGGGAAAGATTAATGCAGTAAGGGCCACAGCAAATGGCAGTCAGAGCTGAACAGTCATTATACCAGAAATGGTCTCAGAAAAGAGAAAGTAATCTAAATTCTTACTGCCCTTCCACTCAATGCAGAGATGGGAGAGATGGCTGCAGGGAGGCTGCACGCCAGGGACAGTAAAACAAAATCAAAAAACCAATGTCACCTATCTTGAGATCTTTTCCTCAAATGTGGTGCATGTTGCCTCAACAAACAGTAGGACAAGGTGTTTGTGCATAGGCAGTACAGAAAGTAGATATTAACAGAATAAAAGATCACCTAGCAGTGAAAGGCTTCTCCCTCTTTTCAGACAGCCTGGTATGTTTAAGGACAGGCAACATGAGATGCAAGCCAACAGAGTTCCCCTCTGCTGTGGCATGGCAGCTCCATTTTCATGATGGGATTCCACAGGGTCTTTAACTGCTGCAGGGAAACACTAAACTAGTTTATGCCTCAGTCACACACCTGCCCTCACCACCGTGGCCATGTTGGACTTTTTGCAGCTGCACACAAGGTGACTTCACAGAGCAGCGTTAGAGCACTTCAAACTGCCACTGTTTCCCATAATGAAACATACTACTTCTATAAAGTAGGGTTGAATTTGTTGCCAGAATAAAGGAATCCAGGTAATTTGTAGCAGCATAAACCAAATCCTTTCTTTTCCAACATACAGTGTCCTATGTTCCTCACAAGGAAAATTATACACCAAGTATAGGAGACCACAGAAAACTTCCTTTCTTAAGCAGGTAATTGCCACCGAGTGACCTAATGGTGAAAAATACAGAATGATTTTGATTAACACAATGTAATAGAAATAGAGTTGTTTCATATAACCTTTCAGTCTTCAGTGCTGTAGTTAGGTCCTCTATTAATAGAACTGTCAGAAAGTGTACTCATGCCTGAACTGACATCAGGTACAGAAAGTTGAGTGAGTGAATTTAGTGCTGGCTTAACTGACATTGTGAACAAAGCTCACTTTTTATTCCTGAAAGAGAAATACCATCCACAATAGTGTCACTTCCCATCAACACGCCTGAATTCCAATCTGGGTAACTGTCTCTTAGCATAATAAGTTTACAAAATGCACTTGCACATGATAGCCTCCTATGGAGAGATTGTTTTTTAAGATTGAATGAACCTGACCGAAGCAATACAAAATACAAATACAAAATACATTTCGGAATTAGAGTCAACCTACAAAGGAGAAAGGCTTTCACAAAGACTTTCTTTTTTGGCTAAAGACACCCTTATGAGATGAATTTCAGTAATGGCATCATACACTACGGAATGTCTTCTGTCATCCCAGTTTAAGAATTGAAAAGGACACAGATTTAATCAGAACTGCAAGAATATCTGGGAATAGTATTCTGATTAATAGTACTAGCACAGTAATGAAACTCTCAGACTATACTGGGCCTTCCAAATTGGAGCACAGGAAATGACGCTACCATTGCTCATTCTCTTTCCATTTGTTGCAAACCAGTTTTGGTGTTCACAACATAAAGCCTTTGTAGTAGAAAAAAAATTTGAAAATTCCTTTTTATAAAGCATTTTAACATTTTGGCAAACTCATACAGGATAAATCTCTTTGCAGTAATTTCTTTCTGCAATAGAGCAGGGAGTTTTCTGCTTTCTACCACTGGTAATAATGCTTCATCCAATTAGCCAGAAACTGCATATACTTGAGAACTGAAATGTGGAATTAGGGAATCCAATGAAATACTTAAATCCAGACGAGCAGAGCAGCCCATATGTTTTATTTTAGAATTGCACACACCTATTTATCACATTGTATTTATCACAGTCAACATGTGAATCTACAATTTGTACTTTTGTCATGCTTCTCCTGGCGATTTACTCAGTTCCTTGGGATAAACTATCTTTAGCTCTTTCCCTCTGCAGCGCCTGTTCTCAGACTTGTAGTCATCTTTGAAAAGCCCTTTTTCTGAAGGTTTTTGCTGGATATCCAAATCCAAGCCTAGGTTGCCCTTCAGTGTATCCCTATAGACTGATGCAGGAAAGCCCCTTCACCTCATAAGTGTAAGGGCTGATTTAGGCCTTTTACCTCTCTTTTTCTTCCAATGGCACATCCTCAGTGCAGTGGCACAGTGCTCCAAAGTATACCCATCACACACACAGACAAAAATGCACATTTTGTAGCAATCCTGTGTGAGCAACTTTTACCTGGCAGCTGGTAACTCTTTTAACCTGTTCTGTTTAGGTGCTTTTTTTAGCTGCTCCTCAAAACCTCCCGTATTTAGTGGGTTGGAAGATGGCAGCAGCCTGAGGGCCAGCATGGCTCTGAGCACAGACACTGTTGTTTCTTACTCCCTGTATCTGACAGTCCTGTGCAGCTGGTGATAAGGCCAGATGTGCTTCAGGGGCTGCTGCACCTCAGCACAATCTCGTTCCCCTCCCTGCCATGGCCAAGGACACCCTGCACTACCCCAGTCTGCTCCAAACCTTGGCCTTGGACACTTCCAGGGATCCAGGGGGAGCCACAGCTTCTCCGGGCAGCTTGTGGCAGGGCATCACCACCCTCAAAAGGAGGCATTCCTCCCTAATAATGTCCTTCATGAGGGCCTTCGCAGATCCCAGAATCGTTAGGGTTGGAAGGGCTCTCTGGAGATCACCCAGTCTAACCCCGTGCCAAGGCAGGGTCACCAAGGGCAAGTGACACAGGAAGGTCTAGGTGAATTTGGCATTTCTCCAGAGAGGGGGACTCCACACCCTCGCTAGACACCCAGTGCTCTACCACACTCACGTAAAGTTCTTCCACAAGTTGAGGTGCAACTTGCTGTGCTTTAGTTTATGTCCCTAAATGTCCTTCGTGAGGAGATTCCCCTCATGAAGCACTCTCCCTTCCTCCTCGCTAACTCAGGCTTGACTCGGGAAGAGGAGGCAGGGACCTTCCCAACATGGCGGCCAAGCACGGCTCCCCGCCCTCAGCCGCTCTCAAGATGGCGGCGCGGAAGGGCCGGCGGCCGGCCCGGGTGCGCCTGCGCGGGCCCGAGTGCGGTGAAATTCCTGGCGGGGGGAGCGGGAGGTGGCGGCGCTGAGGGCTCGGAGCAGGAGGCGGAGGGCGGCTCGGAGCCACGGCCGCGCTGCCCTGCCCGGGACCCTGCGTGCTGTGGCGGCCGGCGCCGAGCCAGACCCCCGGCGGGCGCGGAGCGGACGGGCTGAGGGACGCTCGCCGCCACCTCTCGCAGCGCCAGGAGCCGCGCCGTCCCCGCCGCCGCTGGGACTCCCTCCCCGGGCAGAGCGGAGGAGAATGACGGAGCTCCAGTCCGCCTTGCTACTGCGGAGACAACTAGCAGGTATCTGGGCTGGCGGCGGAGGAAGGAAGGGAGGGCGGCGGATGATCCGCCGCGGGGGAGCAGCGGCCGGGCGGCCTCGGAGGGGCCGCGGCCCGCAACGGGGGAAGGAAGGGGCGCCGGCTCGAGGAGGGGGCGGGCGGGCGTGCGTGTGTGTGTGAGGGGGAAGGGGAGATTACGGCCCCCCCTCGCCGTGCTGGGCCCAGCCGGGAGCCGAGGGAACTAGGCCGAGCGGGGGAGGGGGAGCCCGACCGGCGATTGCTGCCAGGGGAGCCGGGGGAGGGGAACGGGACCGGCACGGTGGGGGAGCGTCCCCTCGGCTGCCCCTGTCCCGCCAGGGGAGCGCGGGGTGGCACAGGCCACGCTCGTCAGCCTCCAGTCCCCCGGTACCAAGCCTGGAGGACTCCTCGTCTCCTCCCCTTGCGGTCCCGTCTCCCTGGGGCGGGGGAGAAAACCGAGCCGGAGCTCGTCCCGCAGCGCGGGGGATTTGTGCGGGCTGATGTTTGCGGGTGTTTCTGAGGCGCTGGAAAGAAGGGGAGGAAGGAGGATTTTTCCCC
>VXBI01001500.1:215755-280552 GCA_013397375.1 Toxostoma redivivum
TGGGGACCGGGCTGGGGGACGGACACGGCCCGGGTGCTGCGGCCGGGCCGGCGGCGGAGAGCAGCGGGGTGTCAGACGGGCTCGGTGTCGCCGCGCCCCCTCCCTTTGTCCCCGGGCGGGCGGCCGAGCTGGCCCGGCCCGGCCCCGCCGAGGGGCCCCGCATGCGCGGAGCCGCACAATGCGGCTCCATGTGTGCGCTGCCACACTTAAAGGGAAACGAGCCGGCAGCGCTCCCTTCCTCCCTCCCTCCCCCACTTGCACATGTTCGCCGCATCCTCTGCCTGCTGCGCCGGGAGACGGCGATCCGCTCGAGGGGGCACACGGGGCTGCACTGTACATTGGGAGAATCGGGTCGCCTTTTTCGTCCCTTACGTAAAAATTGCTAAAAAATTCGTACCCACTTCAGGAAATGTGTGCCAGGTGTACCTGAACTCGGGCAATTACAGCGTTGTCTGGAGTTGGCCGAGTAGCCATACAAAGGGACAGGGTCACTGGGTGGCACAGGAATTCCCGGAGGAGGATTTTGGCCCGAGACTTNATTTTTCCCCCCCCCCCGGAATGAGGCCCTCCGGGCCCAGGCTCCCTCCACGCACTCGCACCCCTTCCCGCGGGGACCTGCGGTACCCTCGTCCCGCCTCCCCTCGCCGGCTCCCACTCACCTCCCGTGCCCGGGAGGGGGAGGCCGCTGGCCCCTTTGTTGTCAGGAGAAGCGGCGGGGGCTCCGCAGGCACCGGCGGGNCGGCCCCGCCGAGGGGCCCCGCATGCGCGGAGCCGCACAATGCGGCTCCATGTGTGCGCTGCCACACTTAAAGGGAAACGAGCCGGCAGCGCTCCCTTCCTCCCTCCCTCCCCCACTTGCACATGTTCGCCGCATCCTCTGCCTGCTGCGCCGGGAGACGGCGATCCGCTCGAGGAGGCACACGGGTCTGCACTGTACATTGGGAGAATCGGGTCGCCTTTTTCGTCCCTTACGTAAAAATTGCTAAAAAATTCGTACCCACTTCAGGAAATGTGTGCCAGGTGTACCTGAACTCGGGCAATTACAGCGTTGTCTGGAGTTGGCCGAGTAGCCATACAAAGGGACAGGGTCACTGGGTGGCACAGGAATTCCCGGAGGAGGATTTTGGCCCGAGACTTCGGTTAATGTCGTTGGAAGCCTAAGGGTGGAAAGCAGCATTGTTAGCAGTAAGGAGATGAGGTTGCATAACCGGGTATAGCGAACAGGATGGTGTGTTTATGCATCTCCAGCACTGTTTTCTGGCTTTGGTTGATGATCAGTTTGAGCAACTTCAGTATCGTTAACTACTAGCACAGAATGTTTTACCCCTTTAAGGTGAAGCTCTTGGAAAAAAAAAAAAATCTCATACTGTGGGTAAAAATCGCATACTGTGGCCTTAGTCCTGAGCATCAGCATGCACCTGTTAATGCCCTGCTAACTGCTGAAGTTATTAGTGACACTCAGTGAGGCGCCTGTACTTTCAGATAAGCTAATAACGCCTCGGTATGGGCATACTGCAGGAACTCCGTACTGGATGTGAAGTGAAGCTTCTCCTAAATACGATCCCTTAAGGGAAACAGCATTGTAGAATAGTTGCTTTCTAACTTGGTTTAAAAGAAGCACTAGAATGCTTCAGCTGTCTGGAATTTCTCTTTGTCTTGTGAGGTCTTAAGACCTTGTGTAAGCAGACTGGTTGGATATGTAAGTACATTTGTTGACTACTAAATCTAGGGGTTAACTTCTGTGTAACTTTCTGCTCATTCTTATCTGAAGGTTTTATGTGTACTGGTGAGGTTTTCTAGTTGTCCCTATTACTGATTCAGCTCTACTGACTGCAGCCGTTTTCTTGAACCATGCAGATATTGTGGGGGTTTTCTGTTCTAAGTAATACCTTTGGTATCTCTTTACATGTACTAAAAGAAATTGAAACCGTATTAAAAGTGACTTTGAGTGTGCATGAAGAGTCTTGAACTCTTCAAAAGTCCTACGTGGAATAACTGACCTGAGAAAGTTATCACATATGGAAGAAACTATTTTCTATGTGACAGCTGAACTGAGCTGGCACTGTACTGACACTGTTTTTTCTGGTGTCAGGCTGCTTGAAGTCGTCGTGCAGAGGCTGGCTGAGTTTCATGATCTTCCTTCCCAAGTCTCACCTGCTCCAACGTGTCCCGTTGTTAATACCCACACTGTTTCTTCTACCTCAAACCAAAAGTCACCACTCCGGTGGTATTTGCCCTGGTTGGACTGATATTCAGTCTCTCTGCTCCATGCAGTTTTTCCCTATATCAGGTGTGGTGAGTCATGGGGTTGTATCTGGTGGTTGGGTTTTGGAAATGAATTAGCTAACCTAAGCTAGTTTAAATTGCATTAGATCATTCACTTGTGCTTCAATAATGACAAGAGATCTGAAGTTGAAGGATGACATCCAGAAATGAAGGGAGGTTGAATCGAGAATCTGAAACCTGTACAGTGGTGGAGCAGTTGAGGAGTATAATAAAAATTCTTTAATGATGAGACTCTGGATATCTCTTTTCAATGCCCAGAAGAAAAAAAAAAAAAAAACAATGGCAGGAGGAGGGAGGAATGTTAAGCAGTAGTTCAGAGTGGCTACCTGTTTGGTCCCTTAGTATGGTTTGGTTCTTAATTATGGGGAAGGAAGGTATCTGGCACAGAGCACTTTAATGAGATGTTTTAATTCCTGAGTACTTTGTCAAAGAATAGGTCAGCTGATGAGGCTACTGGTTGTCAGTGAGATGTAAAACAGCGGGTCTTACTAAGCAACAGAGCAAAACTTGACAACATTACCTGAAGTTGCTCCAATGAGTGTATGAGGACACTTTTTTTTTTTTTTTTTAAAGCAAGCTAACTTGTAACTTGAGCAGGGAGCTGGTACCACAGCACCGTGTACAACATGCTTGTGTGCTTCAGTGGCATGTTCTGGATGCTGATAATACTCAGAGAGAAGGGACATTCAATGACAGCCACAAAATAAAACTTCAAGTTACATGTGGGTTATTTTTTAATTTAAATTCTATGTGGCTTCACAGTGCCTTTGCTAATGAAATACTGAGCTGGATCCCCAGGGAATAAGCATAGTAGCTGTTTTTATATTGACGTGCTCACTCCCATTTAGGTGCAAGAACAATTCAAGGTAGTAAGAACTTCAGGTAGTTTTTATGTTTGGGTTTTTTGGGGGTTTTTAAGTCTTAAGGAAGTGATGAGTTGGGATCTGTTAATAGCATAGCTATTTAAAAAGGGTAGTCTTTTTAGCAGGAGGATCGAATACCTATGGATATCTATAAAATTAAGTGCTGTTCCCTCTCAAATCAACTTACTTGTAAGCTGTAGCAGCTTCTGGAAATATCTTAAGATTCAAACGTACTTGCTCTTACTTGGTGTTTTTTGAGGAGAAGGGCACTTTGTGGATTGATAACAATGTAAAATAAAAACCATGACCTGTCCATTTCTTCCTGGCAGAATGCAGAAAAAAGTAAAATGAAAAAAAAAAAGTGCCCCTGATTTAAAAAAAAAAGTGTATGGCATGTATGTAGATTAGTGTAGCACTGGGTTAGCAGAGTTCACCCCTCAGGGGAGCTGGTGAAGGATAAACTGTTCTTTTTACAGCCCCAAAACTTTGTTCTTTAAAAAGAGATGCAGACAGCAGAGTGTAAAGCTTCTCTTTCAGTCTCCAGAGCTGTCAAGCCCAAAGGTTTTGCAGACTGAGGTATGTCTCTGAATACTTCTATTTCATCTTTCTGCCAAATTCTTGCTGACACAGGGACTTCAGAGTAGGCAGACTTGTCTAGTTCAACCAGCAGAATCACATAGGGAGGATGCAGTTGAATCAGTGGCACACAGTGGAACTAGAAGTGCCAGTCCTCTTTAGCATAAACATGGAGCATTGGAAATGGGAATAACCGTGCCTTTGTTGGCTCAAGTTGAGCTGGGTTGTAAATAATCTCCAACTTAGGATACAGAAGAAGCCACGCTAATGCTTTTCTTTAGCATGAGAAACATGGCATTATTTCAGTTTAAAGAATGTACAGCTTCTATTTCAAAGCAGAAATGTCTAATTAAAAACTAACAAGTTGGAAAACTGTATAAAATACTTAATGTGACAATTGAACAATTTTTACTTTCTTCTGTGGAAGAATCTTGCCATGTAATATTGAGCTAGTTCAATTTTTGGCAATTAGGACTTTTTAAAAAATCCGTTTGAGTAGTGAACAGAGAGGGAATTGCAGAGTGAAAATCACTTTATACATCAAAGCTGAGATGCATATTTCTGGGTAGCTGGTGTACAAGAAACCTTTGTTTACAGTTGAGCACTGGCTTACAGTAAGTTTGTCTATGAGACAGTCATTTGAGTGTCACTGATGTGAAGTATTAATTTGCCTTTTTAATAGATTGCCTGTTACCTCCTTTGCGAAGGTCTGTTCATATGGACAGTAATATCCTAGATAATTAGGACTCCCAAGGTTCTACAGATGTAAAACTTAGCATTTTTAAGTGGTCCTGAAATTATAAACACGCCTGCATAGTTTTTTTTAGAAGACTCATGTTTTTAGATATCCATCAATTTTTTGATCTGATGCTTTTTGAGGTACTTAGGTGCAGAATGTGTGTAGCAGTCACCTTACCCCCCTGGCACCGTAGGGCCCTGTTACAACAGATGAGATAATCCCGTTCCTTGTGAGGTTGTGCTGACAGAATTATCAAAGCTCCCTTTCTCAAGCTGACTTTATAGACAGTATCATTGCTAAAACACTGCCCTTGCCCAGACTCCAGTCACTACAACAGCACAAGCAGCCTGAATTTCTGTTGCACTGTAAATAACATGATAAATGTGACTAATGGCAAACTTTGCCTGCTACGTGTTAGTTTTCCAAATGCTTCTCTTGCAGAAATAATCTGAACTTTGCATCTTCAAAGAAAAGAATATTTATAACAGCAGCCACCAGCAAAATTTCAGGAGTGCTGGCAGTTTTGGAAAGTGAGGTTTAGCTAAACTACAGAATGGAAGGGCTTGATGACTCAACCACTTGCTCAAACAGGATGAAGAAATAACCTGCCTCGTCAAGGAGTCACTGCCTTGGCTCTGCCTAGGTCAGCTTACTAATCTTTCAGGGAAAGAACCAAACTTACCATGAACTCTGAGTGCTTTCCTTCTCTGCTTCCCCCAAACAAGGCATTGTAAGTTATACCAAAGGCAGTAAGAGTGATTTATTCCTGTTTTGTTTGAGAATAGTGGAATGGGAGAACATTGCTGGAGATCCTCTGAAGCGAGGAGCAAAATTAATACCATTTGAGAAAATACTTTCATCAGAATTTATGCTTTATTGGTAAGAGCTTCGTTTGGAGATGTTAAATCATGCAAAACCAACTAAAATGTCTTAACTTGTGTCATTGATACTGATTCTGGCTTCAGTACTATAGTTATTTGCTGCAAACTAAGGATTTCTTGATTTGCTGTATATATATTTGTTTAAGAGAAACTGATAGGGATAAATCAAGTAGAGTGAATGGTCTTCAGAGGAAGCTACATGTTATTATAGCTGATTCTGCCTTGACTTTTCTGTATATCGTCGAGATTTCTTTTTAATGCAAGACAGACTTGGAACAATAAGTGCATATTCAATTAATATAGGATTACTTGGTCCCTTTTGTGGTTGTTGCAAATTGGTTTTTAGTTTCCCCCAAAGCCCTATGTTAAAGAGTTTGAAAATAAGTGACCTTTTTAGATGAAACTTGTTTGCCTCAAGTAGGCATTCTACTAAATTTTCTTCCTGTAATGTGTTTAATCAACCTGTGTTTTGATGTAAAATACAACAGTTTGTTCCCAGCATAGAGTTGGGGTTCTAATGAAGTGGAACTGATCTGAAAGGTGGCTGCTGTTCTGAAAGCAAGAACTAACCAAAAACTAAAAAGATTGTGAAGACTTGGGTGCCTGGAAAAAGGAGAGCAGGTGACTTGTGTGAGGAATGGGGCGTGTGACTCCTGAAACTCTCCTGTCCGCTTTTTGTTCCATTGTATGGGACCAGAATCAAGGGCAGCTCTTCACATGCAGGCCTTTGCTGTCACCAAGCTGCATCTGCTCTGTGCTTCACTTTTCAGTGGTGTGTTCATATCTCTGTGTCTGGGCTTGATGAGATCTTTCACTTACAGTCTCTAGCAGGCTTGAGCCTTAGGCCACCCTGCAAGTGTAAATGCTCATACTTGCTTTTCTTTCCTACTCTCAAGTCCAAGGCATATCAGCTGGAGCAGAGATCAGATATCCAACCTTGTAAGAACACTAAGTATAGCAATCTAATTGAAAATAACTACTCTCCTGGACAGAAGTGTTAGCAGTTTTTGCACAGGTTTAGAATAATAATAAAAAAGACTTTTTGGTAGAAATCCTGTGTAAAGGTTTTCACTTACAGTCTCTCTGTGTATGGATTGCTAAGGGAGATGTATTTCTGTGCTGTCATCATACACCTCATAGGTCAAGCTGGCTGTTTTTTTAGCTGGCTGGCATTTGGTGCTGATCTAGAAGATGGTGCTGTCAGGAGTCATTTAAAGAAATGTCTTAAAACAATTCTAAATAACAATGTGGCTCAAGTTAGGATATGCAAACCTGTTATTCATATTATAAACAGGAGAGAAAACAAGCTGGAAAATTGTCGTTGACTTGCACAACAACTTGGATGTTAACATCTGAAGATGTTAACATCTCCCTGTGGCATAGGCATGCCATAGAGACTTTTCAGTGGATTTCTAATGGTGTTCTGTTTTTGTCTATGAACCATACACATCCTAGAACCCTTGGCTCTTTGCAGCACTGCTGTTTCATGATTAATGTGTATGTGACTGCTCAGAAGATACTTGGATGCAACTTTTTTTTCTTACCTTTAGTGTGTTGGTAATGAGCTTTTAAGAAGTTAATCAACTTCTGTCCATAGTAAACTGCATTAAAGGCACTTAGGATGACACCTGTCTTGCCAAATTCCAGCAGTTGTGTGCTGCAGGTATCTGAAAGTTGTAGTGTCCTTTGTAGGTGACAGAAATAAGCGTGTGTAGAGTGTGATTCATCTGACCTGTTTTTGACACCTGCTTCAGGATGATATAATTATGGTGTCTCAGAAACTACTTACCCTGATAAGATCTCTTGAATGCTGCTGAGGATGACCATCTCAAATACAGACAGATGCAGATACCCATTGAATGCTTGTCTAACTCTTAAGAGTGGAAACAGGCATCAGACATGGAGGACAAAGAGGCGGTGGCATTTCTGTTACACTGAGAGTGATAGATGAATGTGGCTCTGTGCTGCAGTTGACTCTATGGGCAAAGCTCTGAATATTCCCTGGTGACATAATTGCTTCCTTTTACATATGGGTTTCCAAATAGGGGTTCTTCCAATTCATTTTACTATCCTTGTTTTTCCCTTCCTCATAACCCCTCCCCTCAGAATTCAGTACTTACTGAGAGTGGTTTTGTTACGGTCTTTTAACAGACCTTATTCTATCTCCATTTTAGCCTGGGTGGTGTACCTGTGCTGGATTCTGGTCTGATGGGATACACAGCATGCTTCTGGTAGTCTAGTTAAAGAAAGCTGTTCAGGAAACATTTTATCTTTCTAGGAAAATTACATGACTGATGGTAATTTTAACATATATTTTGGACTTACTGCTGAAAACCTTAATTCTGGTACCATAACTTTCAAAACAATGCTATGGCATTCAAAGGTTTTCATCAGATGAGTATGTTTTGTATTTCCAGTGATTTGGACAGGAAAGTAATTTGAACACCACATTTGTTTTGAAAGAAAAGATTTGTGGGCATAGTAGGCCCAATGTGGTCCACAGTAGTAACTTTTGGGCTAGTACTGCTCTCCACTTGTTTGCAAAGCTGAACTCTGGCCATGGCTAGGAATTTGACTGAGAATAAAACCAAAAATCAAACAAGAAACCTCCAACCTTTTCCTCTGTCCTTTCAAAATATGCTTCAGTGTGCAAATGTAAGGAGGGCCTCACAGGTATAGCTGAGGCCATGGCAAGTGAGGCAGTACACAAAGGTGCATAGCACTGCACTGAGATGCAGCTTGCCTGTTAGTGCTTATTGTGCAACCCTTCTTACAAATTTTCTGAGCTCAGAGAATTTAACTTGTAGAAGTCTGAAATGCTGCCCTTATTAAGGAGTGATGTGTGTAGCACTGGACATAAGTTGCCAGGCTAAAGTCAAACCTATAGCTTCTACTAAGACAGGTTTGTCTTTACTTCTCTAGTCTTCCTTCAAAATAATTTCAGTGTCCTTCAGAGACTTAATCTGTTCTGTCTTAAGTGTTGTGTATTTGTCACTCCCACAGTGGCTATCAGGAGTGTGTGCATATTTTGTGCCATGTTTTGTCTGAACTTCTTGGATGAGCTTGTGGAGCAAGACAGAACATGATGAAAGCAGATAAAATTGAGAGTTTGAGGAATACATCTCCACATGGAGATCATGTTACTTTATCATAATCTCATCCCTAGTTCTGTAGAATCTGACATGTACAGCTGGGTCCTGCAGGCAACAAAGTTTTGGAAATCATAACTGCCCTCAGTGAAGCAACAGGACTATATGGAAGTCATGTGGGGTAGAGAATGAGGGTCTAGAATGAGGGCTTTCAGTGTGAACAGTTGTTAGAAGCTCCTGGACTGGTGCTGAGCCTCACAAAAAGCAATGAAGACAACACAAGTCTAAGGTGCAGCAGATATAAAGTGCTGATACGGCCTGCTTGCTCTAAGAGGACAGCTAAGCCAGCTAGATGGCTTAGCCAGAAGCCTTAGCCAGGACTTGGGCTCCCTAGTGTGTTTTTCTATTGTATTCTATCCACTGGCTGCACAAAACTCAATCACTGTGTGACTTACTAAAGAGGCTGCTATTAAAAAAATATAGGAGCTCATATTTTTGAAAGCTTTGTACTGTAATGTAGCTTAAAATACTCAAAGAGTTCATATGCAGTGGCTGGCTGGGTGAGAGATCAGGCTGAAAAGTTTGGATGCCATACATAGCTGTTCATGGAGCTATGGGGCTTGTTCTGCTTAGTCATTTTTGTTGATGCTGTTTTGCTCTGGGATTGGTGAAGTCTCTTGGCTTATATAAAGGCAGTTTCAGTGAGTGTGGGAACATCAGTAGCTTGATGTAAACTAAACACTGAAACTGGAAGTGCAGCCCATGGTACTGTGTTGGCTCAAGTTTAAGGCAATGGTAACTTAGTTCTGCTTTAGTAAGAGCCAAAGGGACAGACAGTGTGTTTGTGTGGCAGATCAGGTGGAAAGGGAGCCATGGGGCTTTAAAATCTGTTCTGGATTTAAACAACTCTGTTGGATTACAAGCCTTTAGTCTTCCTCACCTCCCAAATCAGGTATTGGATTTAATCCCAGGTTCAGGACTGGGATTAAAGGAACTGAATGTCTAATTTATAAGCAGACACTGGATTCTGTTCCAAGTATGTTGCTGCTTGGCAGCTGTCCAGGTGTGTGCTGCTTTGGCTGTCAGCTGCTGCTTGGTCTGCAAAGGGCTCTACCTGAAACTCCTAGACTGAGTGTAAGAATGTTTTGGATTTCTTTTTTTCCATTTGCTTGGTAGAAAAATGCCTATTATATTAAATAATCACAAATGCAAAGAAGTATTGTCAGAAATGTTAAACCACAGCCTGAATATATAGTAGTTGCAAGTAAATGGCATTTAGTTAGGCATGGACATGATGGAAATATGTTAATGTACTCATTTATGTGTAAAAAGTACAGCACATCTTTAGCTGAACAAGAAATCTCAAAGTAAAGCTGTTGGAAAAATAATGTGAAAGGAGGATCCAACTCTTCATGGGTGTGTCTGGCTTCTCTGCTTTTCCAGGACTTCCAGGGCAGTTCTTCAGCAGGGTTTGTAGAGGACCTGCACTGAGAGCTTATTCTCCTCTCCCTGCCTGGAGAAGGGAACTGGATCCTTTGCTTTATCCACATGTTTGTGTAGGGAAGCTCCTGTTCGGGCTGCAAGCAGTTAAGTGCAGTGGTGGGTGGGGACTGGCAGGCACAGGGAGCAGGTGTCCCCTGCCCCGGCTGCAGTCCGTGTCACTCGGTCGCTGGGCAGTGACACCGGCCTGGCAGCAGCCCTGTGTCACTGAGCCCTGTGTGTGTGTCCCCTTCGTGCCTGCATCGCTGTTCCTTTGGGATTTTGCTGCATGGATTTCATCACTGTGAGGCTCAGCTAGTGAAGAGAGAGGCAAGAGGCAGGTGGTACCACTGGTTAACTTTCCTGATATGCAGCACTGACTATATCCAGGGAAAAAAAACAAAGCCAAACAAACCTTGGGCCTTGGCGTTTGCAGGTTTTAACGAGTAGCAGCTATTGGCTATCCGTGGTAAAGCAGCCAAGGATGATGCTTTTCATGTCTCAGTGCAGAACTTTCCTGACACTTCCTTTTTTGTTTGCCTGCCAGCCATGTTGTTTAGTTTAACATAAATAATCTGGATGGAAGAGCTAATTTTTAAATTGCTGTTGGTGACTCTGCATACTTCTCGTGGAGAAGGTGTATGAGCTTATATTCATTGTTTTTCTCAGAGTATTTCTGCAAGCAGCAGCTGTTTGAGATATGCTTCAATACTGCTGTCATGGAAGGAAAATAACCTTTTCACAAGCTGAGACTGATGCCACCTCCTGTGAAAGAAGTAATGTGCTCATTAGCTTTATAGGCAACATCCACTAAGCAACCTTCTTCAACTGCTTTAACTGAAGATTTTTGTTAATGATTGTCCCTTTTATACAGTTTACAGATGTTCTACATTAAAGGAGTTGGCATCCAGGAATCTTCCCAGTCTCACAAGTTGTCTTGCAATATAGTGCTACATTGTCCTTGGTGTGAGTTGGAGTGTAAGAGCTGTCTTTCTTTGGCAATAAATACATGAAAAATGTTTTGAACTACTTAGGGATAAAGTTGTTTGAGGCTGAGAGAGATGTGGAAAGAAAATAAAACAGCACACATTAAGAAATAGAGAAGAAAATGTGTATATTTGCTTTGGAAATAATGTGGCATATTTAAATAGAGAAACATTCTGAATTTTTTCCATGTTAAGTTCTGGCAGTCTTTAAAGTCTTATCAGTGAGCAGTGATAACTAGCAAACAATAAAGAAGCTCCATGTGAGCAATTTGAGTTACAGCAGTTCACACAAATCCTTTTGTTTCTGTGGAAATGCAGAAATGATGGGACTTGTGTTTCACAGGCTTAAATTCAAGTTTGAAAGTCTTAGGTGAGATAGTGAAACCTAGTATTTGCATTCTGACTTCTGTAGTTACTATGGTGGGTGTTCTGTATTACAGTACTAATAATATCTGAAAGGATGTTGTAAATGTCCTGAGCAGAGATAGCTTTTTTCACAAGCAATAGGCAGTTTTTTTAAATGAAATCCTGCACAAAAAAGCAGGTTATATTCTCACTGATGTGGTGGAACTTTTAATAGACCATGCTGAAGAAATGTTCTTATTAAGGAGGTAGTAAGGGACTGGTGAAGCTCTCTTCTAATGTGAGATGCTCACCTAGGCTATCTCCCTTTCAGCTAAGATTAAATAGTTACTCAAGCTTGTGCAGCTGTTTCCACAAAGTTTCATAGATGCCAGAGTCTGAAAACTGATTTGCTTGGAGGAGGCATGGCCATGCTGTAGCTTTTGGGTTTGAGGTTTAGATCTTGATTAGAGAACCTGTGATGTCTTTTCTTTCAGGCATTGTCTGGAAAAAACATGGTTGGGCTCAGTACCCAAATCTTTGTCTTGCACTTGGGGACTGGATGGCTGAGCTCACCTCCTGATTACACCCTTCTGATAGCTCCTAGGAAAACCCCTTTCCCTGTGTTCCTTGCGATTTTAGAATTGAGTCATCTTTGTGGATAAGTTTGACTGAATTAGTAATGACCAAAGGTGATGTTCCTGCTGTCTCCCTCTTTACAGCCTTGGTCCTTCACATGAGCTGAGCACTTTGTTTTCCCAGTGTGGACTTAGACTCTTCTGTGTAGGGCTTGAATTGATTCTTCTTACCTTTTTCAGCCACACTTCAACTAGTTCAGAACTTAGCTGGCCACCAGTTATTTATGGGCAAATCAGTTTCGATTCAGTGGCAGCTGTTTCTCCAGAAAGGTACAAGGTTCTTACTTGAAGTTCCTCTGCATGTAGCTGAGGGCATTATAAGGCCCTCTGAACTTAAATCTTACAGCTTTTGGGTTTACAAAGTGGGAATATGTAGACAAACTGTGCTGTGGAACAGAATAATGAGGACTGCATAGAGTCTGGCAGGTTATAAAATAAGTAAGTGTGGTTGTTGGTTTTTCGCCCCCCCCCAATAACTGCCATTCTTAATTTAATCTGGAAATTACTGACCAGTTGATGGAATAACTTCTTTCCCCCTTCCTGTATGCTAAGTACCCAAGATCTGTCAGAACTTTGTACTGTTGGAAATGCTGGATAAAGAATTCGAATTTGGCATAAGCATGTAATGTAATATAATTTCTGACCTGAAGCTGTCAGTTAATGGATGTTCTCACCTTCCTACCCCCACCACTGGATTATGAGGCAGAACTCATTTGAAATGTTTAATTCCAAATATTACAGTTTTTTTTCTTGGAGCAGGCTGAAAACAAGTTCAGTGGAGTCTAGACCTAGCTGTGACTTGTGTGTAGCTATTTCCAGAGAAGCTCTATCTGGCAGCAACTGGATGAAGTAGCCTATAAAATACTTCATACAGCACTTAGAATGTTGTTGCTTGTCACTGATGGAAAAAACTGAAGCAAAAGGAAGAAACGAAAACACACAACCCCACACCTGAATAGCATAGCAGCGTATCTTCTATGTTCTCTTGTACTAGTTCAAAATATAATAAATCATTGTTTCTAGAATTCACTGGCACAGGTCTCAAATTCTTTCAGAGTCTGAAAAAAATTTTAAAAAGTAGAATGTTACTTTTCAGTAAAAGCATAATGTGACTTTGGTCTTCTGTTAACGTTTTCTAGAGTTAAAAACAGACTTTAGTTTAAGCTGGCTCCTTGATATTCTTGTAAAGCTTTTTATATGATGAGAAAGTCTGTTTCCTGACTTAAACGCTTGTTGGTGTCTAGTTCAGGAGAACATGTCCCATAGCTGTGTGTTGTTCTGGCCCTTCTGCTCACGTTGCACTCAGGGTTTTGGGGTCAGGCATGGTCCCAGCTCTGGAAGAAGTGTTTGTGGTGGGGGGCTGGGGGTGCTCACTCAGGCTGTAAGTCCATGTGCCAAATGTCCCAGGGTTTTTGGTTATGTATGGACACAGGAGCAAAACCACAAATGTGTGTTATAGACATCTAAAGTTACTCTTAAATTCTTTTTCCTACACAGAGCTCAACAAAAATCCAGTGGAAGGCTTTTCAGCGGGCTTAATAGATGACAATGATCTTTATCGATGGGAAGTCCTTATTATTGGTCCTCCAGATACACTATAGTAAGTACTGATACTTAAACAGAAACTTAAGTGAACTCTAGTTCTAGTTTGCTCCTACTCAATAGAAGCTAACCAAAGCATTTGTGCTAAATTAGGTAATGCTCTTCTGTTACTAGCAGAATATGTGTAAATGGTTGGATTTGCTGTGTAAAAGTTCTAAACTGCTTTGCTCCCTTGGGAAAAGGCAGCACTGATCTCTTTGTACTTGTATGGAAAAGAAAGAGAATAGGTACACTAAGAGGCAGTTTCTGTTTTCTTTCACATGTAAGTAAGGCAGATAAAATCCACTCTTTGCTGTTGCTGCTGGGAGGCTATAGTTCAGCTGATAGTGCTATGTTAAACCATTGCAACTTGTGATGGTAGGAAAGTATGCAATTCAAGCAGGATGTAGTTGGAGGAAACTGCAGCAGTCCAAAGAATTAGCTTCAAATCCTGTCAGTTTGAGATGGAGAATTTCCAGGTGTGACCCGGAGTACTTCGGGGGTGATCATCTGCTCCAGTTTCTGGGATAAGGTTCTATGCTCAGGAGAGGTCGATTTAAAGTGTACTCTGGAAAATGAACTCTGTTCTCTTTATTAAGCTGTTGCAGTGGTAAACTACTGATACAAAAAGCCTAGTGACATTTACCTGAGATCACTTTTGGATGCAGCATGAAGTTCTGTATGTCTGTAAGAAGACTTTGAATAAGTATTTAAACCCAGTAATCAAATTGCTTGGCTTTTCCTCCAGCTCACTGCACTGTGGTTCTCATGTCTTGCATGAGATGGTTTCTCCAACTTCTATTGACCTTTTCTGAACAGTCTTGTGGTTCTGTTATATTCTCATGGCTATTTTATAAATACTGTCAATAAAGAAATGCTGGTGTTCCAATTGATTGTCATCTTAGGTGTTAAAAGTTGCAATAGTGTTTTTTTAACTTTTGTAGGGTCCTGAACTTTTTTTTTTTTAAGGCTTTTAGGTAAGAAACTCTTCTGTTCCAGTCCCCATTTGGTGTTTTTCAGGGTAGTATTACACTGAATCCTTCTTCCCTGGGCTGTTTGATAAGGGTGCTCATATATAATAGTATACCTTAAACAATTTTCAAACATCAGTCTCATTCCTGGTCCCACTTCATTTATTCTGAGTTTACTTGAAAAGACTTAGTGTATTACCCTACTGTCAGAAACCCTTTCATCAGGAATTGTGCTAAAAATGGCATTGATCTCCCCTAATTGACAGCTATATTTAATTAACTGATAGCTAATGTATATCCAGTAAAAAACCTGTATTTATATGCAGTTGATATGGGACAACCAGGGGTGCCCTAAAGTCTAGTAGCTTCAGGATCTGCTTCTTTAACAAGGGAAAGGAGGAGTTTTTCAGTTTGAAAGAAAGGGTTTGGCTGATTTGGGGCTATCAACAAATGCAGTCTAGCTCTCTTTTGTCTTGACATTATGGATGTTAAAATAGTGTTTCTGGAATTCTTACCTCTCCTGGGATGAAGAATTCTTTGCAAACTGCCTCTTCTAAAACTTGTGAAAAATAAATGCTGTGGGTTCAAATCCCCTCAGCTGCTTCAAAGAGCCCAAGTTACTTAAAGACAGTGCTTTTTGGGGTTGTTGTTTCTGTTTGTTTCTTTGAGTTTTTTTGGGGTTTTTTTGAGATACCTGCTGGAACTGCACCCCTGTGGTTAGTGGTGGTAAAACGTTATTTTTCTCAGTAGCCAGTGCACTTTAGAGACTCCTACTCCTTTACAAATACAGGGAAAAAATTGCACTGAACAGTTTTCTATTCACCGGCACTTTTGTCTGTGTGGCTGCTGAGGAGTAGCTTGTCACACTGTGCATTTCATGCCATCATCTTTGGATGTTTATGTTGCATTTTTCGTTCTGCCTTTGCAATTCCAAATTTTGTTACAGCCTTCAGTTAAAAGAAATGACAGTAGCAGGACAAATGTTATATTATTGACATGAGCAAAGTATTCCATCCATAAACCTTTCCATCTAACACAGACCTTGACATTTTTCAAAAGGGACTATTCCTGGCCTGTAACTCCACATAAAACCTGCATGTCTCCTGTTTATTATTATTTTCCAGTTGAGTGGGTAACTAATGCAGAACACCTCACTGTCATGCCTGAGTCACTTTAGCTTAGTGCTGAAAAGGTGGCATTAGAAGTCTTTTTACATTTAATGCTCTAGACACAGCCAGAGCTTTCTGCAGTTTTTCCCTGGGGCTCACTGCTGGAGACTGAGATCACAAAATTAGGACTCAGGTCTCTAACAGAGGAAAATGGGTGTCTGCTGGGCTGGACTTGAAAAAGACAGTTATTGGCAATACTTTTTTTTTTTTTTTCCTGTTAATAAATTTACTGGAAGGAAAAAATGTAAGTTGTGATTCCAGATGGCAAATTCCTTGGCAGTTTATTTTTTTCCCCCACCCCCATGGTTTTTCCCCTCTGGAACATCATCCTAGTTCTAAAAAAGATCGTGTTGGGGAACTGGCAGTATCTTGTGAAAGGATCTTCTCAATGTAGAAACTCTTTACATTGCATATGGAAGTGTTGATACTGTTAATTACCAACATGATGTGAAGTTGTGTGAGGTGTAAACTTAGAACATCAGTAAGTTCCGATCTTCAGCTTAAGCTTACAAGAAACTCTACTAAGATATTTTTGATTCCCCAGTGAAGGTGGTGTTTTCAAGGCTCATCTTACTTTTCCAAAAGACTACCCACTGAGGCCGCCAAAAATGAAATTCATCACAGAAATCTGGCATCCGAATGGTAAGAAATGTCAAAGTTTCAATTTCTTTTTACAGTTCAGAGCTAAAATGCAGTAAAGACAAAGAGATGTATTTCTGTTCGTGTTAGAAATATGAAACTCTGCTTTTACTTTGCCATTTTGCCATCTTCACTAATTAGAGAAGTAATAACAATGGTAGTTTTTAGTAGTGCTGCTCTGAGAGCATAAAATACTCTTAAAGTATTTTCAAAAGCTATTCACAGTAGGCTCTTGCATTCTTGGTAATTGTTCAGGGATTTTTTTTTCTTAATTTTTTTTTTTCCTAAGTGCAAAATTGTAGTCTGAGAAGAAACTTGCCTTCTATAGCTGCCTTTTGTTATACCTTCAAATATTTCATCTTGCTGTTACTGACTTGGCAGTTCAGTATAGAAGGCCCAAGGTTGTCCTCATCTAGTGAAGCAAAGAAAATCTTTTATTCCCTCTAAAGGAGACTTCTAACGCCTCATTTACCTATGGACTGGTGGAGATTGGATGGGAAGGTAAAATAAAATGGAAGATGTTTTTACTGGGAAAGAGAAATGTTCTTCAAGTTCAGAAACTGTAGATGTTGAAAGGTGGGAGGAGACAGTGCTCCCATCAGAAGGAAAGGGAATATTTTAATGCTGTGTCAGTTCAGCTCTGGAAATACCAGAGTACTTGTCAGGCACTTGCTAATTCCAGCAGTTTAAATCATATTTCAGTATGTTCCAGTAATATCCAGCTGATGCTGTTGCTGTGGAAAAAAGTCACTCTCAAGTTTGCTGAACTTGACAGAAAAAGCTGTAGTGGAAGCCTGTCTAAATAAATAGTCTTGAGAGTTGCAGCATGGTGTTAGACTGAGTCCTTCCTCCCTGTGTGCCCTCTCTCAGGAGTCTGGGCACATTCAGACTTCCACCAAGCTCTGTTTATTACAGTTTAAATTCTCCAATAGTTAATTACTTTCTTTCTTTATAAAGTGTCCTCAGTAACGTGTTTCACACTGGCTGGAATGAAGAGGAACAGTTCCATGAGTGTCCTGAAGAAATGCCAGCATGTTGTTCATGACTGAAATATGCCTTGTTCTATTTTGTAGTTGACAAGAACGGTGATGTCTGCATTTCAATCCTTCATGAGCCTGGAGAAGACAAATATGGCTATGAAAAACCTGAGGAACGCTGGCTTCCCATTCACACAGTGGAAACTATAATGATTAGTGTTATTTCTATGCTGGCAGATCCCAATGGTGATTCTCCTGCTAATGTTGATGCAGCGGTAAGACTTTCCTTGGTCTGCCAGTTGTCCTCAATGTAGAAACCTTGCAATGGAGTTCTGTTTCTAGTTCAGCAAACTGTAACTTTGGGAAGAGCCTTTCTATCACAGACTGAGGTTACCATTGTGTTGGGAAAAGCAGTGATGTTGTCAGATGGAACTACTAATTAGCCTTGGGAAGTTTTTTTCACTTCTCTAGAGCAGTCTTCCTGTCCCGTGGATTACAGCAGTGGGTTTGACTGTGTAGGTCTGTGCTCTGAGAAGATACTCAAAGGCTTTACTGGGCATCTGACCTTCAGCTCAACAGAGAGGGTTGTCCCAGACTAGACTGACTGGCTCAGGAGTGAGGAAAATGGTCTGATTCACAGTCAGAGACCAGGGTGAATCTGCAGGTGTAAGTGAGATGCAAGTGTTGGATGTAGCACTGTTTTCTGGAGCATGGCCTGTGCTGTGTTTGTATAAACACAGCTATTAGCTCTCTAGAAGAGCTGGGTTAGAGCAGAATATAACAGTGAGGCTGAGAAATGTTTGTGGTGGGGAGAGAAACAAGTCTCAGTTCTGGAAGGGCATAGGAGGACAGACTTCAGGCCCTGCTCATCTGACATAACACTGACATGCTCTTGAACTGCAGTTCAACAGTGAGTGTTGTCCTCTCACAAAAGAGAAGTTCTAGCCTTTTTAACTGTGGGAGTGAGGAAGGAAGAGATGAGAATTGTGAGATGCAGAGTTTTGTAAAGGAATGCTAACCTGCTCTGTCAGCCAAGCTCTAGCTTCCCAAAGTGGGTGGGAGTTTAGTAGTTTCCTGGAGCCTTTGATCTGCTATGTTGTGAGTATTTTCAAAGGTGAAAAATCATCATGGGAACAGACATGTGGAACAAATTTAATGGGAAGAAAACAGAAAACAAAAAGTTGTAGTGAACAACTTCCTCATTTAACCTTTTTGTGCCATGTTACTGGTGGAAGCAGACACCCAGGAAATATGGACATTTCCTGCTGAGAGCACTGGGAGGAGCAAGTTATTAATGAAATGCTAAAATTGCAGTTAAAATTCCTCAGTTCACAAACTCTTGTATGTTGAATGTAGCTGGCCTAACCCTGGAGAAAGCACGTGCTTTTAGCTGTGCTTGTCACCTTCCTGACATCAGACTTTTTGTATTGTGCCCCTCTCTGACAACTACTTCAAGAGTGGGTTTTTTATTTTTTTGCTTTTTTCCTTAGGAAAGTTAGGCAGAAAATGAATTTGCCGTAGGGCAAATGTCAAAAATGAAAACAGCTTTTTCTATCTCAGCATGAAAAAACAAAAAAATCCAAAATTGACTGTGAAGATGATAGTAGTGAGGCATCACTTTGGATGCTAGAAACTATTTTTCTGGCTGCAGCATTACACGTTTCAAGGAACTTCTAAAGTGCTGCTTGAGCAGTTGGCTTCTCCTGCTGGATTGTAGATCTCTTCATATTACCAAAAACATACTCAACAGGGTAATGAAGAATCAGCAGCTCCTGTGTTTACTACAGTAATAAAATTTGGCAGTTACTATAAGATGCTTTGCTGTCATTAGTTTCTGCTTTTAAGTGAGTCTAGTGAATAAGGTGTTACAGGCAGTTCACAGGATTCTAAGAGTAGGGGATATACCTGCTTTCAGGAAAAATAAACTGTGCATGTTGGAATACTGTCTCTTGGAGTGGAAGAAAAATGAGGGTCTGGAACCTGAATAGATATTTTGAAAAGCAAATAGAACTAGTTAATGACCTAAAACTACATTTTTGGAGATTGAGTTGTCAAATTGGAAACTTTGCTTGCTATTCAAATCTGAACAATTCATAGAACTACAAATATAAAAGGTAGAAACAAAAACTAAGGCTGTGAAGCTCAGAGGGCACAAATTCAATGCTTTTCTTGGCCTTAAGCCATCTTGTGTAAGCTGTCCTGTGTCCCAGTCCAAGGAACCAAATGTTTGCTGCATGAATTGCTGAAAAAGAACAAACTGATTAATAGCTTTATTTGTGCTTTCATATGAGAGTTAAGACATGCTGGACTCTCCAATGTGCTGATGGTTTAAGTGAGCTTGGAGGTGATGAGTGTTAGGGTATGCCATTTATCACTCAGATGTACTACAGCCTTCACCCCAGGTGGGGTGAAAAGGTGTTCTATGCTAGATTGCCTCAGGTGAAACGATGTGGGGGTTTTCAACCCCTTCCCTCACCCCTGCAGTAAAAATATATTGCTTGTATCAGAAACTAAGAATTGTAGAACTTCATGAAATAAGGGGTTCTTTATGTTTCCCCACCACTTCTGACTGGAAGGCAGTACCCAGCACATCAATCTTAACCTGATGCTCCTGTGCTTTCATCTGAGCTCGTTGTGAGCCTGGCACAAAAGAAACCTGGCTGCACTTTCTCATGTAGGTTTTTGTGATACCTTGATGTGTGCATCTCTGGGTTCAAACTTCCCTCTTAACCTATCTTCCTGTTCATCTTTATCTTGGCTCTTCATCTCTGCAGTTCTGAAATCAGATCCCTGTCACAGAGACCAGCCAGCCCTGTAGGTGAGCTGAGTATTCTCCTAAGGTCTTTGTCACAGACCCAGTATCTTACAGCCATATCTAACTAGGAGGTGTTTGCTTTTGAAGGACACTGCTGTGCCTCTTCTAGATACTATGACTTCTGTATTCTGTCCTGGAGTGTCCTGGCTAGATTGAAAGGAACTGAAATGGTCTTTAAAAAAATCTCAGAGTAACTGCTGGCTCTACAGTACCTGTGTACCTTTTTCACCACTGCAGTTAAAGATACTGTCTCTAACACATAACAGCTTGTGGTCTACAGGTTGAGTTTGCTGTTACTTTGCAGGCTGAAGCAAATAGATTTTAGCACAAACAATGTGAAATACTGGTAAGCCACCAGGTTAGTCTTGGAGCATGCCTAAAATCCAGAGGGAAAATTCCATCCTCACTGTCTTGTGAGCAGCTGGCACAGAAAAACAGAGCAAACTTTCAAAAGTCCTGAATATCACAGATTTTCAGTGAGTAGCTCAATGATTGTAAGCAAATTTAGGTGTTGACTAGATGGCTAATGTCTGAAAGTATAAACACCAAGAGTCTTCCTAGAGCTTGTACAACTCCTTGTTGTAGGACTGACATCTGAAAGCTGTCTATTCAATTACAGAAAGAATGGAGAGAAGACAGAAATGGAGAATTTAAAAGAAAAGTTGCCCGCTGTGTAAGAAAAAGCCAAGAAACTGCTTTTGAGTGACACTTATTCAGCAGCTAGTAGCTTCACTTTTTTCAGGGTAAGTATCCTTCTCAAGACAAGTCAGTTACCTGAGTTGAGGATTTCCTGCTTAAGTGTTGCTGAACTATTTTTCTCCCCTTCAAAAGCAAAAGAAACCCCCAAACTGTTCTTCTCAGCTGCATGATCTCAGTGCAGCTCTTTGGCTGTGTGCAGTACTAAAGACTAAAAGAACTTAAGTGCACTTGACAGCCCGTTCTGCCAAAATTGGGGAACTTCTCTTGTATTCTTGTGTTTTATGCTGTTCAGAAGTTGAACTTCTCTTTATCAGAATTCATCCTGCTTTATTAATGGCACTTAGAGGTTACTGGAGCTGTAATAGAAGGGGGTGATAATTCCTTGATATTCATTATTGTGAAGAACACTTATTAGAATCTTAAAAGCATCTTAAAAGTCTTGTTATCTCAGGAATTGTGGATTATCTTGCAGATGTTGGTGGCATGTTGCACATAGGAGTTAAATGAGACTTCAGTGAGGTTGTCAGGAGCCACTCAGAAGGGTTTGTTTCAGGTATCTATGGGAATTTTAACAAAAAGTCTCCTAGTACAGCAGAAAGCATCAAATTGAGATACTACACATCAATAATATCAAGAAAGGTGGTGTTCTCTTCAGCAGCCCAAAAAACATGTTTAGTGAGGAAGACTTGGGAGTAGCTTCATGAAAACAGCTATATTCTGCTTGGAAACTGAACTGTGTCAGGCATATATGAGAGCTTGGACAAGTTTTGACCTGAGAGTGGCTGATGTGATATTTGCATTTTTTGCCACTGTGTTGAAGAGCTTCTGACTCAAGATACTTATTCTAATTTACACAATTCCACCTCAGTTTTAATGGGGCTTTTTTTTTTTTTTTAAATAACCTCTTGTAGAAAGCCCTGTATTAAAGTATGGCACTTAAATCCCTGGCCTTTGGTCACTTTATCTTGGGTATGCCAAGGAAAAACTTCCTCCATGAGCTAATAATTTCCTATTCTTGCTTTTCAAAGCAAAACAGAACTTCATGTTGAAGCTGCCCTTTCTTAATGGTTGGTTTGGCAAATAAACTTCTCTGACCCATTTGGCTGGCAAACCCCAAATCCATATTTACTGGTTATCTACAGCACACATAATTCACAGGGACAGAAGTATGGCACTGTATGTAATTCAGAAGGGTTGTACTGACTGAACCAGAGCAGCTTAGTGCATTCTTCTGCTGGGCAGTTTTTTTTAATCACAGTTGTACAGGAGAGAGTTCCTTTCTTACCCTTTTGTAAACACTGGAGAGGGGGTGGGGGAAGGCTCCATCTATGACAAATTCGTTCTGCAGTCCCTCTTTGCAGAAATGCTTTGATTGAAAGGAACTTTCTCCAGTATGGATTAAGCATGAAAAATGCTTAATATTGATCAAAAGACTAAGCAAAGGAACAGAAAGTCTTGTACAACTGCCTGTGACTGGAGTGCAAGAATTGTTAATGCAGCTGACTTTTTTTTTCCTGTCTTGGAGAAAGGGAGTAACTGTGAGTAACACTCCAGAGTATCCTTAACTAACCTCAGCTCTGTTGCCATGTCGAACTTAGCTATAGTGAAACAATGCTCTTGACAAATATTTTAAGTAATTGGCTGTGTTGCTTTTTTGGAAGGCAAAAGCTTTTCTAAGTCTGGTGACTCCTCCCCAGTGAGCCATGGGCAGGGAATTGGATGAGAAGGGACCACAGCTGGTTTCAAACCAGCCCAGTGTGACTGGGGGCTGTGGTGTCAGTGCTTGCTAAGCACTGCTGTGCCATTTGTACCTGCTGTTCACAGTAAGTAAAGCACAGACTTGTCAGTGATAAATCTGCAGTGTTTAGCCCTATGTGTGAATAATCAAAGCTTTACACACTGTGTACTCAACAAGCAACACGAGAGAGGAACCAGAAAGTCTGATAATTGAGCTTGGATACACAGTGTGCTGAATTAACTCCAGTCTTTCTCAGGTGGTGAGTTTGGATTTATCCATCTTCTCTTCAGAGGTATGTGAAGCACTTGAACAAGTAATAATTATCTTCTTGAGCTTGAAAAACTAATTAACATCTTGAAAATAACTGAGGGTGAGGAGGGGTTTTATTTTAATACCTGTGATTTCTTTCCAGGTCTCCAATTGAGAAACATGGCACTGTTTTTTTTCCTGCACTCTACCCACCTATTGCTGGACTTCTGTTGTTACAAGTTGGCAAACACTGGCTGGAACTGGGCTGCAATAAAACATGCCAGTTATCAATGCTGACAAGAGCCTAACAAGTGCCAACACAAGATGATTACGCATTTTGAAATCTAATGAACTGCTTTAACCTTCAGGAAGAATTGTAAAGATGTGTACATAGCACAACATGATCCGGATAATATATATACTGTTCATGTACATCCACAAATACACATTGTACCAAATAATGCTGTCTGTAGTTAGGGATAGAATTGTGTAAATTCTAAAGATTTTACCAGGTTTTTTTCTCTCCCTGTTCATTGTTTCCTGAGTTAAAAAACAAAAACAAACAGCAACTTGTGAAGCATGTCAAAACCAATTAGGATACTAAGTTGGTTTTTTTGGTTTTGTTTTTTTTTTTCCCCTCCCACTTTAATTTTCCTTTGACCCACCAAGGCTTAATTAAAATTTCTTGCTTATTAAAGTTTAGTATCTCTTTTTTTTTTGGTTTTTGGAAATGTGGTCCCTTTTATTTCCCCCATCAGAACTTAAGATTTTCCTAATTAAACCCTGAAAGGATTTGCTATCAATTACTTGTGTCTTCTTTTATGACCTTTGTAGTCTCAAAGGTGCTTTTTTTTTCTTCACACCCCCTTTTAAAACACAGTTATTCATTCTTCTTGAATTTGGTATAGCAATAAAACTGGCCATGGAGCACCCTCGAGCAGCCTGATGGATTTTCAACTTCCAAAAACTTGAGTGCTTTCACCTGGAAGTTTGGTTGACTAAGTTAGTCCAAGAATGAGCTGCTTTTTATGGGTGAAATTTCTGGTTTGCCTTTTTCATTGCCTGTTTGTGGGGTGGGGTGTGTGTGGGGGAGGCTTGTTTTTTCTCAAGGTTGAGTTCAAGCATGCTCATCTGTAGGCTTTCAAATGACTAACTTCTGGGTTTGGTATCAAATATAGTTTCCCTCCTTTATTCTCTCCTGTGGCCCTTCATCTGCTTTGCCTTCTACTTCAGAGTTTTCCTCACCTAATGTACAAAGAAAATGGCGATGTATATTTTCATGTAATTTGATTTTTGGAATTCTGTCACCTTCTGTAGTGAGTTCTTCCAAAATATAATTTTTTCCAATAATAATGTGTCAAAGTGGCTGTCTTGAGTATTGCAGGAGGAAGGGTACCTGTAGCTGGAGCACATCTTACCTGAACATCTTCAACAACACAACACTAGCAAACACTTGAGGAATTGAACATGCTGTGCTTCATCTTGAATAAGGAAAGAGCAAACAAAACATGCAACTTTATCCCTGTTGTAACCATCTTTGGCCCTCTAGTGAGCAAATACTAATCTCAGAGTATCTGCTCACAAGAGTTTTTGAGCCATTCACCAAAGAAACTATAGAAGGACTTGAAACAACTCTTCTCTTAGCACAGCATAACCCACTAATAAATCAAGAGTTCCAGTGTCAAAGAGTCAGCTTTTAAGAAGCCTTCAGTCCTGAGTTGCTGGCTGGACTTCATTTTATGTTGCTCTGCAGCATGCATATGCTGAAAGGCACATATTGCAGGTCTGGTGAGGGGGGCTGGGGTGGAAGGAGGTGACAGCTGTTAAAGGCAAGGCAGCCTTTGGGGACAAAAAGGCATTGAGTGTAAGAAGACTTAAAGGGAAAGGTACTACTTCCTCCTACAGGTGGTTTAGATAAACAGGTTTGTTTGATATCTACATTTTTATGTATTTGGAAATTAATTATGTTGTGAAATCATTAGTTAAACTTGCTTTTAAATGGCTAGGCTGCTCTTGCAGCCAGGCAGGTGCATGCAGGACTTAATCCCCCAGACACCGGAGCTGCTGTGAGTTCCTGTTGGAGCACTTGTCCAAAAGGTCTTCAGAGCAGGTTTCTTTCCCATCAGCTCACTACCCTTTTCCACTTACAGTTGGGATTGTGCAGAATTTCAGTGGCATGGTGTCATTCTTTCCATTAAAGAAAAGACTGGAAAAAAACGGAGCTTCTTAAACCTAGCAATGGACTTACACCCCCACAGGCTGCCCTTCCTTTTCCTTTTTATTTTTCAGTGTATCTAGAACTGAGGCAATTCAAGGTATTTGCTGCTTTCAGCAAGTTCAACAGTGGCTTCTGTTCTGTCTTCCAAAGTAACACAGTTCACCATGGACTCACCTGTAATTTCAGAAAATGGTTCAAAGCTTTATGTCTGTACTCTCCAGAATTGCTGCTTGTTTGTCCTTTAGGCAGTAGGCCTGGAAATGTTTGTCTTACTTCAGTGGTATGGAAGAACTGGGAATTCCATAGCACTGCTCGTTCCCCTCTTTGTGAATTCAAATATATATTTGGCTTACCCGGATGGTTTGTGATCCCACCTGACCCAGATTCTCCCCAGGGAGGAGAGTTACCATGGGATGCTGTTAAGATCTACAAGCTGCAGGTATGGCTAATGCCCAGTGACTGAATGAAAGAGGCAGCTCAGGGTCTGGTGCCAAGTGTCCAGGTTGTAGGAAGCCTCTGGCAGGCAAGGAAATGGCGTATTTCACTTGTCTGTGATCACAGTTGGCTCTTTGTTCCTGCCCCACACTGAAAGGGGCACTGGTGGAAAGCTGTTACAGTGGTAAAACCAGATGGGAACACCACTGGGAGCTGCAGTATTGTTAATTAGTATGAGGATTCTTGGTAAACAAGGGAGTAAACCAGCATTCCTCAGTTTTTCTTGTAGCAAGACTTTCTATCTGGTTTGGTTCATGCAGGCTGTTGGCATCCTGGCTGCTCAGTTAACACTGTAGGTTCTCCAGGGGTTTATTATCCTGGCCAAGGGTTTGAGCTGATTTTTGCCCCAACACGGTTTGCCCTGCATTCCAGATATCACTGCATCACTGGGAAAAAATGAAAAGCATCAAATAATAATGAATTACTAACTAGTGTGGCCATCTTAATTCCTTTTTTTTATTTTTCCATGCTGCACCAGAGGAGATCCCTAAAACTCAGAAGGTCTGTCAGTTCTCACTAAAATTCCTTCTGCTGCACTGCCTGAAAGCACTTATTGGACCTGGCTGACCAATAAGCAGAGCACATGAATTCTGAAGTGATTAGAAGTGTATTTTGGGCTTTGGTAGGCCGATGTGGGGTGGACTCCACTGTGTACCATCTGGTGCACTGCTCTTGGTGCAGTGCCATCACTGCACACAGAGCAGCAACATGAGTCCCTTCAGAAGCAGCACGAGTGATTCTAAACCAAATCAGAAGCTGCTTGGGGTTTAGAGAGACTGTCATGCAACAGCTTCCTGCCCAGGCAAATCCCCAGAGGAGATTACAATTCCCTTGATGCAAAACATAGCAGTGGTTTGAAATCTGATCCCTGTTGTTACTGAGAAATTAAACTGAATCACAGTTCCTCAGAGGATCAATAGTAGTACCATAGCAGTGGGGTAATTTGCTATACAGCAATGTCATACACAGCTGTCATCAAGCTGTGCAAAATGAGACAGGTTGTTTCATGGTTTATCTAGAAAACTACAGTCTGTGGCCCTCCTGGGCCCAGCTCTGGATTTGCTGTTTTATCCAGCACCAAAATAAATATGATGCAGAGCAACTTTTAGAAGGTCACTTCCTGGTGGAGTCCAGAAAAAATTATGTCTGTAAAACAATACTTTGCATAAAGTCTTCAACCGTTTAATTGGAAGTTGGTCCTCAAAGGAAGCAAGAAATTTGCTGTTGGACCAGCATCGAGTATTTGGCATTTCTGTTGCATCCAAGCAGGCGCAATGATGAGCAATGACAACAGCCGAGGGGGCAGCTATGTACGCGGGGCTGGGAAAATGATCCTGTTATTGGTCATTGCCTGTCGACTTGCGACCACTTTTCACCCACCGGGCACAGATCCAGTGTCCAGGGGACACGGATTCAGTGTCCAGAATTATTGGCTCTGAAACAAAAGCAGGAATTGAAGTGACGAGGAGCCCCCGTGCCCCGAACTCCCTCGCTGTGGTTCCTGCAGCCGTGCGGGCACTGCCTGGGCAGAAGGTGCGTTTCGGGCTCAGGGCGGCGGTCCCGGGGTAGGTGAGCGGAGGTGATGCACAGGTGCGTTTGTCCCGGTGCTTTTTTTCCATCGTTCCCCAGCCGTGCCAGTCGCCGTCTTGCTGTTCACCGCCAGCCCAGCGCTCCGGCCGGGATCACAGGGTGTATTCTCCCCGGGGCGGCTCCACCGCGCCGGCTGTGCACTGCCGCCCGCCGCTGCGGCGGGGAGGGGACGGGGCCGGGCCGCCAGCCGGCTGCCGGTGCCGGCCGAGGGGCGGGGAGGAGCCGCGGGACAACGCGGGAGAAGGCGGGATAACTCGGGATAATGCGGGATAACGTGGGATAACGCGGAGTGAGCGGGTCCCTCCTCGGGCGCGGCCGGTGGCGGCGCTGTCGCGCAGCTCTCGCGAGAGCCGCCGCCCGCCCCAGCGCCGGAGCACAGCGGTCTCGCGAGAGCTGCGGCGCCGGAGCCAACATGGCGGAAGGTGAGGGGGGGAGCCCGGGTGAGGGGCCGGGCGGGGCCGGTGGACCGCAGGGACCGGGGGTCTCCGCTGCTCACGGGGCACTGCAGTGTGCAGCTCCCGCTGTTGTCCCGTGCGGGACAGGCTCGGTCCCGCCCGCTGCGGGTGGGGTGGGCCACCCCCGAGGTGAGCGGGAGATGGCGGGGACCGCGGGCGGACACCCCGGGCGGGGCCGGCCTGGCGCGGGTGGCTTTGCCTCTCAGGAGGGGCCGTGGGGTGGCCGTGGGCGGTGGGAGCCTGCCGGGACGTTCCGCCGGCCCGTCCCCGCAGACCGTGGGTCAGGCGGGGCCGCAGGGGCTCCCGCCGGGCTCATCCCGGTGCTGTCCGGGGCTCATCCCGGCGAGCCCTGCCCGAGGCGCCGCGGGTGGCGGCTTTCCCTGGAGCAGGGCGGGCTGCTGGTGCTGCAGCCTCCCGGTCACTTGTGCCGGAGTGCTTTTGTCAGGCTCGGGTGAGATCTGCAGAGCTCCTGGAGTGCTGCTGTTTTGCCTGAAGGCTGTCAATTGCACCATTCAAATTAATTTAACCTAATGGGATTTGAAAAGAAAACGTTTGGATTTTTGCATTTTACTCTTTTCTGCAAGACAAGCTTCCTCTTTTACTTGGAGGAAACTGAGTGAGCTAAAATGCTCGAAGTTACAGAGGAAACGAAGTTAAGAGTCGTGAAAGTAGAGCCTTCAACTCTTGAAGTGCAGCTCTTGGACAGTGGTGAAATTTTAGGAACAATTGTAGAATATTGACTAAGAGCTGATGCTGCTGGGCTGGCATGCATCACCTTGAGAGGATGCTGCAATCAAGCTGGTTTGATAAGTCCTTAAAGGAATGCCTAACTTCTTGTGTGCTGAAATACCACTGCTTCATATTTAGCTGACCACTCTCTTATGCTTGCCTTTAAGCCTTGGTGACCCAGTTTTGGAGGGCTTTAGATGTCCAAGTTGTTTAGAGTAAACTTTTCCCAGTGAGACACTCAAGGCTGTGAGGCTCTGGCTCAGGGTCCTCTTTTGCAGAATTAACCGGCAGCTGATACAAGCAGGCCCTGTTTCAGACAGTCTGTACTTCTCAGAGATTCCTCCCTGACTTAAGTAATTCTCTGATCTTTTGGCTGAAAAAGCATGTGATCAATGAATGATCCTGTGTGAACAGGAATAACAAGCTGGAGTTGTCACCCTTCTCAGTTCCTCAGGATGTGTTGGAAGAGGGGCTCATTTCGTCCCTGCAAAGGAGGTACCTATCTGCAGCCACACTTTTCTTGTTAAGAACTACAGTTGAGTCAGCTGAAAAATGAAGGCCTGTGAAGGAAGGGAGCTTGTCAAATTGTAGTTACTAGCTCAGAAGCCAAGTGCTTTTTCTCATAAGTAAGTGTTGCCTCTGTTTAGAAAAATCCTGCATCAGATTTATTGCAATTGCTAGCTGCAGACTGAATATCTTAGTAAGACAAGAGCCAAGCTGGCATTTATAAATTCTGAGTTCTGTACTGCTAATACCAGAGGTTTGTATGCAGGCATGGGTAAGAACTGTTGGATTAATGCTTGAGTGTAAAGAAGCAGTAGCTGTAGAGCTTTGGGGTGATGGCAGGGTAAAGATCAAAAGTATGAAAAAGTGAGGAGGAGCAAGAAAGCAGTGACTTGTATGTCCTTGGGGAGATAAGGGTCAGAGTGTGGAGCATTGGAGGGGGTAAGGAAATAATTCGGTTTTCTGAAATATTTCACTCAGGTCCACTAAGTAAACAAAGTTTATCTGTATGGACTGCTTTTGATGGGTGGAATGGGCTGTGTGATGGGTTCCACTAGATGTTACCTCTAATTTTTGATATGTGCTATCTGTCTCCTCATTGCCTTTTGCCTCCCTATTTGCATTCAGCTATATCCTCCCGAGTACTTCTGTGCCTCTCCCATAAGAAAATGACAGTAGCCTTTCCTGAAATCCTCTTCAAAGTCTTTGATATGGAATATAACTTCTTCCAGTTCATGAGATGCTGATTAATTTGCCAGAAATCTGTTAACAAAAGCTGCTCTTACTTACCTGGACTGAGGCTCAGAAGAGGCATTTTGTCTTTTCCACTCTGCTGAACCCAGTCATCCTCTTCACTGAGGTTTTTGGATTGGTGTTCAGCCAGAGGCTTACTGGGATCTTACTGAGCCTGTCCTTTCAGTGTCTTGAGGCAAGGACCATCATTAAGTGTGTGTGTGCCTGCAGTAATTGTGCCTTTTATCTGTTCACTCTTTAAGTGAGCAGTTTATAGGAAAAACTGAGGCTTTGCTCTTGTGCTGTAAACGCTGGGTAATTGGACATTGAGAACTCTCTTGAATGTGTATTTGAAATATGCTGTAAGATCAAGTACTATCCTCAAGTGTAGCTACTACACAGCATGTGTGCAGATAGTCAGGTAGAATAAGAGAAACTCTTCATTTTACAATTGGTACAATAAGCAAATACCTGTCAGTCCTTCTCACTGAGTTTGCAGGAAGCATATGGTGTCAATCTGAAAGCAAGAGTTCTCAAAGCTTTGCTTCTTTGAGGTACTTTCACTGCTAGTAGGGATTGTCTGGGATTGCTCTGCAAGCAGCAGTACCCAGCTGGACTGTTGGTCATGCACAAAGCTTCAGCTACTGCTGCTTGGGGGTTTAAGGTAGTTTTGCATTGTATCCTAGTGATTTCAGGCTGATTTGGAGCTAGTGAGCTGACTTTGGTAAAATGACAGAATTTACAATGTTACCTCAGGTACAGATTCTTTATTTCCACCTTTGCACTCCCATGGTTTAACTGGAAGATGCAGTATTTCTATAAGGTGGTGCATGCAATGAGCTTCATTAGGCAGCTTCTTATTCCTAGCATTTGAATTTGTATGCCATCTAAAAATCTCACTGGATGAACAGTGGTGCTGTTCTCAGTGTCTTTTACTCTGGGCTCCTGTCAGACTCCTGCTCCCTCTGCTGTAATGGTAGGACTTGTTTTGTGCCCACCTAACACTATCCTTATGGAGAAATGAGGAAGGAGTAGTTGCTCAAGGGACCTCTCCTTCTAGTTCTGGG
The DNA here is from genome assembly GCA_013397375.1 of Toxostoma redivivum. Taxonomy (NCBI): domain Eukaryota; kingdom Metazoa; phylum Chordata; class Aves; order Passeriformes; family Mimidae; genus Toxostoma; species Toxostoma redivivum. The sequence continues at coordinate 246,263 of VXBI01001500.1, forward strand.
AACACCAAAACTGCATTCGTCTTCATACAGAAACACTGACCACAGCAGGATTTCAAACCCTTCTCGAGGCTTGGTGTGGTGCTGATGGCACAATTCTGAAATCAGAGTATATTTCAGTAGAAAAAGAAAGGTATCCCAAAGGAGATGGTATCTGTGAAATTTTGAAAGATGAAGCTAACAAAGTGGCTTTTGAAGGAAGTACCTGCCAAACCTGCTTACGTAGTATTAACTGAAAAATAAAATGGGATATGTTGCCTCTTGTTTATCCATTACAATAGTTGCTAAATTAAAAGACTTATGAGGAAGCATTTGCTGCAGGGTCCATAGAGGACAGGCTAAACAAGGTGTTCTGTCTGCAGCAGAGCCAGACTGATGCTCTGCCCTGGGGACCTGTGTCAGAGCAAGGCCAAGGTCAGCTGTGCTGTTGAACTTTTCTACAGAAGCAAGAAGAAAACACTGATCAACAGAGCTGTTTCTCATTGTTTGTACTAGTGATATTTTGTAAATACTTTAGAGAAGTCATTGAAATATGAATTCCTGGCGAGTACGGAGTAATCTTGTAGGAACTTTCCCACCTAAAATCACTGGTTAGCTTCCAAATTTATCCTCCCTGCCCCCTCTTATTTTAGGACTGGTTTGGGATTTGGCCTTACTTGAAAAATCAACTTAATAATAGTTAACATATAGTTTCTGCAACTAATCCATAAATAAGCACTCATAAGTTGGAGTGGTTTTAGATACCTGTACATGTTTCCTTCCAGCAGTGAAGTGTAGAGGTTTTGAATTCACTGAAAAACTTATCCCCCAGCATGTTGTGGAGTGAGCAGTTAAGTGTGGTGGAAAAGCAGGTTCTGGAAATGGGATGGAAATACCTGTTCAAGGGTCAGATTCTCAGGTGCTGTCACTTTGCTGATCCTGAACTGAAATAGCCATCATGGACTTGACTCCATTTGTGATGCCTTACTAGTGGAGGAGTGTGTGTGCCAGCAGGAAGTAGTTTTATATACTTGTGACTGGCCTTTAGCATGTGGATTCTGGGGACAATCTGTTTTCCACTCTGGCCATTTTCTATGGAATCTTTTAGCTGACAGTTTGAGGAGTTCTGAACAGGTCAGTTAAATACTCTGAGGTAGATATGGTACATCAGCAACTATTCTAATGGTCACTTGTGGTTCAAGTATCAGCTATAAAGTCAAACAGCATCTTAACTAGGCTGAAAAAATGGGTAAGAACTAAAGACAGTCCTCTGCCCCACCATAATTCCCACAGAAATGGACTCACGTGACTTTAGGAACTTTATGGCATTCCTGACCAAACAGAATTCAGAACTTTCTTTGTAAGTGGCTTTTATCACCATGCTATGATTTTTCAATGTCTTTAGGAAAATGACACAAAAATAGAAGGTTTAATACTGGGGGTGAGATGCTCTGGTATTTGGAAGAGGAGCAACTCTCCTTGGAGTGTTGTAACTAAACAACATGTGTAATCTGAGGGTTAAGTTACCCTAATGCCAAAGGTGTGCATATCTCAGCCTTGCAGTAACACTGTGTGCCTTGCAGAGGAGGTGGCCAAGCTGGAAAAGCACCTGATGCTCCTCCGTCAGGAGTATGTGAAGCTGCAGAAGAAACTTGTTGATACAGAAAGGAGGTGCAACGTTCTGGCTGTGGAGGCCAACCAGGACAATGCCAGCGACACCTTCATCAGTCGACTCCTGACCATTGTAGCTGAGCTCTATCAGCAGGAGCAGTACAGGTGAGGAATCCCTCTGGGGGAAGGGAATTACAGGAATTGGATTTTATTGACTGTGCTCGGTCCTAGTCTTAGACAAGGAAAACTCTTTGCTGCTGGGTGTGATTAAGGTCCTGAATTGCAGTTGTAGATGGAAGAGCATGCTAAGGTGGTGGCATACTGAATCTAGTTCTTGAATTGAGAGCTCTGAGCAGAAGTTTGTCTCTCAGACAAGTTCAGAGAAAACGAACCATGATCACTGTCAGCAGCAAAACTCTCTTTGAACAGGAGTTTTGAACTGAACCATACTTAGTTGATGGATTAATTAGACAATGTGTCTGGAAAAACTGTTCCTTTCTTGAAAGGCTTTGTCCCAAAGTGTTTTAAGTTCTATATTCCTGGTGTGTGTGAAGAAGCCTGATTAATTTGGCTTGTCTGGTTATATTAGTGATGTATGTGACTTGGTGGTACACTGTATTTTTGAATCTCAACACAAAATTATGTTAATAGTTTCTTTTCCATAGGCACACTATGGATCCCTTCCATATTCTAGATCCCTGAGCTGATTAAGTTCTGACACTACTATGATATTTATCAGTTTCTTTACTGTTACTGAAAGCATGCCAATATAGTAAAGGAGTTTAGTTGTGTAAGGGAAAATCTATTTTAGTTAAAATTTCCTTGCACCAGTATCTCTTCATGAGCCTCTCTGAGAAGAGGCTCTGTGCCTGCAAGAACTTACTGTTTGTAGCCTGCTGGGTAAAAGATTTGATAGGTAGGATATGTGAGAAGAGTTGGGGCACTTTATTTCTATTCAGCTTCTTAACTTTAAAGGCATTGAATAATTGTCTAAAAGGGCCTACATATCACAGAATGGGAAAGCTAGCAGGTCCCAATGCAGGTTTCATTAAGTAACATCCCTGCGTTGTGCTGTAGTTTATAGCAGTGCTTTGATTTGGAAAATGGTCTGGAAAGCACACCTACACAGTCAGAACATCGCCAAGCCATGGGATTTCAAAATGAGAAGGGCAAGTATTTTCTAACTGCAGTGGATAACCTGGTGTAAAGGGTCAGGATGAAATTGTGTTCCTGACAGCTGGTCTCCTGGGACCTGGGGATCCTGCCTTGCACTCAGACTGCTGTCAAACAGCATTGTTCTCTTGCTGGTCTTGCCTGAAAGCATTGGTGCTTAGCTGACAGTATTAGTATGGACACTGTGACATAAATGTTTAGCTTCAACGTTGTTGGCTTTTCCTAACTTCTACAATAATTCTCTTGCTGTTTATTCTGAAATGGTTTAAAAAACCAAACCCAGTCAAGCACTTGAAATATGAATGCCTCATTGCATTTCTCCCAAGAAAAACAGGAATTGTCATTTGACCACATATTCTACTTAACCAATTGTGTTTTAATGTCTCAAACAACTTGAACCTAAATGTGGATACCCATAGATATCGTGGAGATGCTGAATCTATTCGTACCTAAGTGCAGGAGAAGTCTGCATGATACATGTTTGTGTTTTTTCTCATGTCAGTGATCTGAAGATAAAGGTTGGGGACAAGCACATCCACGCTCACAAATTTGTCTTGGCGGCACGCAGCGATACGTGGAGTCTTGCCAACCTTGCCTCAACACAGGAGCTGGATCTGTCAGGTCAGTCATTGCTGAGTAATGTGATGCCTCAGTTGTCTTTAGGGTGACTTGTGAAAGGGCCTGTTGGGAGAAGGTTACTTAAGTGCCTTTCAGTCTAGTGCTGTCCACTACAAGTGATGCTTAATCTGTTGATTACCGAGCTCTCTCTCTGAAAAGTGGAAGTGAGCTTGTGGACTGGGTGCCAGTAGTAGTTAAATCAATAACCTGCCTTCTTTCTCTTTAACAAACAGGGGTTGAGATTGGTGGCCTGTTTGTCTTTTCTAGAGTCAACTAAACATAATGAAAAACAAATCTATATGGAGGAGCTTGACTTCTTCCTTTTTGAGGAAGGACAGGGCTTTTTGAGGTAGTGTGCATAATTTCTCTGAAGCGTGTCATGGAAATACCTTGCTGCTTGTTAACACAGTGTGTGTGGGAAATGAATGCAAGCACTGATGTGTTATTAAAATTGTTTGCTTTGGCACTTTGATACCTTTGTAAAACAAGTGAAGAAGAGAAGTTTTCCAAAGTACCATCTTCTACCTGAACATTTTGTTCTGTTGTAGCTGTTTCTTGCATGTACTTACACTGGGCAGTGCTTCTGCAGATTGAACCTCTCAACAGGCTTTTCTGCACTTAACAGTGTAGGAGAGCTTTATACAACTAGTTTGTGAGCAATAAAACCAGGTATGAAGTTAAGCAGGCTTGCTGACTGGCATGTTGAATATTAAGCATTGGCTTCACGTTCTGCACTTAATCTTATCATGAATTCTAAGTGTAGACAAACTGGAAAGTAGCAAGTCACAGCAAGCTGGTTTTATGGGACAGCACAGGCTTCCTTGCAACATGATTTGTGGATCTTTCTGCAGCCACAAGAAAATAGATGCCAAGGAGTTTTGAAACTGAGTGCTATGCTAACAAAAATTATTACTAAAAAGCTCTTATGTTAATTGTAGTGTTGCTACAAGTGGCAGTCCAAAGCATTTCTAACTCCACATCTAAGCTAGTCTGAGAATCTCAAATGTAACTGCAGTCTTGCATGTTTAACAATGCAAACACTGCTTAAATAGATGCTAGTAAATGATACTTTCCACTGTAAAATTGCATTATTGATTTAAAAAAAAATTATAAATGGCACAAGGATTAGCTTATGAAGTATCTGGAGCAAGAAACAAGCTGTTCCCTGGAAATGGTTTTCGTAAGGGGCTCTCTTAAGAATTTGTAAGCTAAGATTGCCCGAATCTTATCTTCAGAATGCAGGCAGCATTTGAGATTAAGCACTTTTAGAGTCCATGTAATCTGTAGAATTTTCTAATCTTTAAAAGAGTAGAAAGAGATGAACACATGTTCTCTTATTGAGGGGGAGAAAATGCACTCTTACCTCTGCCAAGGCAGAGCTGATAGTACATCTCAAGTAGATTTTCTGATTGCTTCGAGTTTGGCAAAAAATACTTGTCTTACTAAAACCTTGTGATTCCTGGGAGGCAGTCTGCATGCCAAGTACTGCTGCTACTCTGCAGATAGTCTGGGCCCACCCTCCATCTAAAGGAGATGTTTTAGGGTGGGTATTTCTGTGTCTTTAATGGTTTTAATTCAATTTTTTTTTTAAAGAACAAAACAGTTCACAGGACTAAGGTTAATTTTTTAAATGACTAGTATTTCTGCTGTAGTTGATCTGATCTTCTGAAGTTATCTTCTTATCTACATCCTTGTAAGATAGATTATCATTTTAATTGTGAATGGGTGACTAAGGTCCTTGGCCACTGTGGCTTGTGTAGTGTCCCATGGTGTGATTTTCTGGTTTTTCCACTGTGTAAAAACATCAGTTTGTGATCAGTCTTGTAAAGACCTGAAATCTAACCAGCTCCTTAAACTGGCTCTTTTGCACTTTTCCAAGAAATGGCTACCAGCAGTTTGAAGTGCTCTGTAGGCATTACCAAAGTGTAACAAGGTGTAAGTGCCTTTGTTGGAATGCAGCAGTTCATTACATATGGCTGTTAAATTAAAAGGGGGCTTTGTTCTTGTCAGGTGTGGATGTGCATTAGGCCATATGTGAGGGACCAAGGACTTTATGATATGCATGGTTGGTATAGCAGATAGATGTTATAGGGCTTCCTGCATTCTGTACAGTGTCACAGTGTAAGGTTTTCCTGCTTGGTGCCAGCACTGTTATTTCAACTTCTGACCAATTTCACCAGTTTTGGCATTTTGAACTAAATACAATTTCAAAACAAGACTTTCTTTTTGTGGTAGCTGTGACTTTTAGAAGTCAAAGGAACAGCAGCTACTAGGATAGGTGATTGTTTTAGGTATTTTATTAATCCTGTTGCTCCCCTGTACCAGATGCTGACCCAGAGGTAACCATGGCAATGCTGCGCTGGATCTACACGGATGAACTTGAACTAAGAGAAGATGATATCTTCTTAACAGAGCTCATGAAATTAGCTAATAAATTTCAGCTCCAGCTGCTTAGGGAAAGGTGAGTCTTAGTAAATATACTTGAACTCTTAAACCTTTTTTTAACAGAAATAAGATGACAGATGCTGGCAATAGGATAAAATTATGCTTTTTCAAAGTCTTGAGCTTTTAATAATACAGCATGTCATTTAATTTATCAGGGGAATGAAGCATTGCACTAAACTGTAGCAGAATTCTTGTAGGTTTTATCTTTACTTTTCAGTTCTTCTCCAAGTCAAGCTAATAACCCTAATCTGGTGTTGAGAGGAGGTCAGTAGAATAGCATCAGGTTCAGGAGAGTTGCAAGAAAGGAATTGTTAGAGAATGCTAGAAGGAATCAGTAGCAATTCGTTTGCACTATTAAAGTGGCACAGGTGAAATTTTTGTAACTTCTGAGCATCTTGTGCAACCTTTCTTCAGAAATAAGGTTAATGTAACAGTATTATGCTTTCCCATTCTGAGACTATGTTTATACTGTGGCACTAGGGGCTAGGTTATCTTGAATTACAGAGTGTTCTAAACCATTTAGAGTTAGTGAGAAGCCTGAATGTGCCAATTGAAACCTCGTCAAGTTTTGTACAGCTTCAAAGCCTTCCATTTAGTCAAAGTACCCTTTGATAGAATAATCCTTTGCCCAGGGGATGTCTGTGGCAGTACATGACATTCATAATCTATGATTTATATGCCTTCAACGTGAAGCAACCAAATTGCTGTCAAGTGTTCTGACCAGAGAAGTTAAAATCTGTAAGGCCAATGCTAAAATTGCTTCAAGCCTTGTGCCAGCCTAAGAGCTGCCCTAATGTTGTACTGTGAACTTAGCAGTTGTCTGGTCATAGTAGTCCAGTGACAGGTCCATGTGTAGGATTCCATTCATAATTATGAGATGTTTTTGTAGGTATAGAATCATTGAATAATGGAATGATTTAGGCTGGAGAAGACCACTAAGATAAAAGTGGTCAACAGCCCAGCACTGCCAAGTCCATTATTGACCATATCCCCAGGTTAATGGGGAATGCACACCTGTTAAATCCCTGCAGGGGTGGTGACTCCACCCCTGCCCCAGGCAGCCTGTGCCAGTGCCTGACTGCCCTTTCAGTGAAGACATTTTTCCTAATACCCAACCTCAACAGCCCCTGCTTGTGATGACTGTAGTACATCTTCCCTATTGCACAGCAGTGAGTGAATTGCAGTTTGTACCCTTGGCAGAGCTGGGATGGATCTCTGCTTGCAGGCTCCTGCAGTGTGGTATTATCATGGGACCTTGGCTAGGTGGATTCTGATAGGAATCTGCTCTTAGGGAAGGTGTCTTCTAGGGCTGCTGCTGAAAGAATGTTTATGCAGTTTAGCCTTCTAGCAAAGCAAGTCCATGCCATATTCTACTGGCATCTATGGAAAAGAGTATTGGGACTCTGTTACATGGGAGAGTGATTTAAATAAAGCTTTTTGATTACTGACCAGTGGCTTTCCTGTTCTGACAGGTGTGAAAAAGGAGTTATGTCACTCGTTAATGTCAGGAACTGCATCCGTTTCTATCAGACTGCTGAGGAGCTCAGTGCCAGCACACTCCTCAACTACTGTGCTGAGATCATTGCCAGCCACTGGGTGAGTCCTGCCACAGGGAAGCAAGATGAAAAATGTTTGCACATTTTAGAAACTTAGCAGTAGAATTTTGCTTACCTTACCACACTGTTTAACCTACTTAGTTGTTCAGTTGTCTTGAGAATGTCTGGGTGAAGGGGAGTAACTTCTACCCAAAGACTTGTTCTGTTCATTGGAAATACTTCACTGTACCAAGTGTCTTAGTTTCCTAAACATGAGCAAGATAGAAGAGACTGTCTCCTAATAACCAGGAGGGTTGTTTATCAAATCTGGGCTCCAAAGTGTTTAGAAGTTCATCCATAATTGGTCTCTGTCTATACAGATCACAAATCCCAGGCCTGCTTTTACTTCTAAAAATAATTCATGGAAGCCAGGGAAATTTATCTTCTGTAATGGAGGGAGAGGCAGCCAGTGTTGCAACCAGCTTGGAAGTTTCACTTGCTCTGATCTCTGATTTTGAAGAAAGTTTAATTAACTGAATAATGAATTAGCCTTTAAAATAACACTTGTCAGCAGTAGAATTGAGGGGGCTTTAGGTGATTCTGAATCTAAAATACATACTCTAGATGTGGAGGTTTCTTTCCTTGGCTAATTCTAAGGCAGAGGGAAGTGTTTTGATACGTTAATATATAAAAAAAAGATTAATATAAGTGCACCTGTGGGTCAGCAGTTTTAACTCTTGACTTTCTTCTTGACTCCTAGCTTTTGATGCTTATCTCTACCTGGAAATGAAGTTGCTTCTGTTTAGTCAAATGAGCACTAACTCAGACCTAAGATCTTTTTATTCCTAAGCTTCTGTTTACTTTTATTTATAATTTTATGAATCAGTCTTCAATAGTTATAGGACTTCTTGTCAGAGTTAAGAATATGTTAGTAGAGAATTATTTTAAAGACTAGATGTTAATCCTCCACAGTAGTGTTAAAATGCTAATTTTCCATGTCTGTAGACAAAAAGCAATTAAAATTTCACTAACTGATCTTGAAACTAAAATGTAAGATTTAAAGCTTCCTGATTGTTTCTTCCTAATCTTAAAAGACTATCTGGGATTGATTTTAACTGAACTTGTTTTGTGAACTTCAGAATTACATCGTGCAATGCCTTGTCTATAAATAAAACAGGAGTATAGCTTACCCTTCTCTTCTTTAATTGCTCCTAGGATGACTTGCGTAAAGAAGACTTCAGCAGCATGAGTGCTCAGCTATTGTATAAAATGTTCAAGTCAAAGACAGAATATCCTTTACATAAGGCCATCAAAGTTGAGAGAGAAGATGTAGTCTTTTTGTATCTTATTGAAATGGATTCTCAGGTATAGTGAGACTGCCTTGATCTATCTTCTAGAATTTGGTGTTATAAATAACTAGTTCCTAAGTACCAGTCTGAACCTTGTTAGTGATTTTTGTCACTGATTCTTATTTGCATGTTTAGCATTGCCACAGCTACTTCTGTGTCTGTAGCTCCATGAGGACAAAATTTAAAAGTGATTCATAACACTTAAAGCATCTTGCATGCAACAGAATATATCTAATAAAATCCATTACATGATATTACTATGCACATTTAAAGCTGAGTGGTTATATAGACAACTTTGCTGCTTCATGGCAGTTCAGTAAGAATAATTTCCTTGAACAACTTTTCTGCTGGAAGCTGAAGTAACAGATATTTGTTCTGCTTGGATGAAAACTCCAAACAGCTAGCAAATAAATTGTGCCCCCAACAAAGGGCAAGGAAGAATTATTAATGTCAGTTGGCTGTATTTGTGTTGTAGCTTCCTGGGAAGCTCAATGAATTGGATCACAATGGAGATCTTGCTCTGGATCTAGCCCTGGCCCAAAGATTGGAGAGTATTGCAACTACACTGGTGAACTACAAGGCTGACGTAGATAGGGCAGACAAGAGAGGCTGGAGTCTGCTCCATAAAGCCATCCAGAGAGGTAAGTAGGTGGGATATGAAGCTTTGTTAACTTCCTAGTGTGGAATGCATATTTCAAAGTCTGCTCCTGTGTCATGTTATAGTTGACACTGCAGTTAGAAAACTGTAGTGAAGTATGAACTTTGTCCTGTTTATTTTTTTTTTTTCAGACATAAAAGCAAACAGACTATTATTGAGATCTGAGAGCCAGTCTGCTGGCTGGGTAGACTTATGCTACATGACATCCAGGTGCAATCTAGTAGAACATTGCCTGCTAAAAGAAGGAATATAGGGAGACACTGGCTATATTCTAATTTGACAGTATTCTTTCTGACAAATACTTGAACACAACATAAGGGTCACAAAGATGAAGTCTTTTTCTAGACTTGGGTTGAATGCAGCATATGCTTCTTTGAGATATGGTTAACAGTAAGGGTCCTCACTACTGCACAACAGTTTTAGAAGAGGAAAATCTGACTGAAAGGATATGAGGAGCAACTGGAGGTACCTCTGTCCAGCCTGAATATTTTTGAAGTTCCAGTGCAGTTACCAGAATGGAGTCTGAGTACAACTACATGATTATATTGAGCTGTTCTCCACCTTAGAGTGGAAAATGCATCTTATGGGAATTGGAGCACAGCAGGTTCTGGTTGCCATGGCCACAGTACTCTGAAGGCTTTGGATCAGCAGCATCTTGGCCTGTGGTCAAAGTGTGGTAAAAATCTGCAGCCAACACCTTGTGTTGCTCGTTATTTCTGCAGTGTCTTTGGCAGCTCTGTTCCAGAAAGTTTATTTCTAGCACCAAACTGTCTTGGACCCCTAGAAGTAAAGGAAGAAGTTGAGAGCTCTGTTTTAAGCTCACAAAATTTAAATTAATCTCCTACATACCTTAACAGGGTAATACTGGCATCTGATCCTGTGAGTGAGACTTCATCTGCAGGAGTAGGAGACATTGTAGGCATAGGTCAGTGTTGTGATGGCTGCAGCCCTATAAAACACTGGGAAAATGGCAGCAGGCTACTCTTCAGTGTTAATACTGCATTTGTCCCTAGTTCTAATGTCTTCTTTCAGTCTGAGCTAGAGCTCTGAGAATGAACACTTGCTTTTCAGTAACCACAGCTTCAGTGAATTAATCACAGTTAACAATCACATGTTCTGGAAATGTAGCTAAAGCAAATTGTCTGCACTTGCCACATGATTCTTACTACTTATGATCACTGAAAAGTGGGGGAATGTCTGATATGGAAATCAGAAAATGGGATTTTTGTTTTTGTTGGCAGAGATAATCTAGCAATATAGATTGGAACACTGTTCTTTGTTCTCCCATCTTACATTCATGCCAAGCAAAGTGTGAATATGTCTGTGCAGAGTAGCCTTTGAAGCTAGGGCAGCTAGTATTTTCCTGAAATCATTCTTTGCATTGGTGTTTCAAGTTCAAGGTTTCATATGTTGAAGTGGGTGTGAGTTGGGACTCCTGAGAAGCTCTCAAAAGGAGTTCTTGGGAATGCTGTGCATGGTGGGTCTGCACTGCTCAAGCCTTTACCCTGTACATACATGAGGTCCTGCATTTCCAAGAGTAAAGGCAGTGTTATTACTTGTTTATGTAGTTAGACTCAACAGACTGATTTGAGCTAGAAACTTTGGCTAGTCTTGGAATGGTACCTTTTGTTCAAAAAATACTTGTATGTTTAGTATCACAGTTTGTCCAATGTTTTATTAGAGCAACAATGGATTTATCTTGCTAGAGGAATGAGCAAAGTCAGAGTCTCTCTAACAATAAGCTGGTGTGAGAACTTGAGTCACAGGTAACCTGTGGGAAAAACACGTTTTCCAAGGGCTTGCTGTGAAATATTTTAATCCTGACTTTGCAGTGAAGCATTGTTGAAGCTGCCCATTGCTGAGGCATTCTAGGAGCAGATACTTGTGTTGGAATGAATGTATGGTATGGAGTGAAATCATGTGTATCTATTTCCTGGAGTATAAAATATATAGGCTACATATATCCATTAATAACCTTGTTTTGTTTCACAAAAGGAGATAAATTTGCTGCAAACTTTCTCATTAAAAACGGTGCCCGTGTGAATGCTGCTACACTGGGAGAGCAGGAGACTCCTCTGCACCTTGTGGCATCATACAGCCCCAAGAAGCACTCCCCAGATGTCATGGCAGAGATGGCACAGATTGCACAGTCCCTCCTGCAGGCAGGAGCCAATCCAAACATGCAAGACAACAAAGGCAGGTAAATACTGGGGGAAGGAAGGTCTGCTACCAGTGTAACAGACAGTGCTTTGGTGATCAGATGCAACCTCCTAAGGACCTGTTCAGGTCTTCCAGCAAAGTACAGCTGATGCTGGAAGCAGGAATTCATTTACCCAGTTTGAGATGTGTTGGTAGCACTCAAAGTAGAAAGTTGTGCAGGCTGAATGGTATCCTGTCATGGCCAGTTAAACATAGCCCAGCTACAGAAAGCTGGGGTGAGTTGTCAGTGTTGGAACACATGGCACACAGTTAAATTGCCTTTATTGAATCACTGAATGGTAAAAGCTAATTTAAGATGACAAATAGTATACCTGAAGCTGTTAGGGAAACTAAAATGTTCTCAAAAAATTCCAGTTTCTGCAGTGTGTTTGTCTGAAGTGTAGGGCCTGTAAGCTTTTTCACAGCTTAGGTTGGGCTGACAAGCAAGTTCATAAAATAATATAGAAGACTTGGAATCTGTCAGCTGCACAGTTCTGATAGGTGAAGCTATTGTGCTTCTTCCCTGAAAGTTACTTCTTACATTAATGAGTTTCTTACTACCAAATTAATTGGAGTCATGCTCACTAAAAGTTTAGATTTCTCTTTCTTTTAAGAAGTGCTTGTGCCCTTCTCCATTAAGCAGAGGTGGAAGTTCAGCTCATGGTCCTCTAGGGGCACGTTGGTGACTGGGGCCAGAGTCTGAAATGTCTCACTTAGTCCTGCTGTAACTTTTCCTGTTTTTTGCTCCAATTACAGGACCCCGTTACATGTGTCCATTGTGGTCAGGAATGAGCCTGTGTTCAGTCAGCTCCTGCAGTGCAAGCAGTAAGTCTCACTTGAATGTAAAATACACTGAGGTTACCTTGTACAGTGAAGATGTGAAATCTGGTTTAACAACTCCTGTGCCTTTTTGCCTTATAATAAACTAGTAACAACTTTGGATGCAGAAGTGTAAAGGCTTTGCATAAGTGAAGATGCTAAAACCATATCAGAAGCTGTGTAAGTTTTTACCCTACTGTAAAGAAGCAGTGAACTGCATCTCTGTGTTTTTCAAAGAGGCTGAAATAATTCCAGAGGTGAAGTAATGTAGGAAGCTTGATTTGTAGTGGAGCTGAAAGGAGTAATAACACTCTTGAAGTATGTCATTATATTCCTGAGTTCAACTTGGGTTCTGCTTAGAGGTGACTTCTTAGGGTGGTGAAGCAGAACACTTCATTTGACTCAGTTTCGTTGCAGCTGCATTTGCAGTTCTTGTCCATGGCTTACTCAAGGAGATTTGCCTCTTTTTACACTTAGTGGGACCCCAGACCTTCCAGGGACTCTACACTTCCCTGGGAGGAATGAGCTTGAACCTAGTAGTCACTAAAAGGTGCTGTGCTTGTTTCAAAGTATTCACAAATTCTCTGAAGTACCTGGAGCTACAGTAGTTGTCATAGAGGTATGAGATGAACTAGTACAGCTGTTCAGACACTTGGAACTTCAGCTGTGCTGGGGAACCACTTTTTAATGTATAAACTGGGGGACACTGACTCTTATTTTTAGGCTAGACTTGGAGCTGAAGGATCATGAAGGAAGCACAGCTCTGTGGCTTGCAGTCCAGTACATCACTGTATCATCTGATCAGTCTGTGAACCCTTTTGAGGATGCCCCTGTTGTCAATGGAACCTCATTTGATGAGAACAGTTTTGCAGCAAGGTTGATCCAGCGAGGCAGCAACACAGATGCTCCAGACACAGTAACAGGTAAACCAGAGGTTTGTGTTTCATTGTAGACAGAAGGTTGTGTGTTAATTGCTTCATGCTGACAGCACTTGGAGGAGCTGCACAAGGTTTCAGCAGCATTGGCTCCATAATAGATGCTAGTGGTAGTTGCTTTACCCAGAGCTGGTGCACTGACAAGCTGAGATGGACTTGCAGGAAATGACAGAAAATCTGGACTCATTGCCAGGTTTTAGTGTCCTCTTTACAATGTGTAATCACTAAATGGAAGTGCATGTGACAGTCCAGTGTTGGAAGGGGGCTACTAGTAACCCTAGTACCAGGGGTTTTCTTTGTTGACTTCCAAGTGTAATGTTGTAAGGTAATGGGGAAGATGTTAGCACACTTGTTAGTATGAAAGTGTGGTTGGAGTAACAGTGTTCATGGTTTTTCTTTAGGAAACTGCTTGCTTCAGAGAGCAGCTGGTGCAGGAAATGAGGCAGCTTCTCTCTTCCTAGCAACTCATGGAGCAAAAGTCAACCACCAAAACAAATGGGTAAAAGCAGAAACTTAGTCTGAAAGCTTCCTTACTTCTCTTCAGAAATAAGATAGCAGAGATCTCTTATAGCTAAACCATAGCTTAAAGCTAGTTGGAGCACTTTGTGAACCTTTGCATATTTTCAAGTATTTACTAGTGACCCCTTGCATTCTTGTGGCACTGTTCTTAGAGAATCACCCGTTGTTAACATGATTTTAGCACTTACCCCAGTGCCTGGTGTAATTAAATCCTTAGTAAAAGCAACTCGTGTAGTTTGGAACTCTTAACGAGCTTCAGCTACTAGGAGTCAAACTCTTCACACCAGCTCTTGTAGTTTTAATAGTTTAAAAGCTGCTTCTCTTCATGTCTCAAGCTGTTAACCCAGCACCCTGTTTATTAAAGGGAGAAACCCCACTGCACACAGCCTGCAGGCATGGCCTAGCAAACCTGACAGCAGAACTCCTGCAGCAAGGAGCCAATCCCAACATCCAGACTGCAGAAGCAGTGCTTGGGCAGAAGGATGCAGCTGCTCCTCCATCAGCAGAGAATGTTCATCTGCAAACTCCCCTTCACATGGCTATTGCTTACAATCACCCAGACGTGGTGTCAGTCATCCTAGAACAAAAAGGTAGGTGTCCAGACTGTTGGTGCTGCAGTGAATTGGTGTGTCAGGATGGCATCCAAGCTGTTTTGACAAACTACTAAGAAAGCATGTCTTCCTGTAAAAAGTGTTTAAATACAGCAATTAATAAGACTGGCTAACTAGTATTAAATCATCTGCTTGTTAAAACAAGAAAATTATTTTGTTTGTGTTTGTAAATTCTGCACTGTAGATAATGGACTTGAGCAGTTAGTCTCGGGTTCTATTCTACCTGTACAACTGAGACTGCTTCAAAGCATTCGCTTCAGGTGAATGCTGGAATCAATTTTGGATAAAGGCATCTTTCTGTGGTGAGACTTCTGCCTTCCTCAACTCCTTAGTAAGAGAACTTTATACAGAGCTATGCTGGTACTATAGTAGAGGCTTGAGTGCTCAAATACCAGCAGATGAATTCATTAAATGCTACTAGTCAGCTTCTTCTTTCTAGCAGCAGGAGGGGAATTGGACAGCTGAAGCAGGACCAATTTTGTCTCCTACTATAAGTGGGATTTAGAAGGAAGTAGGTGAACTGGGATAAATATTGTCCATCCCAGGGAATGGAGAAGGAGGTATGGTGCCACCATGTTGTGGAGCCTGCACTCTTTATTCTCAGAGCTTTGTATATGCCACTCTATTTGGAATTGCAGCTAGAAAGGAACAGGTTAAGCCTCTTAGCTAGAAAATTGGTTTTTTTTCTTAGTACATGTATTAAGATCAGGCTGTAGTGGCAATATGGTCTGAATTCTAGGCAGAGTCACATCAGGGAAGCTGAAGGTACTTTGCTCAGATCTTACAAACTGACTGCTAAAGGAACAGCCTATTACAAAATGTGACATTGCTGTGCAGCTTCCAGTGTGTGACTGTGGGTCAAGTACAAGAATGCCCTAATTCCTTATGCTTTCTTGTAGCTAATGCTCTTCATGCTACCAACAACTTGCAAATTATTCCTGACTTTAGTCTAAAGGACTCGAGAGACCAGACTGTGCTGGGATTGGCTCTTTGGACAGGTATGTGCCTTCAGGATGAGAATTGACAATGATGGGGAAGCTACAATGTGAACAAGATTTTCTTAAAGATAAAACAGCTGGTGTGTCTTCATGTTCTGGCTTGTGCTGCAGGGGAGGAGTTGTCAAGGAGAGCTTCAGATGGTTCTTCATATTTTAAAATAAGTGTTCACATATGACTTAGTGAAAGATTTCTAGTCCTACAGCTTCTGCCCAGAGCTGTACTTGCAGTTCAGTGGAATTCTTCCTCTGTGAGCTGCTTGGTAGTTTTCATACCAGATCACTGTATTGTTTGTGCACATTAACTCTGTTCTATTAGTCTCAGTGTGTCTGTTTTATAGAACTGAAGGTGAAATACTAATGAGCTTGAACTGTTCAGGTATGCACACAATAGCAGCTCAGCTGCTTGGATCTGGGGCATCCATCAATGACACCATGTCAGATGGACAGACACTCCTACACATGGCAATCCAGAGACAGGACAGTAAGAGTGCCCTCTTCCTGCTGGAACATCAGGCAGATATAAATGTCAGGTAAGATCCTAACTGATACAACCCTCACCTGTTTATGTATCTAAGAGCAGGTGGTGACTGCCTGTGTATAGTGGCTTGAGATTTGTTTCAGATGGTGATTTACACATAGCTATATGTTTGGCACTGCTTTGTGGCACTAGTTATGGCTGAGGGATTACATATGTTAACTTGGACCTATGTATAGCTCCATTGCTCAGTACCTCCTCTTGAGGCTGCAGAAGGAGGTGCCACTTAATTCTAGGTAAAACAGCATCTCTGGCAGACTGAAGTCCTAGGGACAGGCTAGAGGCACTGGACTTCTATTGTCTCATACATTTTCTAGCTTGTTAGAACTAACATGTTTGCTACCATCTAAATTAATTAGATACAGATCCAGCAACAGGAGTCTGATAAACTTGCCTCCTCAGTATCTCCTAGACAACTTCTATGAGGTTTAACAGAACATTTGTCTGCTTACATGACTGACAGGCTGTCTGTTAAATTTGGCAAGCTGTACTGTAATGAATGTCAAGGGTACAAACTGCCTAATGCTGCTGTTCTAACTTCAACTTTTTAACAGTTGGTATTTGACTGTTGCTTGAAGTGTTGCCACGTTGGAGACAAAGCTGTTTGCTTCTGCAGCAGGCTGGCTCAGAAGGAACTCTGTTCAAATAATGGCTGCACTGGAGGAATTGAATGTCTCTGAGCTAAGAACACTGACTTGTTTTTCCAACTTTAGAAATCAATTACTTGGTAAAAGTTAAAGGGGGAAGAAAGGTAGAATACAGAACTATGATGAAATACATGGCACGTTTGAGATGGTCTTACCACAGCAAAAATACATATGAGAGTCAATCCTTGGCTTTGCCAATAAAGTGCTGTCACTGAACTTTATAAGGCATCTGTAACACTTGGAAGTGTCCCTGCTGCAGGACCCAGGATGGAGAGACAGCCCTACAGCTGGCCATCCAAAACCAGCTGCCACTCGTGGTGGATGCCATTTGTACCAGGGGAGCAGACATGTCTGTGCCAGATGAGAAAGGAAATCCTCCCTTATGGCTCGCCTTGGAAAACAACCTGGAAGATATTGCATCAACTCTGGTAAGACTGTCAGTTGGCTTTAATCTCACTTTTGTTCATCTTCCTAGCAACAAAAGGCTTCATCAGCAAAAACAAACTCAATGCATGAAGAGAACAGACTAGTCCAATATGACTAATTTCTGGAGGTCTTTTCTTCACCAGAAATTCCTCTTTACTGCAGGAATCTTATAAATACTGTAGTCTGCATAACCAAATATCTTGCAGCCACTTTAATAAAAATATATATTCTATATATATATTCTGCTGTCTGGATTCTTGATCTGGGAGGAGTAAGGATCTGCTTAGACCAGTCTGTAGCATACACAACTTGTGTAATGATCAGCTTTCTGAATAAAAATGAACACTCATTTTATACTTAAGTGTATGTGCTGCTTTTTGTTGCATCTTAAAATTGAACCAAGAATGTCTTTAAAGGCTTATATTTACTTTAAAGACTGTTTACTTTCAGGCATGGGTGACAAGTAGACCTCCTTGTGTCTTTTTCATAAGGAAGTTGCTTGAAAGCTTTGTCCAGTTGTCTGCTAGACCCAGCTATTTAAAAACTCTGCTAGTGACCTGAGAAATGCATCTTGTAACTGTTCTTGACTGTGCTAGTATTGGATAAGAGCATTTATGGAGTCAACACTCTTAACTACTCATGTTTAAACCTTGTCAGTAGTTTGTAAAGTGGAGTAGAACAAGTCTTAAGTGCCACATTGCTCAAGTATGTAGTTCTGTAGTTGAAGAATACAAATATTAGCAATAGAATTCCTGGAAAAAAACTCTCTCTGTTTAGCTGAATGTCTAAGAAAGCAGGTAAATGGGACAGACCCTGAAAGGCAACATCTGCTGATGCTGCTTGATTTACTGTAGGTCCTTGTCATTGCTGAAAGTGAGGTAACTAGTCCAACCTGCTTTAGATCTGTCTATCAAAGTATATGAACAAATACTTGAATTGTTAATAAATACCACCTAATTAAGGATTACACAGTAAACCAATAAAGTATTGGTCTGGAAGACTTTAAAATAGCTTTCTGAAATTCAGTGACTGTCACAAGAATAGACAAGGCATATCAAGTTCTACCTCTAGGGCATAATGTTCCAGAAGCATTCCAGGGACTGTAGTAGGAGCCTGTTGGAAAAAACCTTCACTGTGTCATTGGGCTTCTCCTTCCAGGTTAGGCATGGCTGTGATGCAACGTGTTGGGGGTCAGGACCAAGTGGCTGCTCACAAACCCTTCTCCACAGAGCTATTGATGAGAACAGTGAACAGATTGCTTGCTTCCTTATCCGCAGGTCAGACCCCTTCCAAAATGCAAACCTTCTAACATGCATGCAGGGATGTCCCTGGCATCAATTAATTGAATGCTGTCTTAAATCAGTAACAGCTATGTGCTTCCTTGGGCTTTTGCTGGGTGGGTGACACTGATGGAATTCTGACCAATCCAAAAGACATATCCATAATAGCATCATGTTCTTGATGACAAGAGTCAAACCAAAACCAGGAACTTGTGCTTTTGTAGAATGTGTCAGCAGGTGCTGGATCAGCTCTTGTAATCTTTTCTGTGACCTTTTTTGAAGCAGTTTAAATCTGGATTAAACAAAATTAATAGACTGCACTGTGTTTGTTTTAGTGGGTGTGATGTGAATAGTCCCAGAAAGCCAGGCCCCAATGGAGAAGGAGAAGAAGAAGCCCATGATGGACAGACACCCCTGCACTTGGCAGCCTGTTGGGGACTAGAGGAGGTGATCCAGTGCCTTCTGGAGTTTGGTGCCAATGTCAATGCTCAGGTACGTGGACAGATCATCCACATTTTTTAAAGTAGATTCTTTGCCTCCACCATTTTGAAAACAAATTTTTCCTCTCAGCTGTGTATTTTGCTTGATAGAGAAAAGAAAATGTTGCTCTTAGAGCTGCGCCAGCGCGGTGACTGGATGCTGCTCTGCTTTCTCTCCTGTCCCTTTTTACCACACCTGGTGCTTCTCTGCCCATATGGTGGTTAATTCAGGAAGCTGTGCTGAAGGAAAATGATACAGAAAACTTAGTGCAATATTAGTTTTCTCATGTAACAGTGGGATTCAGTGTCTTCTGTCCCTGGTGTGAATTAAAGGCAGGAGCATGGCTGCTATTAATCATTAAATCAGCTGCAGTGTAAACTCCAGAATACTCTACTTTGCTAGTATGTTTGGGAAATGTCTTCTGTTATGGAGTAAATTGAGACGATGTAAGAATGAGTTACACTTCATTTTTGATTACACAGTAATCCTTTAACAGAAGCTTTATAAATAACAACAAAAGAAGTGAATGGATAACATTTTTAGGTCCTGATGCTGTTGAAAGTGACATTAAAACAAATCACAGAACACAGTCACAAAGCAGCCTTGGCTGTAAACTGCTGCTTGATGCAAACAAATTGATAAACACCTCAGCTGACTTTGCTATTAAATTTGAATGCTAATCTCTGCCCCCAAAATGATTGACTAAATGGGAGATGTTAGGGTGAGCAATTTGAAAGGCTGCATAGCACAGGATTGAGGTCAGCCTGTTGGGAAAAACAAATCTCAATTTGCTTTTCTTACACTGTGGGTTTGAGCTTGCCCTGCAGCCGTTTGGAGTCCATGCTGAAGGAAGCTGGGTAGGTCACGGGTCTAAACTGCAAAGTTTCCTTGACCCTTCAGAATTTGGGAAGGATTTATGTACTACTGAGTCTATACATAACAACTTCCTGGTTTCCTTCTAGGATGCAGAAGGAAGAACTCCAATCCATGTTGCCATTAGCAACCAACATAATGTTATCATTCAGCTGATGATTTCCCATCCAGATATTAAGCTGAATGTACGTGACAGGCAAGGAATGACTCCCTTTGCTTGTGCTATGACGTATAAAAATAATAAAGCAGCTGAAGCAATTTTGAAGAGGGAACCAGGAGCTGCAGAACAGGTAAGCTGGGAGTGTTCAAACCATGCTGATTTTGTTACTGCACTAGTTTGTGGTAACAGCTGTTCCACAAGCCAGTTCTGTTTTAGCCTTTTGTGGCCTTACATGCAATCTGTTTGCCAGATGCCAATTCTCTTATTAGGAAACTGTAGGTATGTCTGTGATATGTGTGAGTAAGAATTTTCTCCTTATACACACATATGCCTGTTTCTCAGTTTAGTATTGGCAAGATAAGAAGATTTGACAAGACACTAACCATCAATGTTCTAACTCTACTCTTGTCTTGTGCTGGACTAGTACAGAAAAAATCTATTACCCAGCTATCCAAAACAGAAAACCTGACCTTAAATAACTGAATAATAGATGCTATGCTGCCCTGCTGAACTGTAAAACCTCCAACTGTATCTTCAGGCTTCTGGTGTGACACTTCAGGCAGCTGTTCAGGAGATTCTTCCTATCCTGTGTAAGTTTAATTACTAGTAAAATATTTGAGTGTTTAGTGAGCTCCTGTACTATATTTAAAACATGGTTACAAACACAGCCAGTTTAAATATGCTTTAACATCAGCTGCAAAGCAAAATTGAGCAACATGTACTTGGTATTCAGCCAAAAATCCAAATTCTCAGGTTGTCCAGAGCAGCTGTGGCTGACCCATCCCTGGAAGTGTCCAAGGCCAGGTTGGATGGGGCTTGGAGCAACCTGGGATACTGGAAAGTGTCCCTGCCTGTGGCAGGGGGTGGACTGGATCACCTTGGAAGGTCCCTTCCAACCCAAACCATTCTCTGGTTCTGTGAATGCACTTTACATCAGTGTGACAGGATTCCATGTTGCTTCCTTCTCCTGGATTAATTGCCAGATAGACTCAACCTTGTGTAATTTAACTGAGTTTATCATTAACTGCTGCTCAGTACTTAACCACAACAGCTGTTAACCTTTTGTCTGTCTAACAATACTCTCCAGTGTGTGGTCAGGAAATGACAAGGTTATAAATTAGAAATAAAGTATTGTGAGGCAGACTGGACTGAGCAGTTGCAGCAGATAATTTCTCAGTTTGGTTATTTGATAGTCACATCTATCAGATAAGTCTCTAATGTCAACCAGTGAAAGGAATAAGATTCTACAGTTCAAGCAGAGGGAGCAAGTGTCTCTTAGTGAAAGCATGTCCTACTACATAAAACACCTTGTCCTACAGGAATAATAAATGGATTTCACGTGCCCTTTCTGCCCCAGGTCGATAATAAAGGTCGGAATTTCCTGCATGTGGCTGTTCAGAACTCAGACATCGAGAGCGTGCTGTTCCTGATCAGTGTGCAGGCCAACGTCAACTCCCGGGTGCAGGACGCCTCCAAGCTGACCCCTCTGCACCTGGCAGTGCAGGCTGGCTCCGAGATCATCGTGCGCAATCTGGTGTGTGCTGGGTCACCACCCCTCTGCTTCCCAGTGCACACTGCCTGGCTGCACAGTGCTGCAGGCTGACAGAGCACATCGAAGTGACACCTTTTCTGAAACACAAAGTTCCCTTAGCATGTGCTGTTAGCTGAGCTGCCACAGGAGCCTTCACATGAGCATGTTGGGTTTGTGGCAGTCACTAGGTAGTGTGGTTCCATTTAAAGAATCTTTCCTCACCCTTTCTGCACATTGGAACACAAACACAATTTGTAGCAGCTCAGTAATGACACCATTTTATACACTCTGGAGGCCTAGAGGTATCTCTGTACAGTAGAGTGTTGTGTGCTTCATTCACAGAAATAAACTGTTGGCTAAAATAGCCCTGAAACCATCTTTGAACATTTTCCTTCTTGCATCCTGACAGCTGCTTGCAGGTGCCCAGGTGAATGAACTGACCAAGCACCGTCAGACTGCTCTTCACTTAGCAGCCCAGCAAGACCTGCCCACCATTTGTTCAGTCCTTCTGGAGAATGGAGTAGACTTTGCAGCTGTAGATGAAAATGGAAATAATGGTAAACTTCAAGTTACACAAGTAAATGCAGAACACTTCAGTACATTTGTTAATGATGTCTCCTAATGGTAGACAGCTCACCGTGAATGGGCTTGCACTGCAAAGGTGAAAGAATGAAAGACAGGAAATCAAAGCAGGTGGAAGGAGTTGTTTCAGAAGGAGGGTGTTTCATTTAGTTATTAGGCTGTAATTATTGCTGCTACAGAGTTTTTCTTTTTTATTTTTTTTTTACTGTTCAGCTCTGCATCTGGCAGTGATGCACGGTCGTCTGAACAATATCCGGGTCCTCCTCACAGAGTGCAATGTCGATGCAGAAGCCTTTAATATTAGGTAATTATTTATAGTCTTAACAGTCTAAAATAACCACTTTGTATTTTAAAATATGTGCTGATAAGCTGCTTAAAAATATATATCTGGCTTGTAGTATGTTATTTATACAGTAATTTAGGAGTATGCAGATAATGCTGTGTCTAAATTCTGTGCAAATTATATTATGTGTATATACCAAGGAAGGAAAGTTAAGGAGGGAGTTTTGTATGACGTGCTGAGTTACTGAGATAGAGCATTGCTCAAGTCTGAATAAAACTGGAAAGCAAGAAGAGTTGGATGAATAACTGCAGTAGCAAGCAGACTTTGATCAGGATAACAAACTCTTTTCCCCAGAGGCCAGTCACCAATGCATATTTTGGGACAATATGGGAAAGATAATGCAGCAGCCATCTGTGACCTCTTCTTGGAGTGTATGCCAGAATACCCTCTAGACAAACCTGATGCTGAAGGAAACACAGGTAGGTGAGATTCAACAACTATTAAACTTGAAAGTCACTTGAGTTGTATTTGTGGTATGTCATTTTTAAAGCTGGAATAGTTGGCAGTAGTATGTTAAATAGAGTAGGAGGCACACAATAATTGGAAACTTAAAAACTAAAGATCCTGTCTGGACTGAATGTAGCACAATCTACCACTCTGTTAACAAGGAACTCTGGCTTTTATTTTTCAGTGCTCCTCTTGGCTTACATGAAGGGAAATGCTAACTTGTGTCGTGCAATAGTGAGAGCTGGGGCTCGCCTGGGAGTTAACAATAACCAGGGAGTCAATATCTTCAACTATCAAGTTGCTACAAAACAGCTTCTCTTTAGATTGCTGGGTAAGTACCACTTGCTGTGGTGGGAAAGTATTTCAGGATACTTTGGAGGAAAGAACTCTGAACATTTGACTTAGGTGACAGTAATTCCAGAGAGGTGGAACTTGTGAATTTTATACTACAGTCAGTGCAGGGTAGAAATACTACTTTTTCTGGTGATTAGCTGAAAAGTTGTACAATGTAGACTGTTAGATACTACTTTTTGTGGAAAGATAGAAAGATGGAAACTCTTGGTGTGTAGCTTCAGGCACAGATGTTGTTTTCTAACTGGTGCTGTACAGTTGCTGTGGACAATGTGGTGGAAAGCAACTATAGATTACCTACAAAGAAGACTCCAGCTCCTCCAAGAGTAGTTAAATCCATTATACTGAATACAGCCTAGAACTGGAAATAGCCTTCGGGTTTAGTGTGCTCAGGAGGTGTCTGAGCCCATTTTGCCTTCACATTTTTACCTCTTAACAGATATGCTGACAAAAGAACCTCCCTGGTGTGATGGCTCCAACTGCTATGAATGTGCTGCCAAATTTGGAGTCACGACAAGAAAGCATCACTGGTAATATGAGCCACCTTGCTGTGCTTTACAAGGATATGGATTCCTCCCCAAGTGTACCTAGGCTTGTTCCTTCCAGTAGTTTAGGAAACCTCCATGTTAACATAGGTGTATAACCATTAATCCAGCTGAAACATTCCATCCTGTCTTAGATCAGAAACTTGTAGTCTTAAAATATGAAATCATATTTTAAGCAGCTTGTGCATTTAATACTCTGATTGGTTGTAAATGAGAAATTACGTCCAAGTTCCAGTAATGAAACAAGATTTAAACACTCAGTTGTCAGCGTGTGATACACTTCACTCCACAGAGGAGGAGCAGTATCTTTTATTAAGACAGTGAGTTAACAGAAGTTTAATGGTAACTGTGGCAGTGGTTTATCAGGACTTGATTATTTCCTGCATAGAGGATGGGGTCAGGGAGAGCCTCCTGTGGAGCATGAGGTTGAGAGAGGACAGCCCCTGGGGCTGTGGCTTGCACAGGAAAGACAGGAGGGAGCACACCACCACCACAGTGGTAGGATGACCTGCTCCAAAAGAGGTGGCAGATTTGGGCAGGTGTTGACAGCTCAGGTTTGGGATCCTGTTTGTAGTGTGGAACTGGCTGGAGATGAACATGAGCTGCTCTTTTGTAGATAGGAGTTGTGTTTTTCAAATAGTCTGAACTTGTACAAAACATGCTGGGTTGGAAGGATGTTAAGATTTTTCTTAGCTCGGTGTGCTAAAGAAACTACATGTGCACCAGTTGAAGCAGTACCAGGTGACTCACTAGTACAGAACCAGCATGTACTGTTGGCATTAGTCAGTTTTTCCATGACAAATATCAGAAGATACAAGACAGTCATAGCATTTCAGTTGCTAGTGTGTATTTAATGATGCTGTCATTGATAAAGAATGTCAAACAGTAACATCCTGGTGCTCACTAGGACGGAATTCACTTTTCTCCCACCCTTCTTCTATCAACAGCCGACACTGTGGACGCCTGCTCTGCCATAAGTGCTCAACAAAGGAGATTCCTATCATAAAATTTGATCTGAACAAGCCAGTTCGAGTTTGCAACATCTGCTTTGATGTCCTGACTCTGGGAGGAGTCTCCTAGTATGCTGTGGAAGTAAAGGGATTCCCAGTCAGTGCTCCTGACAGCAGCTCTGCTTACAAGCCCTCTGGATAGGGAAGAGGAGGCCTATACACGTCTTCTGCAATAGACTGAACTAATTAAGGACCCTGTTATGATATACTCTGGTATAAATGATTTTGTATGACTGTAAATGTATCGGGCTGTGATAGACTTCACTAGGAATCAGAGTGGATTGTTGAAACCAAGTGACAAAAGAATTTAGACCCTCTTCTAGTTGCAGTGGGGTATGGAAGCTGAAATTTATACTGATTGAATCGGCATAAAACAGGTCTGTCCTCAACATGGTGCTTTGCACTGAGCAACTCTATTAAGTCCTGTGGCTTTCAGGCTGCTTAGTAGAGATGGTATTAAGTTTCAGGGTAACCAGGTATCTTTCTTTGCTTTGTCTTAAAGATAAACGTTCCCCTTCCCTAGAGAAGACTTTTTGTGAAGCTAAACTGAGCTGTTGCAACCACTGTTCAAGAAACTCTTCAGACCCCAGGATAGTTCTAAGTATTGCTCAAGAATTGTGGCCTTACGACAGAAAGCTTTACAACATCTGATGCAAAGCAGTCAGAATTGCAGATCCACATCTTGATACCTCCTCAGCAAATGACTCATTAGCTTTAGCATGTTCAAGAGAAGTGCAAGATTGTTTTAGAAATGCTCTTGCTCATATCTGCTGGAACTGTCAGTCTTCGTTGCACTTTTGTATTTGCATTGCTGGTCCTTCAGTTCATGGCACTTGTATAAATGACCATGAGTTTGCTGAAAGGCCTGAGCATGTGCTAAAGGAGGAACACTAAAACTGGTGAAGTCTAACTCACAGTACAGCAATAAATGCTGAAGTGCATTAGGAATCCCAGGAGGGAGAGTAACACTTTCCTGGGGCTCAAGGGGCCTGGACACTGCTGTGGGAGAGTCAGTAACCCTACCAAGTGTAGAATGTGCTGCACCTCTAGACACTAAACTTGGGTCCATTTTCAGCAGCATTGCTGGTGAGTAGGAGTGTACATGGAGGCTTCCTATTAGGAGTAAGCTGCAGTATTTTAATCTAAGCTGGTTGTACTCTCTTAAACATGCTGAATCTGTGGAAACCTACCACCACATTGTCTAGGTAAACAGGAAAGTACTTGACTGGTAGACCAGCTTGTGATTTGGTGGGAAAAGGCTTCAGTTAGAAAATCTGGGTACTTAAGCAAAACTACATGCCATGTTAAGGCTGTTTTTACTTCAAGAGATAAAGCTAGTGTAGACTCAATTCAGCATTCCTCATCTTTACTCCATGAATTGGTGTGCATTTTTTAATGACTGTTATGTCTGCTGAACAGTATGGACAGGTGGTGATGTGTTGCCCTGTTTGGAGCAGTGACTTGTTGGTCTTAAAGAGTAAGATGAGATGATGAACCAGACTGTTGCTGCTATGGGACACTTGCTCAGTTTTTCTCAAGCTTGTACAAGGAGAGGATAGGAAAGGGTAATTGCTGACATTTGTATGATTAATTTCACATCAAGTCTCACTTCATCTGCACTTTGATCCTCCAATATGCATATATTGTAACTGGAATCACTCCTGTACCACTAGGGAAGAACAATGGATGACAAATACAAACTTGCCTCGCTGTTTGATGTCTGCTGCTGTTGTGTTGCAACAGAATGCTCTGGGTAACATAGCTGGTCTCTAACACAGTAACTAATGCAAATGGTGCATCTCTGGCATAATATTGTAGGTGAATGGGGGAAAAGAGTGGTGTCAGTTTATGTTAGCTACAGCAGTTGATGGTGTCAGTTAACTACAATCTACAGTTCAGGGGTTTTTGAGTGAAAGAGATGATGGAAAACATTGTACTTGTGATATTTCAGGGTGTCACTGGTTGCAGGTCTCTAGCAGTGAAAAAACGATGGAGAGAAAATGCATTTGGTGAAAGAAGTCTTGACTGTAGTCCCATGATAACATGTTGTTTTCCTTCTTGGCTTGGAGCTGAAGTGATGTGGAGGGGTAAGAGTGTGCTCAGAATACTGAAAGGTAGTGCAGAGGAGGGGTTTTCCAAGGCCACAGCCTGTGGGCTTCAGCCTAATTGGAAAACTGCACAGCATGTCATTGCCAAAGCATTTAACATCACTTTTTCAGTGGCTTCTCTGATGTAAGGGCAAGGGAACAGGGAGCAAGCTTTTTAGTGATGGAAAATATGGATCTGGTCAAAATTCAGTTTAACTGAATGGCAAGTTAAGGCTGAGTAGTTGCTCTTCTGAAGAACAGGATATTGATTATAACTGTCAAACTGGGGGAAATATCTGGGAAATCATCTGTAATGCTCCTGGTTTACAGCCAGTACTGTCCCAGCTTACTTACTGAAGTCTGAAAGGAAAGTTGAGGTTATTGTTAAATATACAGCCTGAGGTGCAATTTAAAGCAACTAAATTCAGCAAATTTGATCCTTTTAAAGTGCCTTTGAGATAGTTTCCTTCCAGCCAACTCTAAATAGCTTTCTGCCAGAGCTAAAGGGGAAAAGCTCACAACTTGAACCAAAACCCAAGTTAGTTCTTTACTAGTTCAGCTGAAGAGTTGACTCCACCAGACAACTGGTGGGACTCAGTCCCTCACACACTCTGCCTAGTGTTGGTCTGAACTCTCAGACCATGAGATTTTCTGGGGAGTTTTGCTGGCAATGCTCCACTACAGGGTACAAATGTGAATGAGGCACTTGGTAATGTAGTGGTGGTCAACACATTTCTAACTCTAAACAACTGCTCTTCCCTTTTTGTAGCATAATACAGTTGTTACCCAACCCCCCACCCCTCTTACCCCTACTTTTAGTGGTGTATATATTAACTCAAGACTCAAGTCTGCCAAGCACTGAACAAAAGTTTGGATGGAAAATCAGTTTGTATCCTTGGAAGTGCTGCTTCACTCGAGGCTTCAGGCACTTCAGCAGGGCTGTGTGGGAAGTCGGGTGGTTCATGCTGTAGCTTTTTGTTCTGAGACTGGATTCCTTTTGATTGCAGTCATCCAGCACTCTTACACAAGCAAGTACCATGGTCCAGCACTTAACACAAGCACAAACCGTGGTCTGGCTGAAATTTTTTGTCTGTAAAAAGTGCAGTCACTGTTTCACACCACTGAGTGGAGTGCGAATGTTGCTGTTTAAGGTACTAACAGAGCAGAGTAAGTTGCTGGCTAAAAGCTGACTGATGCCTTAATGACTTCCTGTGCTGGAGATAACAGCTTGTCCAACTGCTCATGTAGTGCTTATAAACTAACATGTAACAGTATGGGAGGCAAAGTTGGATCGTTTTGTAGATCAAATGTTAATAGGCAAGTCCTCTTTTTTCTGTAACCAACAGAGGTGGTCACTGCAGCAAACTCCTCTCTAGAAAAATCAAAGCTTGTATGAGTGACAGAAATAACTGAACCTTCTAATACCCTCTGTGAAATAGAAAAGGAAGTCTTAGAACAATGGCATTTTATCTGCAATGTTTGTCTGGAGTCGTTGTAAAAATGTATTTTTCCAATATGCATTACTTTGTTGTGTAATGATTCTACTTGTAATAAAATGCAGTACTAGATGATGCATCGTGAGGTGAAACCTTGCTAAGGAAGTATCTGCTCCTGTAGAGACAGCTTCCCCTCTGCAAGCTTCCCCTTACAAACCACCAAGAAAACCAGGGATACAACATCCAACTGAGCATAACAACTTTATTTGTTCTGAAACGAGTCCATGTTGTGGAACTGCTACAAGTGTTCTTTTGGCTGTCGAGGTCTGGTGTTCTAGTCTGTACCATGTAGTCATCTTGAATGCCTTATACTAGACTTACCTATAATCAGTCTTGTGAAACAAACCCGGGCTCCCCACGGGCCAGAGCTGTTCATGGAGTTCATCAGTTCAAGTTACTGACACTTGGTGCACTCAGTTGAGTACTGGAGGCAGCTCAGCCCCTGGGAGAGCAGAGAGCTGCTGCAGCTTCACTTCAGGAAAAGGAAAACTTCAGTGCAATAGCAAACCCAGCCAAGACTTCTGGGTGAGATTGTGATGCATTAGTCTTTTATTAATAAAACTTACTGAAGTACAGATGAATGGTGAGCTTTATTAGAGCACTCTGTTTGGTGACTTGAGCCCTCTGTAGCTGTCACTGTTTTCTTCCCACTCTTTTCCTTTCCCACCATGGGAGAATCCAGCTGAGCTGCTGAATTGGAGTTACAAGCATGATAGTCTGGGAGCACTTCAGGTCAGTGAGGGTGTCTCCTTGTTTGCTTTAATAGATGACTTATTCCTAGTGCAAGACAAACTCTTCCTCCCCAGTGTTTCCAAACCTAAACTGAGGAATAAGCTGTGAACTGGTTTTCAACCAACTTTAACTTGAACCAACACCTTCCTGCCCTGCCTTTTTGCAGCAGTTTATTTGATTTTTGTGTAGCTCTTGCTATCAAAACCATCCCCTCAGCACTATTTGCATAGTGATTGAGTGTCACAGCAAGATGAAACTTGCTTAGAAGGTCAAGCTGGTCCACCTTCACTGGGACTACTCTGCCCTCACAAACTGCTTCTTACAGCATTTAATAGTCTGTAATTTGCTGCAACTTTTAAATAGCTTTAAAAAGCTCTTTTAAAGGCATCTGCCAATAATTCGAGTGGATGGTTTCACTACTTTAAATGCAATTTCTTTTTAAAGGGGTGGTGTCTTCTTAAATGTGGCAAAGGCCAAATTTGTGGAGGCAGTGAAGTGCTGCTTTGCAGCTCTTTCCTGCTTTTTACAAAGCTTGATGTTGAGCATTGTGTGAGATGAGTTGCTAACTCCACCCCCAAAGATGGCTCAAGCCCAGGGCTGAGGTTTGGTTCTGCCACACATCCTGCTCCTGTGAGTGACACCAGCTGGCACAGCAGGGCAGTGCCTGGAAGAGCTTCTCTTCAGGATGATGATAGGCAAAAAACCCCAAAAATAAAAACACAACCCCTGTGCCCCCCCCACTGTTACAACAAGCATGTACATGCTGAAGTTGCTGTGTGGCTTCATCCCTGGCAGCAGTAGCATCCTCTGAGCTTTTATCAGTGAGAAATGCTGTAATGTGTCCTACTGCAAGGGAGTGAATGGTGCCTCCTGTAAACTTGCTAATTAACTAACTAATCACTTCGATTCTGGGCCTCTCTTTAGAGGTGCTGGTAGCTAAACATCAGTTTATAAGCACTTTCCAGCTGCTTAGACATAGGTGGCAGCTGCCTTAAGGAGAACTGACCACAAGTCAGCAGTGCCACCACTGGAGCCTGATCTGCACGTCTCTCTCAAAGCTCAGCTACACCAAAACTGATTTTAACAACAGATTCCATCATAACAAGCAACTGCTTCCCTGCAGCTTGAGGTTTGTAGTGCCTGAACCCTGTGCAGGTGTTCCTTCTTCCCTTTTAGCCCCACCCAGAAAGGGTAATAACCTGCCCTGCATTTCTGGGAGTCACTCATATTGCTGAATTCTGCCAGCTGTGATAAAGTGTGGATTTTACGAGTGCTGGGTCTTGTAAGGGCACATTCAGCTCAGGTTATAGTCTGAGAGGCACAGACCAGATGGGAGGAAGTCTTACACCAGAATGGAAACAGGAGGCAGATTACAGTAGGATGGTTCTGTTGCCACCCAGACAGCAAAAAGAAAGCTATTTAAAACTACTCATTCCTGATCAGAACAGTTTGAAATGGTGAATCACAGACCAGGAGAGTGAGGTTAATATCAAACAATTCTCATAGGTGGCTTCAATATCTTGGCACAGTATCTAATGCAAACACTGAGTGAGGAAATACAGCTCTGGCCTTTGCCTTCTCTACTCCAAGAATTTGATAAAGCTTGTGTGTAACTAAACTGTGCAAGTTCCTAGGATACTGCAGACCTTAATTGCAGAAGAAATTCAGGGTTCTCCCTGCTACCTTTAAACTCTTTGGAGTGAATCAGGTGCCTGGGAAGGAGCATCAGCACTGCCCTGCAGCAGGACCTGAGGACTGCACACGAAGTGTGGGCAGTGATGCTGCAGCAGTTCCTGTGCTCGCTGACCTCACTGCCTTAAACCACAGCACACTGTCCCAGCACTGTGCACACAAACATCCATTTCCTGACTGCACAAGCAAGCAGTTCTAAAACACAATTCAGGCTGTGCATCTTACAGTTTGTTCCCAGGTGCAAAAATATTTCTCATAGAAATAAAGAAAGCATCCTGTTACTTGATTTTTTAGCCATTAACCTGAGTGAAGTGTTTCCTCCTTCTCTCAACTCCATCTCCATGTTAAAAAGCATCACAAACAACACGAGTTATTGCTCCCTTTGCATGGACAGGTGGAAGGGATGGAGCTGGAGCTGCCCACCCGAAGTGCAAGGTTTGGCTGCAGGACTGTCCCTGCCCTGCAGTCAGCCGGTGAGGAGGACACACTGCTCGGCCAGGGGAGGGCAGCCCTCGTACTGCTGCAGGTGAGGGTCATCCAGGTCCCCTCTGTCGCTGTGCTGGGAGTGTGGCTGTCCCCAGGGGGGGCCCGAGCTCCTCACACACACACAGCGGCTGCCCTGCCAGCCAGGGCTGAACAGCTTCCGAGGGACTCCGGCCCAGTCTCTGTGCACGCCCCCACTAGGAATGCAAAATGCAAATAATTACCATTCAAACTCATGGAAATGCTTCCAGAATCCTTAGAAAAAATATCCTACGGCAATCTGGGAAAATTAGAACTAACACTGAGGTAGACTTTGCTCCCAGCAGCCACCATCCCACAGCTGATATCTTTTTATTGGCTGTGCTTCAGAAACCTGTGGCCTGAACCTGGTTTCATCACTGCTGCTACAGGCTCTACCCTTCTGAGAGTGACCAGCTCCTGTAATCCATGTTTCCATTGCTGGAAGAGGAATCACAGCCTTCTGCAGCATAGCAAAATGCCTTTTCTAGAGGTACCTAAATGCTCACAGGTGACCACACATCTTCACAGAATCACAGAGGCTTGGAAGGGACCTTAAAGATCACCCAGTCCACCCCTGCCACATCTTCCTTCTAGGCCTTCTGTATCTTGACTAAACACAGTGATTTTGAGAACTGGGGCAGAAGAAAAAGCACTTCCCCAACTAATTAATCATGTCTCTTTATGACTAAGTGTCTCTATGGGCCAAATCCTGCCTGTTCCCCAACCACTGCAGCTCTAAACCTCTTACACAAGTCTGTCACATGACACCTGGTCCCAAGGCTGTCCCCAGGCTCGGTGACACAGAGAAGCAGATCCCTGGGCTACACAGGCTGTGGGCTGACATGAAGACAAGCATTTTGCAGTGTGGTCTGTGAAATTATTTCATCTTCAAACAAAATAGTCCCTAAGCTGAGAGATAGCTACTAACAGGAAAGTAAGTAGGAAATGATTATTCAAAGCTTAAGCTCATTTTTATGTGGTTTAAGTGAAAATGCTGTGGTATCAGCCTATGAGCCAGGTTGTGAAACTGTCTGAAAAACACAGGTTACAGCTTGTATTCCTGATAGGTGACAGAACCTGTTTGAATCCCTGTCCTACTGGGATTTCTGTTTTGCTGAGAACAGGAGGATCAGGTCCACATGTGTTAAATTCTTTGATTCCAGTGTGACAGAAGAGGTTCAGCCTGGAGAGAAGGAGGCTCAGGAGGGACCTTCTCACTCTCTACCACTCCATGACAGGAGTTTGAAGCCAGGTGAAGGTCAGGCTCTGCTCCCAGGGAACAAGGGACAGGGTGAGAGGAAACAGCCTCGAGTTGTGCCAGGGGAGGTTTAGGTTGGATATTGGGGAAAATTTCTTTATGGAAAGGGTGGTCAGGCACTGGCACAGCTGCCCAGGGCAGTGGAGGAGTCCCCATCCCTGCAGGGATTTAAAAGCTGTGTGGATGTGCTACCTGGGGGCACATGTTAGTGATGGGGGAATGGTTGGACTTGGCTGTCTCAGAGAACTTTTCCCACCTGAACAACCATGTGAATTCAGACAGGGACAGTCCCTGCTGGCATATTCCAGCCCTGGCAGCACCACTGCACACACAGCCTGTGCCAGGTCACAGACCTCACCTGCCCATGGAGTGTGGTGGCTGCAGGAGCCAGGACATCTTCCCATGCCCTTCCTGCCAGGAGAGGCAAGAACAAAGCACAGGGCACCCAAAAAAAGGCTCTGCTCCAAAGGGGACAAGCTTACCTCTGTCTGGAGCACCAGAACCGGGTGCCTTTAGCAGAGCTCCATTCAGAATTGCAGGGTGGGAACTGCTGCTTCTTCTGCTCATTTTCTGCTTGAAATTTGAGAGCTTCCTCAATGGCAGCCTCAACCTCCCTCAGGGCTTCTGTCGGTGCCCCATTTTCATCGTAGAATCTGCCCACCAGCTTCCCTGGGAGAGGAGATCAGTTAAGACCACAGTGTTTCCAGCAAGGGAAATACATATTTCTCGTGGGGTTTTATTTTTAATTTGTTATTTAGCGATAAAAATAAAAGGAGATGTCACCATGGCCCAATTTTAGAAATGAACTGAGTTTACATCCCTTCAGCCCTTGGATCACACAGCAATTTACCCATATTAATAAATCCATGCAGGACAAGCTTAGGCACAGACTCCTTACAGATCTGAAAACCAAAGCCAGTTTCAGCTGCACAACCCAGAAGTCATTCCCACCCATGCACCTCATTCCCCAAAATAGTTTCCCTGCACTGCTGCTCCTACAGTCTCCTGTGACTTCTGAGAGTCCTGGTGATTTCAGGCTGGCTCCATGCTTTTCGCTCAGCAGAGACAATCAGAGCAGGACAACAGCCAGTTGGGAAAACTATGGGAGGGAAGCAGACCTTGAAGATCTGGCTTGGCTGCAGCTCCAGCTGGTTCCTCACAGGGTTCAGGACCTTGGGTTGTGCATGAGCCCACCCCCCGCAGCTGGCACCTACCCACGGGCTCGTAGTTGTCTCTGTAGAAGCTCAACCAGCGGTGGATGGAGAGCAGCTCTGGGGGTGACAGCCCTGCCACGTCGTCCACCAGCCCCGCCGGGGTGAAGTCACCGCTGGCAAACGCTCTGGTGGCATCTCTGCCTGTGGGACAGGGGTGGTGAGACCCCAGCAGGGGTGAGACCCCAGCCTTGCAATGACAGCCCAGGCATGGAGTGGGTTCCCCAAACAGGGGCGAGCTCTCCCTCCTCACAGCCAGGGGGTGAATCCCCCAGGCATGGAATGAATCCCCCAGGCATGGAATGAATCCCCCAGGCATGGGGTGAATCCCCCAGGCATGGGGTGAATCCCCCAGGCATGGGGTGAATCCCCCAGGCATGGGGTGAATACTCCAGGGGTGAATCCCCAGGCATGGGGTCAATGTCCCAGGAGTGAATCACCCAGGCATGGAATGAATCCCTTAGGCATGGAGTGAATCCCCCAGGAATGGGGTAACTCCTCTAAGCATGGAATAAGTGTCCCAGGAGTGAATCCCCCAGACATGAAGTGAATCCCCCAGGCACGGAGCGTGTTCCCCAGCCAGCGGTGAGACACCATGACATCCCCCACACCCCCTCCCCAGCCAGGGGGTGCATTCCCCAGAGGGGGATGATC
>VXBI01001500.1:280594-440796 GCA_013397375.1 Toxostoma redivivum
CCCTCCCAGCCCCACCCCCCACCCCCCCCCCCTGCCCCGCCGGCGGTACCTGCGAAACCGCTGTAGGCGCCGCCGGGCCCGTAGTGCTTGCGGCCCCGCTCCACATCGAAGACCCGTCCCAGCAGGGCGAGGTAGAGCCCGGGCTCGCCCGGCGCCCCCCGGTAGCGGCGCAGCTCCGCGGCGCAGAGCAGGCGGGCGCGGGGCTCGAACCCGCGGCCCAGCAGCCAGGCGGCGGCCAGGCACAGCAACCCCGCGGCCGCGCCCCGCCACATCGCGCCGCGACACCACGGCGCTTGCACGACAGTTTCCTCGCCGCACGGCTGTGTGGCGGCCAACGACGTCGAGCGCCGCGTGCGCGTGCCGGCCGGCGCGAGGGCGCGCTTTACGGCAGTGTGGCAGCGGAGCACAGAAACAGCGCCATGGGATGGTTGGGATTGGAAGGAACTTTAAAGATCATTTCCTTCCACCCCTTGCCATGGGCAGCGACATCTTCCACTGTCCCAGGGTGCCCCAAGCCCCGTCCAACCAGGCCTCGAACACTTACAGGAATGGGGCAGCCACAGCTTCTCTGGGCACCGTGTCAGGGCCTCACCGGGGAAAAAGTTCTTCTTAATAGTGTTGTTCATGCGGACATTCACAGAATCTTTAAGATTCTTAGTGCCCTCTGGAGATCACCCAGTCGAAAGCCCTGTCAAGGCAGGGTCACCTGGAGCAGGTGGTACAGGAAGGTCCGGGTAGGTTTGGAATTTTTCCAAAGAGGGAGACTCCTATGGCCTCCCTGGGCAAGTCGGTCCCAGGCCTCTGCCACACTCATGTCAATGAGTTTTTCTCATGTTGAGGTAAAATTTATCGTGATTTTGTTCATGGCCATTACTCTTTATCCTGACACTGGACACCACTGAAGAGAGTCTGGCACCGCCCTACTGACACCCGCTGAGATGCTTCTATGAGATCTCCCCTTAGTCTTCACACGAACCAGGCGCAGGTCCCGCAGTCTCTCCTCACGAGAGCGCTGCCCCAAACCCGTCCAACCTCACTAATCCCCGCTGGATCCCCTCCAGCCGCTCCTTCTGTTTCCATCCAGGGGTGCTGGGGCTGCCGAGGCGGCGCTTTGCGGCAGCGCGGAGGCACTTTGCGGCGGTGTGGCGCTTTGCGGTGGTGTGGCGCGGGTGCCGCTTTACGGCGGTGTGGCGGCCCCGCGCTGACAGGTGCGGCGGGCGGGAAGTTGCTGACTAAGGCGGGCCGGGCCGGGCGGGGACCGGCGGGAGCGGCGGCACCGGCGGCGGCTGCGAGGGGCTCCCGAGCGGCTCATGGGGACGGCGGNTGCCGCCGGCCGAGGTGCTGCTGGAGCAGGCCCGGCTGCGGGAGGCCACGGCGCGGCTGCGGGAGGCGGCCCTGCCCGAGCCGCTCGTGTCGCGGCACCACAGCGCGCTGGTGCGATGGCTGGAGGAGCGGCTGAGCCGCGGCGACGAGGCCGTGAGCCTGGAGCAGTTCTGCGAGGTGCTGGAGAGTGTGTCCCGGCTGGCGGCCGGGTCCCGCGGGGGGAGCGAGGAGGTGAGAGCCGGCAGGAAGCGCCGTCCGCAGGGATCGTGGAATAGCTCGGGCAGGGAGGAACCTTGCAGACCAGCTCGTTCCAGCCCTGCCACGGGCAGGGACACCTTCCAGTAGAGCGGGTTGCTCAGAGCGCCGTCCAGCCTGGCCTTGGACACTTGCAGGGATGGGAGTCCCCGCCAGGGATCCGTCTGTCCGGGCCGGGGAGTGGTCGGCATCGGGGGAAGGGAGGCGAGGGAACCTCCGCGGTGCTGCTGGGGCTCGATCTCCCCGAGCCCTCAGTGCGGGCGCTGGCACCGGGTCCGTGGCTATCCACACGACCCTAGAGGCCCCGGACACGCGTCCTGGCACATGGGGAGAGGCCAGGCCAGAAGGTTCTGCACAAGTTTGGAAAAGCAGCTGCTGCTGTTGATATACAGCCTGTCAGCTTCCAGATATCCCTTTTTAAAAAAACTTATGTCAGTTATCAATGATCATGCTTAGCAGCCATTTAATAATAAAATGGGTGTTTAAAGCAATATTTCTGCTGTTGCTTCTGCTGGTGCAGCTGAGAGCACAGGTGTGGTGAGAGCGGAGGTAGGAAATCCTGCCTGAGTAATTCTGCTTGATACTTAGTAGTGTTATCAGCAAGTCAAAGTTTACCACGCTTAATTTTATTGTAGCTTTTTAAAACCAGCAGAGAAATTGTCAAGTATCTCTTTTATTGTAAGCTAGGACTTTTGGAAAACTTGTAAGAAAGTAGTGTAACAGAGATCTCCTTCCACAGCCAGAAGGTGTTATGGTCAGCTTTTAATGGTAGAAGAGAGTAGTCTTCTTTCTGCTGAGATTTCCAGTTTTCCCCTTCTGTGGGAAAGGATGTGGAGAATTTAATGTCTAGAACACTTAAGCTTTAGCTTTATTCTGTAGCAATCCAAAATGCAGCAGAATAAATACCCTGTTGAGAATTCCACACTCACTTGGGAAAGTGGCCGTGTCTGAATTCCTTAGTGCAAGCAGTTCCTGAGGCTCAGCAGTCACTTCCTGCTGTCTTTGTTTTGCTCCCGAGTAGCAGAATAACTGTGTAAACTGTTAAGTCACACACACACGCCTCAAATCAGTGCTGACAGGTGAACAAGGCCCATGGAAACTGGAAGGAGATTCATTTTTATGTACAGATAGGTGTGTTTTTACCAGACTGGTTTAAGTAGCTTGGTAAAGTGCTGCCTCCACTTCCAATTCCTTTACAAGAAGAGCCACTAACAAACACATCTTCGTTTGTAACAACAGCGAGGGTGAAATTAGTCCATTGGGGTTCTTCCTGTTGGCACAAACAGCTGAGCTTTGTGGGCTGCAGAAATATTTTGAGGATTGTCTGTATTTCACGTCCTCCTCTGCATGAAGAATCTATTTGTTTTGGTTTCACTTCCTGCTCTAAGGAGTGGGGAAAAAGCTCGTCACAGGATTTACCATGGTGAGGATATGTGGTCACATTTGGTCTGTCTTGCAAAGTCGAGATGTTGAGAGTTCTGTGGAAGAGCTTGATGTCATCGTTTCTGTAGCTGGCACTAACCCACGGGCTGTGGTATTTGAGCTTTCCTCTTACACTGATGAGAAGTCACTTTAGGCGTGGCAGGTCAATGGGTTTCGCTTTTTAATGTCTGCAGAGCCCTGTCAGGCACAGCCCAGGTTTGATCTGCCTGTTCAGTTGTTTCTCTCAGTGCAGGGCTTTGAGCACAGACTTCAAATGTTTTATGAACAATATTTAAATGCAAAATCTGTTTTCTATATAATCTGAACCTCTGAATCCTTCTTAGTATTGCTTCAGCAGCTGTCATGTCATATATCCAGCAACATTAATGCTGAGAGCAGAGGATGAAATATGAAGTTCTCCCAAATCACCTTTCAGATACCTTGTTGTGCCATCCAGCTCCTGAGCTGTGAGATGAGGAGCTGATTTTTCCATGTGCTATATTTCCAAGCAACTCTCTCACTCATCATTTCCTGTGAAAGATGCTTCTCACATGCTTCATCATGTTCAGGGTTGAACTGTGTGGAGTTACTGCTTTTATTTAGGAGTAGAGTGAGCTGTGTAAGGCTGCTGCTAAATTGTGTCATGTCCCAGTCCTGCTCAAAGCTCAAAAATTCTCTGAGTACAGGTTGACACTCATTTTTTTCCCCCACTTTTTTTTTCTTTTCCCCCATGACAGAGGACAGCAGTGGAAATTGTGTATGTTTTTTGTCAAATATAGTTTAAGTTATACTGAACAGTCAAAAAATAATTTTAGAGTTCCAGGTTTGGTGCAATCTCCTGAGATCATAGGAAGAGTTTAAAAATAAAATAACAAAATACTTCATTAAGATGTGAAGAAAAGCATATAAGTAGTAATCTCTCCTTATGTGAGAGTATAAAAAGATTGGTTTAAAGTAGGTGTCAACAGATTCAGCCTTGTTGCTTTGTGTTTTATTGTCACCAGTAACATCACAAAACTCGTTCAATTTGTAGTTTAGTAATTGTGCAGTTTAACTTCAAATATGAGGAAAAAATTGTGACAATGGTGTGGTGCGAAACTGTACATTGAATTCTTTTGGCAACTGAGTTATGTCTATTAGAATTAATTCCCTCTGGCTTGTTGTCCTCAAGCAAAGGTGTTGGATTTTGTTTTGAGATCTGCCCAGTGCCTGGGCTGGACTGGTTGTGGTGCCTGCTGGATGCTCAGCACCAGCTTTGCTGCTCAAAGTAATTTTTTAAAGATGGTCATTATTAGCTTGGGTTCAGCTGTGTGTATAATAAGACTTTATAAAGCTTCCAAGCTAAAATCCATTTCTTTGCCACAGGAGTGCCATGAGAGCTTTAGTCAGCTAAAACACTGT
The DNA here is from genome assembly GCA_013397375.1 of Toxostoma redivivum. Taxonomy (NCBI): domain Eukaryota; kingdom Metazoa; phylum Chordata; class Aves; order Passeriformes; family Mimidae; genus Toxostoma; species Toxostoma redivivum. Next base: position 284,996 of record VXBI01001500.1, read on the forward strand.
GCATCATTTCTGTTGTCTTCTGAGGACTTTGCTCTCATTTTAATGGTGTAATTATGTCATGGTTAATTGGCAGGTTATTTTGAGCTAATCATTTCGGGTTACTACTCTCTAGGATAGCATTGTTAATGGTACATCAAGTCTGATAATCAGGCAACAAACCAAGAGATTGAAGCAGGAGCTTCCTCCTGAGCAGCAGCCATCCCTTGACTCAGACACCTGTGAGATCATCTGTTCTTAGAGACCAAATTTACTTGGCTTGTGTGGCTGAGCTTGGAATACAAAGTTCAGGGCAGTGAGTCTTGCTTGTAAAGAAATATCTTTTGTAAGTGTATTCCCAGTTTATATGAAAAATGTGGATGCTCTTGAAGTACTGCATTTCTCTTTCGGAACAAATTCCATTTTTAGCAAGGAAATAGAAGTTTGCTTCAAAATTAAATCTGATTGTGAAACTATAGCCAGATTTTTAATAGTAGTGTGTCGCTGGATCATGAGTTCTCTGAAATAGCTCGTTAAAGTAAATTACATTTATGAGCTTAGTACTGTTTCATAGGCTCAGCTGAATAAAAATACCTTGTACATTTGTTAGTTCACAGCTGTGAACTGCTGTGTGAGTTACTTCTTGTACATGCTCAACACAACTTTTTATATTAAATTTTTTATTAAGGTCAAAGTCAATAAAGCTGCCAGTGGCTCTCTTCAATAAAAAAAAATCCCAACCCTTTTCTAACTCTCTTCACTGTTTTCACAAATACTTAGATGAACTATATTAAACTGATATTTTGTGTAGGAAGACAGTTTATGGAAGGAAAAATCAAATGAAAAAATATTACTGTTCTTAGGACAATTTCTTAAATAAAGAAAATGTGTAAACCCTGAAGGAATTTGAGTGGATGCAGTGAGAAAGGGATGCAGCAGTGATGAGTAATTGAAGGTGTGGCTTTTGGAACCAAACCACCCTTAAACTGAGGAGCTTTTTGGTGACCACCTTCTTTAAAGTCCCAGCTGCCCATGGATGGATCCTGCTGATTCACTGGTGTCTATGATGGGCTGTCTCCACCTAAGCATGACTCCAGCTGCCTTTTATGGGAATGCAGTGCAAATACCTTCAAACTTGCTAAACATTGCAGATTTCCAGCCAAGCTGCTTCTGGTTACCATGAATTCAATACTTGGGGAAATGGAGTCTTTTGATTTTTGTTTTAATAGTGTTACAGTGCTTGTTGCTATGGTTTCTATGAAATACCTTGCTTTAAGGAAATGTGCTGAAATAATTTTTTTTTGTTACTCTTCAGGCCTTTGCACAGTTTGATGCTGAAGGAGATGGCACTGTGGATGTGGAGAATATGCTGGAGGCTCTCAAGAATTCTAGTGGAGCAAATCTTCAGGGGGAGCTGAGCCATGTAATCAGGCAACTGCAAGCTTGTTCACTGGTGCCAGGTATGAGAGCAGAGTGTTGGAAGAAAGGGTTTCCCAAGCCCTGCCCCATGGAAGGACTGTTTCAATAAATTGCTTTAATAGCATTGCTTGTCCTAATCTTATCAAAACCATCCTCCAGAGGTTTTGGTTCTTTAATGTCAGGCAAGTGGAGTTGCTGTAAATGAAACATTTCCCAGAATTACATGCAGAACTTCCTTTCATAAATAAGCACTGTTTCCTTCTCTGTGTGACTGGGGAGTATCTAAGCCCTGTTTGGTTTATCTCACAGACAGAAAAGTGTACCTTGCAGAATTTGGTCAGTGCCCAGCTAATGCAGTCTTGTACTTGGTAACTGGAGGAATAAAGCTTCCTTGGAGTCTGTTCCAGGGGATGAGTCACATATTTTATTATTATTATTATATTGTTATTCAGCATTTGAAATCCTGATAGAGCATAATTCAGGTTTTATGGTTTATAGTTCAGAAAGTGTCAGTTTCCAGAATTTGATTTCTGGGATAAGTGTCAGTTACTGGCTTTCTTTCCAAGCATTTGGTGATAAATGGCTAAAGGGGATTTGCCTTAAAGGATCAGACAAGAAACACTAGAATTGGCTACAGAGAAGTTGGAGGAGAGGACTGAGGGAGTGCATGTAAATGCACTGGGATTCAGAGTACCGGTGTTCAGGAGCTGACATTTCTGCCCAAGTTGATGGAAAGTATTGGGCACCTCTTTGGGAATAATCCTCAATGCTAAAGGGAGAAGCTCAGTGTGAGTGATGCAAGCATCTGAACTTGTTAACCAAGTAGCAACTGCTTCACTTAGATTTTGAAAGTAAGAGTTTGGGGCAGCAATATAAACATAAGATTTTTGGTAATTGCTTTGAACTCCTTCAGGCATTTCAAGTCACTAGCAAAAATATTTTCCTGCACTTTTCCCTGCTGTAGAAGTTGCAGACTTGAGCTGCATTCTCTAATACTTTTACATCCTTCTTACATTGTGGTGCCTGAGGGAATGATGTCTCTTTCTAGGGTTTATTGATATATTTTCTGAATCGAAAGAGCGCCTGGGCCTTCATGCCTCCATGATCCTGAGATTCTTGCACCGGAACCGCATTTCCAGCACGGCCATCCCCTACCCAGCGCTGGAGTACTTCAACAACATCTGCACCATGCGCTCATCCGTGCTCAAGGATTCTCTGGATCGACTTCTCCTAAAAGAGAGAGGTAGGCAATGGCTTCCCTTCTTTTTCAGGATGCTGGTGTGACCATGGCTTTGGAAAGCAGACTACAGATAAAATGAAAATCTTTCTTTACTATGTCATCTCTAACAGGCTTCATGTTTTATGAAGTTGATCTGCATGTTTCTGTGGATTTTTGTTGGTTTTTTGAAGCACATAAATTAATTTCTGAACCAGCAACCTGAGTAACACTCTGGAATGTTCTTATCTTTCTCCTGGCCTGTTTCAGAATCAATGGTTACTCATTTGTGATATTCTGTATTCAGTCAAATATCTCTACTAGTTGCTAGAAACTTAGTTTCCATGTGAAAGTGGATGTTTTCTGAAGGTGACTGTTCAATATTAAAAGATACTTTGGACTGGAGGTGATGAATCTTTTACTCTACCTCTGATGGGACTAGCCTGGTTCCTACAGGGAGGGGCTCCTTTTCTTTACAGCTTGACTAGATATTTTCAAATTTCTGCACTCCTATTGAAATAGATCAAGTTACATGGGAAAGAGAGTGTTTTCTCCCTTTCCTAAAATACATGAAGTTTTCTCCATCATAATTTATTTTTCCCTTTCATCTGTTTGTATTTGGGCACAAAAATAATAAAAGACTGGTGAGGCCAGTAATGAAAGGGGTAGATAAAGGCTATTGAACTCCAGGGAATGGAGAGTATGGAGATTATAATGGCGATTATTGCAATTTCATCTGAAATGAAACTTTGCTGTCTCCTAGTTCCTGTCAGAAACAGTCCTTTGGGGGCTGTGTTTTGTGCCAACAATTTAATTTGTGTGAGATAGTTCTTACAAAGGTACAACAATACTCGAAACAGGCCAAAGAAAAATATTCTGAGAGATTTCTTTGCAGAATACCCCAGTGATCTGAATGGTAATGAGGAGTCAGACAAGCTGAAGTCTGTCACAAAGTGCTACACACACATCGAAACCTCCTCCAATTCTGCCGATATCGACAAGATGACAAATGGAGAAACTTCCTCCTTCTGGCAGTCGGATGGCAGCGCTCGATCCCACTGGATACGGTGAGCTGGGGCCTGGGCTGAGTCCTGAGCTTGACAGCCACTGGGCTGTTGTGCTGGATTGATCCTGGCTGATGCCAGCTGCCCCCAAGGCTGCTCCATGACTCCCCTCCTCAGCTGGGCAGGAGAGAGAAATTGCAACAAAAGGCTCTTGGGTCAAGGGCAGGGAGAGCTCTCTCACTAACTGCCATCACAGACAAAGCACACTTGATTCAGGGAATTTAGTTCAATTTATTAAATCAGGGTGGGGTTAGGAGAAACTAAACCACACCTTCCCCCCCTTCTTCCCAGGCTTAGAGAAAAACGGAAGAGAAGTTCTCTTCTCCCCTCCAGAGGCACAGGGGGATGGGGAATGTGGGCTGCAGTCAGTTCATCACATGTTGGCTCTGCCACTCCTTCCTCCTCAGGGGCAGGACTCCTCACACCCTTCCCCTGCACCAGCATGGGGTCCCTTCCATGGGAGACAGTCCCCCTCAAAGTGCTCCAGTGTGGGTCCTTCCCATGGGGTGCAGTTACACAATCACAGAATATTGAGTTGGAAGGGACCCCTAAAGATTGTCCAGTCCAGATCTTAAGTGCATGGCCCCTATGGGGATCATTCCTTCAGGAAGAGGCTGCTCCAGCATGGATCCTCCATGGGATCAGAAATCCTGCCAGCAAACCTCCTCCAGTTCGTGCTGCTTTCCCCATGGGGACACAGGTCCAGCCTCCAGCAACTTCTCACACCCTGTAGCCCCCACTGCTACAACCTTGTCACACAAACCCAGTACAGCTGTAATTGAAAACAGCTGGAATTAATGAGTGACAGATGAGTACAGATAAAAGCAGAAATTCTTAATCTCTGCATAAAATTTAAAACTCTTGATTGCCAAGTAAAAGGTGACTTGTAAAATGCCTGTATCTGCCTGTGGTGACACAGCCTCATTGTATAGTGAAGCTTTCCAAGCTGTAATACTGATTCAGTGGTTGGTACTTGAATAGAAACACTTTGCCACTGTCCAGGAAGTTCCATGAAACAGAAATACTCAATGAAACACAAATGTTTAGTTGTTTTTTTCAGTGGTAGATCTGAGAATGTGTGCTCCAAAGAAAAAAAAATCTCATTTTGGTCATTATTGACGTTGCATTTTTATTCCTGAGGAAGGAATTCACAGTTGAAAATATAAAAAGAAAATTCTAGAGTCTCTCAGAGGCAACTGTTTACTAAATCAAAATTTTTTAACTTGTTCATCATGGTATGGTGTTAAGAGCACCTGTGAAGTGTTAGGTAAATTTCAGAGGATTTTTTTGTGTTTGTAGAAGAGGAAAATCAGTGAATAATAATATAATACCTATTATTATATATACATATGTATAATATTATGATACATAATAAAAGCACAATGCTTGACTTAACTTTCTCTTTGCAAGAACTGTTTTCTCTTTGCTTTGCAGTTTAAAGATGAAACCAGATGTGGTTTTGAGACACCTGTCCATTGCAGTGGCAGCTAATGACCAGAGTTACATGCCACAGCAGGTCACAGTGGCAGTGGGAAGGAATGCCAGCAGTCTCCAGGAGGTCCGAGATGTTCACATTCCAAGCAATATCACTGGCTACGTAACACTCTTGGAAAACGCTAACATTAGTCAGATGTGTGAGTCAATAAAGATACCATTGGGATTCTGGTTTGGTGCTTTTTGGAAGGTGAAAGGTTGGGCAGATCACCGAGAGATGTGTTCAAGTGTCACTTTGGGCCTTGCCCTTGGGTCAGAGAAATTGCTTTAATTCTAGTTTTATTTCTAGCCTGTAAGAGAGTCTTTGAGCCTCTCTTGTGGTCTCTCTCATTTTTCTCTGAAGAGAAAAATGACTAAAGATGCAGTTTTAGCCTTTCTGTATGAAGACATGGGGCAGCTTTAAAATATCCTTGCTTGCAGAGTGAAAGCATATGTTGGCTGATAGTATCTAGCTAAAAATCTGCTTTTTTTTTGTACTGAAACTCTGAAATTGGTCCAATGTAAGGCAGGTTTCATGCTTTTAAATAGTGTTATTTTTGATTCTAGTAGCTCTGTGGGTGCTATATTAGAATCAATCAAGAAAAGCTGCTCCTTCCTAAGATGGTTTCTGCAGCTTCAGGAATTTTGTCCCTTCAGTTCCAAAAGATGCTTTTCCCTGAGAGGAGCTTTCACTGCCACAGAAGTGGGCAGCAAGGATGTTATTCCTCAAGAGTAATCAGGACAATGCCATCTGTGCAAAATGATCAAGAGCTAGTGTGAAAATTTGTGTGTAACTTTGAACTTTGCCTTCAGGCCTTGCTCCTTTTCCCTATTATCTCCACATCCACTTGCTTCCAAGACACTTCCTATGTACATAGGTAGGAAAGTACTGGTGAAGTACTGGTGAAGTCTGTTTTCCACTTAGAGGATGTTTTATTACAATTTTTCCTAGTTTCTAGCCATAGCATCTGTAATGGACCACAGGCTATTTATGCAAAAGCTAAATTTTCCAGATCAGACAGTGGGTCTGGTTGTCCATATCAGGCAGTGCTGTTCCATATCTACCATTACTTTTCCAAGAGGTCCTGCACTAATTTAATATTTGGAATATCCAGATTCTTCGAGCTCTAATCTAGCAGAAGAAACGGGAAAAAAGTTCTATTTTGTGTTTTGACAGATGTACAGATAAACATCAAGCGTTGCCTTAGTGACGGCTGCGACACGCGGATCCACGGGCTGCGCGCCGTGGGCTACCAGCGAGTGCGGAAGGTGGGAGTGTCCGTGTGCGACGCCTCGGCCATCTGGTACTGGTCCCTGCTCACCTCTCTGGTGACAGCTTCCATGGAAACAAACCCAGCCTTTGTTCACACCATTCTGCAGAATACGCAGTGAGTACCAAACTTACATGGGGTGTGATTTTTATCTGCTGCTTAATTTAAAAAAAAAAATACTTCTGGCTTTAGTGAGCAATCTGCCATATGTAACTGGTTTCCACTCTCTCCATTAAGGTGTTTAAACATCTTTTTCTGTCTCATTGTTCAGATTTTTGATGCTTTTCTTCTATTCATTTGCATGTACTAGAACAAGTGTAGTTCTCCTGGCTGTTTCATCTAATCTAGTTGTTAAACCATGACTGAATGGACACTGAGAAATAGATTTTTCACCAATCCATTTACTTGTAATGACTTTGAACAGCCTCAAATTAATTAATTTTTCTTGTCCACTATTAATAATCAATAAAATTAACATATTCCCCTTAGGACTTAATTTAGCTTAATTTTCAGTAGATTTCTGCTTATGTAATGCCTTGTCATGAATTTTATGGAGATATAGTTGAGTATATGCACCATCTCCATGCAAATGTTTGCTTGTGGTGATTGGCCATTTTCTGTGTAATGTTTCCTTGTTTGATTGCCAAACACTTCTGCTCGATGACTTGAAGGATTGGAATCCTAATAAAACCTCTCCACACCCACATCAGCTTTTACAGAGCTCAGTTAGCACGATGTCACTGAAAAGCAGGGCTGTCATTAGGTTAATGGATCCTGTAGGCTAAAGTCCACTAAGCCTGTCTTTTAATTTATCATCTGTGAAGTCTCTTTAAAGTTTAGGTAACTTCATACATGCTCATGCCTTAGGCCCATAGTTGTAGGCTTTGCTGAAACTGAGGGCCTTCAGTTTTGGTGAAGTTTAGATATTTTAGAAATATAACATGAACACTGAGCTAATAAAGCATTAAAAAATTATAATGGAGAAATCCTGACTAAAATCGTGCTTTCAGGAATTAGATTCAGTGTTTAGAATTATAAAGCAAAAACCCCAAACTTTAGAACTGGATGGAATAATTGTAATACTGAATGGGAAAACTTTAGTATTGGATGGAATAAGTTTGATGAAACTGCTTAAGAATTCCTAATTTCAGGGGTTATCACATAATCTTTGGAAATTCAGAAAAATTTTGATATGTGCTAACAAGTGTCTCTCTTAGCTTGTCTAATTCTCTGAGGGAATTTAAATCAATTTTCCCTTTATTCACAGTCTCTTGCTCAATTCTAGACCAATTTAAAATGAAGCAGTGCTTGGACACTAAGCTATTTCTAATGCTGTCACAGCGTTAATTTAAATTGATATGTTTGTCTCCTTAAATCTGAGATTGAGACTAGATCAAGATTACCCAGCAGTCATTGAACTTTCCCTGCCAAGAATGCAATACTGTTGTTCCCTTTTGAAGAGATTCTCTGTGTAAATAGATTTTGTGCACTCAGAAGCAATTTGCAGAGACCTGCCCACACAAAGCATGAAGATTCAAGCATCTAATTCACATTAGAAGGTTCTTTTCTCCAATTCTGCCTGGTTTCCTGACATTATGTTTCACTTTTTCCTAGGAAAGCACTGCAGCACATGCCACCTCTTTCCCTAACACCAGGCTCCACAGATTTTTCAAGCTTCTTATCACCAAATGTTTTGGAAGAAGTAGATAGCTTCCTTATCAGAATAACAAGGTGAGCTTGTGTGGTTGATGCAGTGGGAAGTGGTTTACAAGAGTCTGTAAATCAAATTTTTACATCTTTACTCATATGCTCTTTTTTAAGTATCTTGAAAAATACAGGTGCATGAAGAAACAGGCACCTGAGAGATTCTGTGGCAGCTTGTCTTTATTGAAGAATAAAACGTCCCAAATTTTCTTTTCACACTGTTGTTGTTTTCTGTCCCAGTTGTTGTACTACTCCAGAGGTGGAGCTGACACTCCTGGCCTTTGCCTTAGCCCGAGGGAGTGTTGCCAAAGTGCTGAGTTCCCTTTGTGCCATCACTGATCATTTGGACACTCCATACAAGGCTTCCTCACTGATCTCTTCCATGGCAGCAGTCAGACAGAACCTGCTCTATAAATATGGTAATGGAACAATCCTGGCTCCTTTCTTGTACAGGCTTAAGAAAATACACAAATACACAGCTTTGAGTTGTTCCACTTGGAGGGTTTTAAAATTATTCAAATCTCCTTCATTAAAAACTGTCACTGAAATCACAAAACCTAGCAGCTGAACTGCCCAAAAAGTTGGGGATTGATCAGCTTTCTGTGATCAAAGAGTTAAACCAAGTAGGATCTTCTCAAGAGAGAAAGCATGAGCTTTGTAGATCATGGCCCCAGTATCAGGATAGGGATGATGGTGTTTGTGTTGCTTCAAAGGCAAATGACAGGAAGTATTTTTCTTCTTCCAGTAAGACATTTGTGTGAGTGAGCCTCAGTGAGTGCTCTCTCCTGCAGGCACATGGAATTTAAGATGCATTTTAAATATAATGTCATTAGCATCTCTTTATGTTTTTGGTTTTTTTGTTCCCCTTTTATAAGTTGAGTTAAAATTAGGTTTTTATAATCTGAGTATGCCATGAGTGTAGAGCTGTTCATGGTCTGGCATCAGGTGGTGATTTTGCTGTATTTGCTGTATTTGTTTGATAAATCTTTATTTTCTCAGATATCAACTTCTGAGATTCTCATTAGTCTCCCATGAAGAATTCTACCCTTTATTTGCCTTTTAGTATGTTTTTTCAGTACTTCTTGTCTTGTGCCAAAGAACACATGGATTATTTTATAATTATTGATGTTTCCTTTAGAAAAATTTGAAAATAGTTTCATTTTCCCCAGAGTAGCTAATGCCTTTTGTAAGACAAGTGGTATTTAATGGATTGTGAATTCCAAAGTGTGACAACAGTTGAAGGAACATTAATTGTCATTAATTTCATTGTGCTTCTGTCTGTATCTAAAACTGTAACTACTTTAGATTAATATGTCTCTCATATTCCAGTTTCCCTGACAGTGGTAAAAATCTCATAATATTGTAATTTTTTCCTTTTTTTTCTGAACGAAGAACTTTGGAAAATATATTTTGCCATTTCAAATGAATTTGATAGACCTGTTGATTTTTTTGACTTAGGAAAGCCTTTACGACTCACTCTGCAAGCATGTGATGTAAAGGGAAAAGAAGATAAATCAGGGCCTGAAAACCTCCTTGTAGAGCCATGGACTGGGGATGGTAAGAGTCTGGACTTAAAATCCATAGTATTAGAATAAAATCATTTAAGTTAGGTGATTCCACCAAACATAATGATTGTTAACAGTGCTGTGATGATGTTCCATATTTACTTATATATATTTGATTCTTCATAGTTTTATGCTAGGAAGATTTGGAACTTAAAAAAAAGATAAACTAACAAACAAAAACTGAAACCAAAACAATATATAAATTTGATTTTGCAGCACTGTGAATTTCTCATTATCCAGTTTATTGTCAAAACAAGCCAACCAAACAAAAAGATTGGATTTTGGAGAGAGTTACTAATATTCTGTGTGGAAGTTAGCAGTGAGCTGTCACAGGGAATATTCTGCCAGAGCACACTTTGTGGGTTGAAGTCATGAATCACTGTTAGTTTCCCAAATATTGATGGGGAGAGAGTTTGTAGAAATCATTTAAATTCTCACAGCATGTGCCTATTATTTCTCCCTTAAAGCCTCTCTTTGTTAATGCAATGCTTTTATGTACTAAACAAAGAGATTTGTGTTTCTTGACCTCCTATTTAAGTGAAATGCCCCCTAATCTTTTTTTTTTTTTTTAATAGTTTATTGTCTTGTGTAGTGCTACTGGTAAATTAAAGCCATTGTGACAGAAAATCAGGCACATTCTAAATGCTTATTTGACACCTCTGTTTGTTCATGTGTATTATTTGAGTTATTCTTCAGTTATTTTGTGATTTGTCTACTGTTGTTTTGTGGGTCACAATCTGGGGACTGTTCACTGAGTTCAATGAATAGAGGCACAAGCCCAAGTAATATTTGGGAATTACTAATAAGCTTTAATAAGAAAATATTCTTGAAACTGCTGCAGATATTGCAGTGCTCAGAGAGATACTGCCTGGAGAGTTCTGTGTAAAATACAATTTTTTAAGTAGTCCCTTTGATTGGGAAACATTTGCTAATGAGCATGTCACTGGAAAAGCCTTGTGGTTTTGTTTCCCCCCTTCAGCCCACAATCCCTGTGTTCTCTTTCAAACACCTTGCATTAGCACTCATTCAAACTCATTCTGTTCCTACTGCTGCTTTAGGTTTTCTTACTGAAACTGGGAGAACCAGAGCAAGCATCATTCTTTCTACTGGAACTGAATCTTCATTTCAAGTGACACAAATTAGAATAAAGGTATGTAGTTGTTGTGAGCTTTTGAAGTGGAAGAATTACTTTTTTCCCCTAGTGGTGGAATTGAATTTGGATATTTTTTATATGAACTGAAATTTAAATTCATTATGAAATACTGTTATTTTAGAGTTTTTCTTCAATGTAAGTCAGGGAACTTGAGAAAAATGAGGTCTTAAATTGTTCTAGGGAGCCACAAGCATGTAGTAAAGACATTTATTTTGTATTGATTTTAAATGTATATCTCAAGCCAGAGACTCTTTGGTTTCTGATTTCTCTCTAAAGTGTGTGGATTTATATGCAAGATCTTTTCTCTTACATTTAAAATAACTTTTTGACTCTGTGAATAGCAGGTATCAAGATATAAAGCATGTGAGTTTAGATTAAATGAAGGTATTTCAAATGGTGTTTAGAGACACCAGTGTAATTTGAACATTTGGTGTGACTGTTACCTGGTTTCACATGAAGGTCTTGTAATTAAATCTCATGGCCAAGACAAAACTTCAGTGGGGTTTCTGCAGCTGAATTGACTTATTTATTTAAGGTAAAGCAATGGTATCATTTAATTCCCAGAGCAGCAATGCACATTTCTATTGTCAAAGAGATTTAAACATGAATGGACTTCTGGCAAGTAAATTCTGACTGGAGATGGAGAGGCAGCTGAGTTGTTATGCAGTGTAGTGCTATTAGTAGGGAAATGTGATTTTAGTTTTGTGTATTCTTTTAAATGTAAAAAGAAAACAAAAGTACAATGAGAATTAATATGTCAAACTCCAGTTAATGTCAAGGTGGTGCTGGCAGGCTGATAAATACAGTAAATAATAACCATGTACATGATGTCAATTCAGTGTGGTGCAGAAGTTTTCATAACATTTCTCTAAATATCTTTCATTTTCCTGTGCAGTTCCAGAGACCAGGATTGTCAGGATTTGGTTGCTTTCCATAAGTTCTTGTTTTCCTTATGCCTTGCTGTGGATTTGCCCCCCAGGTGCGGCGAGGAGCCATTGGGGCACAGTGTGGGCTGGTGTTTGCCTACAATGGAGCCTCAGAAAAGTTCCATGCTGAGGAACACTTCAAAAGGTTTGAGAGCTACGACAAATGGAAGCTGAGGGAATTCAAACAGTTTTTAAAAACAAGGTATTAATGGATTTTTGCAATGCATACATGGAAAATAAATGTTATATTTGATCATTTTGTAATGCAGCTCAAACTACTGACAATTGTTCCAAGTGACTTAAAAATGGTGCGTCTTTAAATTGTTATTAATTTAATTTTAATGAGCCTCAATTTCATGTATTGAACAAAATATGTTTATCACTGTTGTTTTTAGCCATTTGATTTAAAGGCCTGTTATAAAAGGGATATTGCAAAACAAACCTACTTGGGGTGCAGATCAATGATAACAGAAATTTTTAAATTAAGTTTTATTAAATCAGTTTTCAGAACTGTTGCTTAGTAGTAAGGGGAGGTTGAGGGGCCATGACAAAAAGGATTTTATTCATTTTTCTTTTACCTTGCATGTGATAGAGTTTTGGGTTTGTGAAACTTTCTGTTGCCTTTCTTCATCTTTATAGCCATAACATCCTCTATTTTGGTAGAGTATCAGCTTTGCAATGTGTCTGAACTTTTTCTTTAAAAAGTGTGTTACATTCTTTTATGCACAGAAGCAATTATTCATGTGATGATTTGGGAGATGATGATCCTATTGGCTGGTTTGAAGTAGAAGAAGAATGGGATGAAGTTGATGTCAAAATGCAGCAATGCAGAGTTTCCCAAGTAAGAACCCACAAAAACCCCTTGGCCCAGTCACAACGAACAGGGAACTGGAATAAATCTCATTCTATTTTGTGAGGGAAAACTCTGCTGTATAGAGAAAAAAATTAATAAGCTTCTAGTTAAATGAATAATTCAACTTCTGTCCTCTGAGCTTTATTCTTTTTCTCTCTATGCACATATATATATATAGCTATATATGGGTGGTGCTTCAGGTTCAAATTTAATGCAAAATTATGTGATAATGTGCAGATTACTGGTTTTAATATTGTTGCTGTATTCTAGTATCCACACCATTTAACTACTGTGTAGTCATAGCATTTATTCTTTCAGAGCCAGATTCTTCAATCCATGTTTCAGTGGGCAAACAATTACAAAGTGTTTCCATCAGTTAGGCTGTGGTGCCCAGGGAATGGAGACTCTCATTTTGAGAATGGCAGAAGCTTGTTTTGATTTGTTGGTGCATTTGTAGAGAATGTTCCATTTCAGACCATGGTTCTGGAATCAGCTGTTGTAGTTCCCCAGCCCATCTGCAGTGTGGGAATTAAGAGAACTGGTGGCATTGTTGTGTCAGCTGGGATTTTTTCTAATTCTGTTGCTGCTTGCTAAGTTACTGCTGCTGCAGAGTAACTGAGTACATGTGGATGGCAGGACTTGCTGTTCCTTCGGTTTTGCACTCTGCACCTCACTGAGCACAGACTGATCAAAGTATGTTCTAAATATTACATATTGATCCTCTGCTTGCTTTTAAATGCAGCTAATAATTCTTTAACCTGGAAGAATACTGTAAATGTGACAGCAGGGAGCAGTGTGTGCAGAAAGAATGAACTGATAATGAATGAAGTAACTTTGCAGATCCTGTAGAGGTCATAGAACCATCCCTGTGACTTTTTGAAAGTAGAGAGAGATCAAACTTAGCCTGAATCTCAGGCTCAGGATTTTAAACCTCTGGAGGTGATAGACAAGGGACCAAGGCTTCCCCCCTCAATCCCTACCTACATGCACTCATGCCTTTTCAAAGCCCAGTTTGTAGCAGCTTTTAAACCCAAATCTTGTGCTGTTTTTCTGTCCATCTAGTACTTGATGATAAAGTTCCTGTGCACCAGACAAGACTCAGCAGAACGGCTCGGGGTGCAAGGGCTGAGTGTTCTGGGGTATCTGCGGCCCCTGCGAGACGAGCCCTGCAGGACCATGAGCTGCCTGCAGTGCAGGAAATCTGAGGATGACACAGTTTGTGGCACAACTCTGCTCCTCAAGACACTTCATTTCATCCAGCAGCTGGCACAGGACCTGGTATTTTTACTTCTTAGTAGTTCTTAAGCCTCTCTTTTCCAGGCTAGAAAGAGTAAGGCTGTGCAAACAGCAGTTGTGAATGGGCAAAGAAAAGTTGGGGTGCTTTTAGCAAAGGTTTAAAATCATGTTATGGAAAAAAATATTTCTGAAAAATATAATTCTGTGTATGTTTGCTGAAGGTTTATTACTTCCAATTAAATTAGATGGAGAGGTAGAGGTTATAAATTCTTCTGGTAGTAGAGAAAAGGGATGGGATCCTAGAAATCCAGAAAGAGGGGAGGATTCTGTGAATAAGAAGGTTTCAGCATGAGCTGTCACATTTAGACACCAGAATATCCATGAAACAACTTAAAACTGGAATTCATGTTAGCTGCAAATTTATAGGAAAGCTTGCTGTGCTTTCCTTTAAGCCCAGTGCTCAGGGATTTATGATTTGCAAGTGTGTTCTGTATAGAGTTAACTTTTCAATCGTGCATTTTCTTTGCCTTTTTAAGGTTCAGCAGAAGGAGAGTGGATTAAAATACAAGTCATTTTTAGATTTCACAGGCCTTGATTTGCAGCTGTTCTGGAATTTTTACAATAAACTGCACCAAAAGTAAGTTTCTTCTTTAGTCTCTGCTGAAGCACTAATCAGTGTATGTGTGTATAAATAAAATATGCTTTGTTTAGTTACAGCAGTTTGTTCTTAAACTACATCATTTACATAAGTAACATTTCCCTACTGCTGCCATATGGACTTTTAACTATAAAGTTATGTAAAAGCTCGAGCTGTAGATTAATTGAGCTTGTAGCTACACTTCCTTTGGCTATGTCTCTCCACTCAGTGTTTTTTATTTATCTGAAATGGTGACTTCCATAGCAATACTTATTTGTGCAAAAGAGCTGTTTTTCTAGCTTTTGTTTCTATTTGTTGTATATCTCCTTACAGCCCGAGGGAAGAATGTATCTTTGCTCAAACACTGCTGTTGCAGCTTCTCCAGAGCTGCTTCTCTGTACTTACTGGAGATAATAAAACTGCTAAACCTCAAGAAACTCCTCAGAGCAAAACAGCTGGTAACACAGAAGCTGCAGAAGAGCTTTATAGACATTTGTGTGAAGGTAATTTTTATTCAACATATATTGACTGTTTTGTCTGTTAAAGTTTGGGAAAAGAGATTCATTCCTAGAGGCCAAGTCAGCTCCTGCTCCTTTGTTTCTCCTTCAGGTCAGTGTTTGCTAATTAGTCTATCACTAGAAACTTTCCTTGGCCCAAAGAAATGGTTTTGTAGACTTTCTGACAATGTGGTCTGGAAACAGCTGCAGTAGAAAACTCCTTTTGAATGTGTCATCTGCTTGTACCACCAGGGAATGTGATCCTTTGACTATAACATTACTGGGGTTTATTTATTTCTGATATTGCATACCAGTATAAATGAGCTCATGAGTAGAATGTGAGGTTTACAGGAACACAGGGAAGATTCTGGAGCCAGTGAAGGGAATAAATAACACATAAGATTTCATTGGAAGTTTGGTGGCACACTCTCTATTCCAAGATCATTTGAAGAGTTTCCTGCAAAGAGAGCTAGAGGAAAAACACTTTATATAGAATCTGTCACATCTTGAAAATTTTATTAGCTTTGATGGGTGTCAAGTTACAATTTTCCTAGAATTCATTGACTTGGTGAATAGATATATTCTTTCTTAGTATCAGTCTCTCTTCCTAGAACTTAAAACGTTTCCCCTCATTTTATGTGTGTATAACGGGATTGCAAGGGCTTGAAGTTGTGTAGATTAACATTTAATTCAGTTATGCCTCTGCCATATTAGATGGGGTATTAATTAGACCTTGTAATTTTGTTTCCTTTTTGTATGAGCAGTAGTGGATATGGGGGACAGTAACTCCATGCCAATGAAAATGCTGAAAGAGGAAGTTAAGAACACCTTACTCAGTGGAGCAGCAGTTTTTTTCCCAGATAGACAGACCAGGCGACACCAGCTCTTCACCATGATGGTAAACATTGAATGAGAAATTGTTTGTTTAGTGCCTGCTTTCTTTATGCAGAAAAGAGGACAAATCTGAGTTGTTGTTCTCAAATGATATATACTTTGTCCTATTCAAGTAAAAACTTTATTTTTTTCTTTGCCTCTTTTTACCCTTCCCCTTTTTTCTCTGCAGCTTATCCAAAGAAAGAGGAGCTAACCCTGCCTTTCTTACCAAAAATGAATAATAGAACACAGAAATTAGAATTCTTTGTCACAGAGGAGGAAAACAGAATGTATCATAAAAATAAATCTTTTTCCTTTTCTAGAAAAACATCACAGAGCAAGAACATAAGCAATCTCTACATCTTGCCTTCAGATCCTTGTGTACCCACTTCAGGTAAGGGGTCCTGAAATTGAAAATATTTGTCTGATACCCCACATTTGTTAATGAGTTTGTACTTAATCCTTTTCAGAAATGTTACTCCCCTGAACATGAATTCTCTGAAGTAATCAACTAATGTTGATTACTCAATATTTTTATTAACTGAATAGCTCTATAAAACACTGGCCAAGGTTGATGCTGAAATCACAATATATTGCTCTTAGGCTTCTCCTAGGCTGTCTTCCAATTTTTAAAGTAATTGTTTGTCAGTGCTGATGGTTGGTATTGATTTAATTAGTCTGGAGTAATCAGAACACAAACTTTTTATTTTCATTGTAATTATACAGTAGGATCTGTACAGATTTGACACAAGATTTCTGGTTTGGAACTGTTTGGAATTCCTTGTTGTTGATTAGTAAGAATATCTTTGTTTTGTAGTGATCAAGATCCAGGTGGACTCTTATTATTACCAGAGAAAGGAGTTTCTGCAAATTTTGACATAAGTGAAGTATTATCAGTCATGGACACCCTTCTGCTTGTGGCAGCAAGAGAGGTAACTGGCTTTGCTCCTGCTTCCTTGTCATGAGTTTTGTAGGCTCTAACACAAACTGCCTCCCTGCCATGGATACTAAGGAACAGCTTCCCTGCCCTTCTGGATACAGCTGTTCATGGCTGTGCAAGTCAGTAGGATTAGCTTTTCCAACCAGTTGGGTGTTTTCCCTTAAGCATTAACATTTCATAATAGTAGAGGAGGAAATGAATAATATTTTTCCAGTATGAAATATGTAAGATGTGGTGTTTTTCCATAGCATTGAAAAGACTCTATGGAGAAACACTGGGATATAGAGGGAATCATTCCATTTTGAGAGGATAGGATTGGGCATGTCACTAAGGGAGGTGGAAATGGAGGAGAGTTATTTACATATGCAGAGAAACTGTGCTGAGAACATCGAGTGACTCATATGTAGCTGTTCCTATTTAAAATTGTGATATATCAAAACAAAATGCATCACTTGCTACATGGTGTTACATGCTGCTTGTCATTTGCATTTCATCTTTTTCTGGAGTGAGTGGGATGATGGTGTCCATCCCAGTTTACTTGGTGCATACTGTGTGTCATGCTGCAGCAGAAGAGCCTCCATTACATTCATGAATGTTCCTTGTTTTTCAGTGTGAAATGATGATGCTGGATGTTGCACAGCAAGAGAGTGGCACAGTCTTGTCTTCCTTATTCTGGTCTGTGCAGGGCAGCCTCCTGTCCTGGTGCTATCTGCAGCTTAAAGGCACTGATAACTCAGCCAAGGATCTTGCAGTAGAAATACTTAAAAACTGTAAGTGCTGGGATTGAATAGAGAATTAAATACAGTGCAATACAGGACTTTAAAATGTGATTTTGCAATTGCAGTGTAATTAGAGGTCACCAAAGGTTGCCTGAGGCAACTGTCATAGCATTTTTAATCTGTCTAGGAAGTAATTAGTAGGCATATTAAGCAACTTGGAGTCTTAGCTGATAATCTTATCAGTACAGCTAATCTTACAGTTGGGAGAATCTTCAGAAAGCATTTCAGTAAATTTTGGGGGCCAAATACTGAAAAAAAACCCCAACAACAAACAGTTACAGGCTTTCATTTGAACATTTAAATTTCTTAGCATCCCTTACTTTGGTAAACTCCTGGGTGGTGATGTGTGTTTCCTGGGTGTTTGCAATAGCAAGAAGAAAGGAACTTGGTTAAGAAGCTGGGTACATCTAAGGGGGTTTGTTGGGGTTTTTGTGGGGGGGATTGTTAGGTTTTTTTAATGCAGCATCTCAGTGTTAATTGGGCAAAATACTTAACAAAGATGTAATTTAATGTAAAACGACATCATATTTATGTTATTTGTGCATAAATAAATTTGCTGTGTTCCTGTCTTACATTTAAAAATGGCATAAGTCTGTAGCTAAAAATTCCTACCCTCACTTGTCACTTCAGCTGCATTTCTTTGCAGTGTATGGAGACTACTGGATATATAGATGTTGTTGAAACAGTTTTGGAGTTTCTGATGAAATTACTCATCACTCATTTTTTCAGTGATATGGTTGATAAGCATGACTTGTTTCCACAATAGAAATATCACAGAAAACTCTGAAGTGTTGAGTGTTGCAGCCTTGGGGCAGCAGATCTTTTCCTGCTGTATTTGTCCTTGTGCACATCACCATGCACCTAATATTTGATAAAGTGGATTGTGGGAGCAAATCATTAAGGTAGCTACTAAGGATTCTTTTTTTTTCTCTTTAGATGTGGGCCAGTTCCTGTCAAATATCAGAACAATTTTGCAGTCACTATTATCTCAATATAGTGGCAAAAAAATAGTAGAAAAAATAAGTAGCTCTGTCTTTGCTATGGCAACTCGTCAGCTGGTAAGTGACCCATGGGATTTTATCCTGATCCTGGGTGGCATGGCTGTGAGTCTGGCATTTTCATGACCCCTGTGTTTGCTCCTAGGTCATCTTCTTGTTGGATTTTTGCACTTTAGACATTCCACACTGTACTCTGCTACAGGGATTCAGCACTTTGATAGAACCACTGAAAAGCCTTTGTAGTGAACCTCATAAGGTAACTAAAGACACAGGCACTATTAAACATAATGAAACAAAAGCAAAATTGCAAGAAAGACATAGAAAACTCGGCTGATTCTGTTGGTGAGCACTGGAAAACAACTAGATAGCTTCTAAAAGTGTGGGATGTGTAATGAAATGTTGAGTGAAGAATGAAAAACATATCTACTGATATGGGAGATGGGCAAAGTGGTCAGAAAGTGCAACTGGAATGAGCAGCCTGGAAGGTAGATAGGTAGCAGGAGATTCTGAGGGTAAAGAGGAAAACAAATTAAAAATAGTATATGCTTAACATTTTTAGCTTCTGCTTTTGGTGATGTAAATAAAGTCTGTATGTCTGTAGTGTAGATGTTTAAATGTGCATTAGTCATCCAGACTCTTTTTGTCATGACTGGAGACTTGCAGTCACTTGTGGGTGAGACAGTCTCCTCCTGAGGCTCCTCCTGCAGTACCCTGGGTGGGTTTTGCTTTAGAAGTGCTTCCTTATTATGATTACCAAGGATGTCTTCAGAACTAAATCCAGTGTAAGTCAATGCTGTAGCCTTTTAAATGCCATTTGTATGTACATCTGGCAACTTAAAAGTATAGACACAAAAATCTAGTGTGATAATTTATTTTCTTCTAACCTTTATATCTAAGAATGCATTTTTGTTGTGCAGATGGACATGGAAAGCTGGCAGCAGGAGCAGCCTGTAGTATTGCGAACCTGGACAATGGAATCACCTCATAACTATGAAAATAACTGCCATGAGGTCTCAGTCTTCCTGTGTCATGGGGCAACTTACTTTGAGGTGGAATTTGATGAAAAATGTGAAACTGAAAGGAGGTAATTTAGTCTGTGTTAAATTCCAGCGTCTGTTTGCAGAGAGGCAATTCATGTTTCAATGGGCACTCCACACATGCCATTTCAATTTCTTCATTGTCCAGAGCAATACACAATGTGTATTTTTTGAATGACCTTGTGCTGAAAGCCACCTCTCCTGGCAAATTTACAGACATGCTGTTCATATGAATTTTGCTTCCTTTGGCCTTGATCTGTTTTATAATAATGCTGTGACCACCACAGTTTGTGCTCGTGGTGTTTATTTTGCCCTCTTTCTATTGGCTTGGTTTCTCTTGGTAACACATCAGGCTACTGCTTAGTTAAAGCATTTGCCAGATGTTGGGTTTGGCATCCATTACCAATTCCAAAGTCCTGCAGGACAGCAGATCTGTGTTTGCTGGGACTTCTGCATTGAAACATGAAATAAATTCCTCAGCAGTCACATGAAAGTGTGGTTCAGAAAGAAGTGACGGAGTGCACTTAGATACAGCACTTGTGAAAATCCAAAAGCAAAACCATTCTCCTCCAAAACTTAAAAAGTAAATTTGGAAGTAATGAATTGCAATTTTCACAGGTATGATTACCTGGAGTTTACTGATGCCAGAGGGGCAAAAACTCGTTACGATACAAAGGTTGGCACTGAGAAATGGCCTAAGGTGAGCACCTTTAAAATTCTGAACCAAATTATTTATCCATTCTTAGGAGTCCTTATGATTCCTGTGGAAACCTTCTTTATGTAGAAGGATGTGTGCTTTTGTGCATGGGTGTGTTTATTAGATTTCTTAGGTGGGGGCAGGAGATGGGGAGAAAGTCTGAAATGCTGCAAATAAAAGGAGGGAATGAGTAAAGAATCCTTCTTTGCTTCTGTTATCAAAAGAACAATCAGTTAAAGTGAAAAGGAATAATCATGTTTAACTGCCAATAACATATGGGTAAAACTTCCTCTGCCCTTGCAAGTTTTTATATCATAAGACAAGTGTGGCCCTTCCTGAGGCTGTGCTCTGTCCTCAAATGGGATGCTGCTTTTCTCTTTTGTGGCTCTGACTTTTAAAGCTCAGTCATATATAAAATTGCTTATTAAGCTCTTGAATAGAATTTTTACCTGCTTAGTACTGTGGGTTTCTCATTGAGATAGTGGGGGAAAGTAGATCTATTATGGCCAGAACATAATACTGAAACCCCAGAGTTGCTGAAGGGAATTCATTACCCTGAAACATTTTCCTGTCGTGTACATTTGGCAAAATGACTGTTTTGTTGCTCTGTAGAAAGTGACCTTTAAGGCTGGCCCACGGCTGCAGTTTCTCTTTCACTCTGACAGCAGCAATAATGAGTGGGGCTACAAGTTCTCCGTCACTGCTTACGGCCTCCCAGACGTGGCCGTGTCTTGGGGCTTGGATTTACAGCTGCTTGTCTCCCGGCTGATGGGGCGCTTGGCTTCCCGGAGCATGGCCCTCAGGTCCCTGCGAGGTGAGTGCTGCCCAGCCACAGCTGGAACACTGCACACAGCAGCTGCCAGGACTTCATCCTCAGCATCCCCTGAGAAAAGTATAAAAGTATAAAATAAAGTAATAAAAACAGTGATATGAAGTTCCTTTTCTATTTCGCTCACGTGTGAGACACTCATTTTAGAAAACACGTGAGACACTTATTCTAGGATTTTAGCTAAAAGATAGATTTGCTAGAATTAATTAAAACAGATAGATAGGCCTTGCTGGAAATAATTAAGAGTTAGTTAAAAGAAGCCGTATTTGAGATAGTTGTCTCAGATTTAAATAACTAATTGCTTGTCATTTTTATGTTCGCTCAGCTGGGTTTGCAACGAGAAAAGGAGCAAGTGATAAATAGATCTAAAGAAACACAAACAAATGTGAATTTTTTGCATCTCGAAACCAATTCAAAAGTCACAAAGGGAGGAAATTTGGATTCTCCCAGAGCTCATTTGTATTGTCATCTATAGGAGGGGATGAAAGTTCAGGGCGAGGAAGACTCCCCTTACTTCCTCTTTTCACAACCCCTCCCCATAAAAAAGATCCAATTGAGAAAAGCAAACCACACATGCTTCATAGCCATTCAAGCTACTTACCATAGGAAGCAGGGAATGGGAGGTGCAGGTGTTATGAATATCTAATCATTCAAAACTTTTGTAAATAAACAGACTCTGGAATCACCTGTGACCTTGCAGTGCATATTAGGGGACTACCCCATGCAGCTGCCCAGCACTGAATTAAACATTCACTTTGTAACTCTAAACTAAAGGTTGATTAATTTCAGTAAAGTACATTTAGGATTTGGGCCTTGAAGATAAGTAAAATAAATTTTAAAAAAATTAAAATAAGTTTATTGTTAAATTTAAAAACAAGAGCACTTGTCTCTATCTTCCTAAATCTGAATCCATCCACCACTTAGAAGAAATAAAATAAGGCTAAAGAGTTCTTGCTCCAATCAGGTGGTCCATATTTACCTCGGAAAATTTGACAGCTATTTTCCTGTGAATTCAGGAATATTCAGGAATATAAAATATTCGAGAATATTTTCTTCCTTTCTTAATATAAGCATGCTTGTATATAACAAGTTAGGTGTTTAGCAGGAAAGATAGCTTTTAAACTCTTTTAAATCAGAAAATTGCTGTAGTTATAATAGTAGTTATAATTGCTGTAGTTATGATACGTGAAAATGTTTAATTTAAAATGCTTCGATATTGTAACATTGTCACTGTAAGATAAGATATTGATGCTGCCATTAATGAAAGGGTACATCAGTTTTCTGTACCATGTTAGAAAAATACAGAACATTTTTAAATTACTTGTTCAGTCTATTTGCATTAACTTTTTGTTGTGTGTCCGTTTTTTTTTCCTACTGAATGTTTAACATTTATTATTTTCATTAATCTATAAAAATGAAGAAAATTATTTAGTAACTGAAGGATCTGTCCTGAATTTTCTTGCAGAATTAGGTAGTGAAGCAGACTTGCCTCCTTTGAAAGTAACATCAGTTCTTAATTCTCCTCTGTGGAAACTTGTCTTCAGGCATCAGATGTGTCCTGAGGCAACCCCGGGAGCCAGGCAAAGCACTGCCAAGCACCAAGACAAAAACGAGGTATTGACCCCTGCTTGTGTTCCCTTGGCTGAAATCCATGTGTGTCACACAGCTTCATTTGGCTTCATGGAGCTGGAATGCCCTAAGCCCAAGCTGCTGTGCTAAACTTGTCATTTGTGCTGTTGGATTCAAATATTAATGAGGAAAGAAGCTGTTCTGTGCCCTTTATTAGTTTCCATTTTCATGGAATCATTAAATGGTTTGGAGAGACCTTCAAAGATCATCTGATTCACTCCCCACCTTGTGCAGGATGTCTCTTATTGATCAGTTTTCTCACTGTAGTGGATAAAGCTGACTTCCAGCTCATGCTGTTTTCTCAGCCAGTGCTGAAGTTCTGTGTTGTTCCCCCTTGTCTGCAGGCTCGGAGCTCTCCCCACGACGTCTGCCGTAACTTTCTTATCGACTTTGCAAAATCAGATCCTGCCCAGGACTTCAGTGGGCAAAAATCTGAACTTTTCAAAGGACTTACACAGGCATGTAAAAAACAGACCCCAAAGACAGATATAGTTGCTGGTCCTACTGTTGATCAAGCTGTGAACTCAACATTTGCTGCTTTGGTGTATCTCACTCCAGATTTATTTGAGAAGCTTCAAAAATATGGTAACTCTAATATTATTAGATTATCTTAATAATGAAGACTTACAGTTTGTAAAAGGCTTTCTTACAGCTGAGTTTATAACATTTAAACATCAGTTTAGTGGGGCAATTTAAGGAAGATATTCTGTAGAAAAGTATCATTTAGGCAGTCTAGGTAAGCTTTCTCTCTAGAGTGTTTATTTTTTATTGACATATATTTGTCTTCAGAGCACTGGCAAAATATTCATAACCATCAGAAGCTACTAATTGTGTAAAGCTATACCTAAAGAGGGTAGTGATGTCCTCTGGGGCTTTAATTCAGAACAGTGTGGCTCCAGTTATTAGAGGTTCTTGTATAATTTTCTACATTGCAACTTTTCTAAAAAGCCAGCAACAACTTCTCTTATTAACTGTTGGGGTTGGAGGAGGTGTGAATTATCTCCCAAAATACCATTCTGTGGAAATCAACCCTGCCATCCTCAGAATATATCTTTAACATTTCTTTCCAATCAAAGATAATGTTTTACTTTTAACTTACTGGCCATTGTATTACAATTTATGTATTTTTAGTAGATGAAATGAGCAACTTTTTGACTTACAGCATCCTTCTATTAAGTTTATTGATGTGTTTGAAGTATTGGATTACAAGGTGTTACTTGGTTTTGAAGGATTTCATTTTAGGTTTTCACTTTTTGTCATAATTTTGACACTAAACATTTTACATTTTCATAGAATGATTGAGCTATTTTTTGAGCTGTGAAGTTATGAGTAAAAATGACTGACACAAAGACTGACTTGATGACTAATACAGTTACTGCCTTTAGTCATTTAGTCTATGTCTGACAATTGAGCTAATTTTCTAATTAATTTTGAGTGACATTGAAAACTGGACAAATAGTAATGAGTGTTTAAGAAATCCATCCCATTGTTCTGTCAGTATCTTCATCTGCTGGTTGTGCTGGGGCAGACTAATTTCAGGACCCCTGTTCACCTGTGCTAGGGAAGTTTGGAGAAGGGATGCTGAAAAGAATACAGGAAAAAAATTAGAAAGGGAGAATGGAAGAGGGAGGACTTAATAAGAATGACTTTTTCTCCATAGCCATTGTCAGGGCAGTTCGAATAGAAACTGATTTGTCAGGTTTTTAATTTTTGCAAATTGGTCTTGAAAGTCCCTTCCAGAAAATCATAATGTAAAACAGTAGAGAAAACAAATACATCTATAGAGCTTTAAGTTACTATTAATCATTTGGTGGTTTTTCTGATAAGTTTGCATCAGTGCTTTTGCATGCATAGGAAGGATTTTATTTTCCATGGCTTCAGGCATCAATTTTGGGAAGAGATGAGAAAGATACTGGTAAATTAACTTTGTGAATAAAATCAGTCAAGGTGCAGTTCATCTATTTATGGTGTATGAAAGTTGGCAGGTTTATTCTCTATTTTTCTTACAGGTGTAATTCCAAGTATTGACTAAGAGATGAAGGGAAGGCTGTAGCATAATTTTAGTTAAGTAATTGTATAAAAATGGAACTGTAAATAAAAAGGACTCTCTTCTTTCTCTCATTTCCAGTCAACAGTGGAGGCAAGGTGCCTTTGAGTGATGAGTTTGCACAAGTATATTCCCTGGCTGATTCCATTAGAATATGGATGGTAAGAACACTCAGGAGGATCTCTATTAATGTCTAAATATTAAGTAAAGTAATTTACTTTAGTACTTTACAATGTTAAGGTGTAGGATGGAAGAGTTTTCCTTCAGTTATTCTACATCAACTACTTTCACTTAGAAAGAACATATGTTCTTTGAAATATGAACTTTGAAACTTTGGACTTAAATGTTTAAGTGCATCCTTACACTCCTCTCCTTCCCTCAGCCCCAGATGTGTCATCATGGGTAGTCAGGACTGAATTTGACTGAAAATCAATTAAATTTGTGTTATATTTTAGCAAGAACATATGCTGTGAATTAGAAAGATTCTTACATTGCAGTTGGAGTTCTTTTGAGATATATCATAGAGAAAAGTGTGTCTTAAACACTATTCCATTGTCTTGTGACTTTCTCCCTTCTCTTTTCTGCCTAAGAATTGCTGGCAGGTTGATGTGGTAGAGTTACAGTGGGTGCAGATGCAAGTTAAAATGAGTAATTGCCTTTGCCCATTGCATGGCAGTGATGTTTCCATCTGACAGAGCTTGCTAGTGGGGTGCCATGTTTTTGGAGGACTTTACCTCACAGCTAGATGTTTATCTTTTCCTGAGTGCTGAGGGTAATTAGAAGCCTTCTTTTCCTTGGAGGACTGATGCACCTCAAATCACAAGACAGGCAATGGTCTCAGCCTACAGAGCTCCAGCAGCTCAGGGTGAGGCTGTTCCTGCTCTGACAGTTCAGGTGCTGCTCTTTGAGGCTCCTGGGTGGTTTGCTCTGCAGTTGGGAATAGTAACTACTGTCATCTATTCCTGGGATTAAATTCCTTTCAGTCATTGCAGTCTTCATCCTGCCTTGCTGTATAGATACACAGAGGGAATCATATTTTAACTATATTAACATCCTGTCTACAGTTGGAAATGAAGCAGAAATCCCTGATGGGGAGGGGAAATGATGCTGAGGAGAAGCAGAACACAGAAGCAAGTGAGGTGAACCCAGAAACTCTCGGTGAGTGTTGCCTTGTGTGTTTGAGCATTCCAGGTAGCTTAGGAGAGCATTGCCTTGTAAACCTGGAGACATTATTTGTACTGTGAAAGGTAAGTTAGCAACTGGGGTTACCTTTTCATACCTCAGGAGAGAACCTAGTGTACATAGGATTAATTATCTGGGATTGTATTCTGCTATTTTTTGTTTTTCTTACTGAAAACAGTAAGAAAATTCTGCAGGGAGTGACCTTTCACTTGGGTCACCTGGTTCTGAACTTGTGTTCATCTGTTTTTGTAGATACATCTTGCCACATTTAACTGATGTTAGAACAGCAGCTGATATTAGAACAAAATGTGTTCTCACTGACTACTCTGTACTTCATATGGTTCAGTGTGATTATTCAGATTTAGCATTTGGCAATCTGAACTTAAGCAACCAGTAGCATCATGATCAATATATAACAAGAAAAACAGTATTTTGTAGCTGTCTCGACTGAGAAGAGATAAATCACTTTCTTCCTAAGCATAAGACAGCAAATTTGTTGTTCTGTTGTCATGATTTTAACTCTTCCAATTTTTATGCTGCAGCAAAACTCTGTGTGCAGAAGAGCCTTTTGTTACTGAATTTTTTGCCTGTAAGAGCAAAGACGAAAGATTCTGCCTCAGAAAATTTGGAAGCCCAAGACATGGATGATCCCCAGCAGTATGTGAGGGATAAATGCCAAAGACAAGGATCAGCTGTGGACATGGACTTCCAGGCAGCACAGCCAGTGTCATCCCATTCAAAAGAAAGGGATCAAACATCACAGTCTGATCTGAAAGTTAAACAAATTCCAGGCCTCCACCAAGCAGAAGCTGCATCTGCATTTCATAGTAAGCCTGGTGAAAATACAGTTTCACAGCAGGAAGATGTGTCATCACCTCCTTCCACTCCTACACGGAAGTCTCAGCTGGGCCGGGGCAGACTGAGGCTGCTGTCGTTCAGGTCAATGGAAGAGCCAAGAGCTGTGCCTACTGTGAAGGAAAAATATCCCATTTTGAAAAACATATTAGACTTTATTAAGGATCAATCACTTTCACATGAAAGGTAAGCAAATAGAAAATGTTGTCAGTTATAATATACAGAAGCTTGTCTTCACACCTCTTCAGGTGGAATAAACTATTTTAGTAGCAAGATAATATGGCAAAATATTTGTATATAAGCAGTTGTCAGACTTATGTATCAAACTTCAGTTACTCACAAGGATGTAGGGACTCAGAGAGTACTATTTTATTTAATTTGCCCCTATCACATAGAATGTAAAAAAGAGTCACTTGGCAATTTATTGTCTTGCCTCCTCAGATGTGTTTGCAGAGGTGTTTTGCTTTTTGTCTATAAAGCAAAGACATGGTGTATCACTATTACCAATCCTTGGTACCAAATAGAGATGAGTTACATCTCTCATTAAATTACCTGATATTCTGAAAATGTAAATCAAAAGAGAGATTTCCAATTCTCAGCTTGTCTGTTTTGGGCTTTAGAACATGGAGTGGTGCAGGAAGAGCTGGATTCTGTTCAAAGCTTTATCACTCACTCCAACTAATACACTGAAATACAGCTGGAAATTCAGATACAAAGCAATTGTGTAACTAGTCCAGCACTTATTGAATTGTTTTTTTATTTGTGTTAAGTGCAGTGTTTTGAAGTTTTCACTGGTATTTTTTGCTTTCAGTGTTTTAAAGGTTCTTGCTTTGAGAAAATCCCAAGGGCAGAGCATTATGGAAGTGCTCAAGACCATCCGCCAGTGCCTGGACTCACTTGGGCAGCCACACTGCTTCCACCCACCCTGTGTACTTTTTCTCCTAGAACTTCTAGCCTGTCAGAAAGATTTTACAAAGTGAGTAATTATTTAGGCAAATCTCAGCCATATTATTTACTGTCTTAGTTCTTGTGTTCCTCCAGGCATGTATATTGACAAGAGTAGAAATTTCTGCTTTTTTTCAGGACTTGAGGTTTAGTTTTCAGGCTAGTAGGCATATCTTGTGTACTTCATTAAAAAAATCCCAAAAAGTAATAATTATTTTCAAGTGGGACTTGGTTGCACAGCTGTTCATGTCATGAACATGTTGAGGTCTGATTTCTGTGTTGTGTCTGACCAGTGCTGTCAGAACTCTGTCACTTGGCTTCTCACTTGTCAGGAGCTTTCTGTGGTCATCTTGCAATGCACTGATTTCCTTTAAGATCTTGATTAGATTTTCATAAAGCAACTTTTTAATTTAAAGGCTTGTTCTCTTCTTAGTGCTATGAGAATTTTCTCTTTGCCTGTTTCGTTTCTTCAATTCTGATTCCTGGTACAGGATTCTTTAATTTTTATTTGAAACTTCTAGACTGTTTTTTTAAATAAAACTAACATCCTTCCCACTTGTGGAGAGGGGTTAAAAAGAGCCTGTTTGTAAAATTTGCACAAATCCTAAAATATCACAGTGAATTCTAGGCTACTAAACTGACTCTTAATTTGCAGCTACTTTGGAAACTTGGAAGGCTGTGGTGCTGAGCTACACAAAGAGATTCGAGAGTCCTACTATCAGCTTGTTTTGTTCCTGGTCAATTCTGTGAAGGGATTTAGTACAATTAATGACAGGTACAGTACATTGTTTGCTTTATTTTTTTTCTTTTTTGCATTCTTCCACACCTCCTCCCTTGTAATTTGTTATTTGTCATTTTATGTCTTAATTAATTTTATCTATACTTTCCATTATTTACAGAACTAATTGGGGAGCCTTGATCTTGTGATCAAAAATGCCAAGTTAGGTTTCTATTACTAGAGGAATAAAGTAAAACACAAAAACTTAACCAGTGTTAAAAACTTGACTTACTGCATTTTGTAGTTGCAATTCTGCAGTGTGTTTCTGAAGCTTAGTAATAAAATCCTAGAAATAGCAAATTTATTGTGGAATACTTGGGCAAGGGTAAGGCCACAAGAAACATGGCAATTCAGCAGCCATGCTTAAATGTTAAAACTCATATTTTGGCAACATTCTGGTTAGAATTTGGAGGATTTATAGCCAGGTGTCCTAGAGAAATGAGAATTTTATGGCTATAATGTCAGTCTCTCTGTCAATAACTTTAAAGTCCTTTTTTCAGTTTCAAGTGAAAATGTCAAAAAAGTTTCAAATAGAATAAATTCCTGCAAATACCAAGAAAGTGCTCTACTGTAGAGAAGAGACAAGCCCTCTTGGTAATGCTCAGGCAATAGCAGGAAAACTCTCTTTATTTCGACTTCCATAGTCTGCACTTGCTGAATTGTGGAAGTTGAATACTTTGATAAACCTGAGTTCCTGCCACAGAATTACTTTAAAGCACAGTAAAGCCTGAAAATCAGTGTGTAGGGGGTTTCCTACCCTTCCTCCCCACACACATTTTCAATTCTAGGTCTGTCAACTTTAGGTGAGCTTCAGAGCTATCATGTTTTAATATCTTTTGTTTTTATTTAGGTCATTGCTTCCTGCCTTATCCTGTGTGCAGACAGCTCTCCTCCACCTCTTGGATATGAGCTGGGAGCCCAGTGATCTTTCCTTCTTTGTGGAGATCCAGCTGCCACATCTCCTCATGACAACCTCCCAGGAGAACATCAGCACCCATGACAGTGTCATTTGGTGAGTCAGGAAGGCTGCAGCTTTCACATGCTACTAAATACTGATTCCATTTTACCCAGAAAGGTTCCTGAGTTTTGTGCTGGAACAAGCAGTAAGGGTACTCTCAACAAGTATGGCATAATTCTGCTCAATATCCAAAGGTTTAACTGAAGTATTTCAATTTTTTTTGCTGGTGCAAAAGCTTTTGGAATTTTATGTTTAACCTGATTACTACTGGAACACTTTGCTTGTTTTGCAGTGTAGCAGGAGGTGTACAATACTGTTTCTTGCCTTGATGATTGTCAGATATTTTTAACACCTTCATATGGCAATTTTGTAGTAGTTGTACTTGCACATGAGCAAATGTGAAGGCCAAAAAAATCTTAAAACATCTGGTCTGATCTGATCTGCCAGCATTCCAAAAGCTGTTTTATAAGAGTAAATTTTCCTGATTTTTTTTGCATTATGGTCTCCATATATATTTAAGAATATGTCACAGAAGAAAGAAGCAGCTGTTTGTCATTTATTAATGGAGTGAATGGGATTTCTCACAATTCTGTTTTTATTAGCATGTTATAGCACTTTGTTAAAAAGTAAAGCTATATTAAAGGGAAGCCTGATAGCATTCAAACCTAATTTTAAGCTTGCTTTTCTTTTAGTCAGTGGAGTGAAGAAGATGAAATTGCAGACTACAAGCAAAACTGTGAATGGATGGATGAATGTCAGGATATGATGTTTGAGACCTGGTATGAAAAGATTGCTCAAGCTGACCCAGAGAAGCAGAGAAAGGTGACCTCATATTTTGTATATTTATCTGCAGAAGGGGTAAATAAGAGACCTTTAAAAACCTAAAGGGGAGAAAGGAGTCTGTTTATTAATTTTTATTAACTGGATCTCTGTAGACTTTCAAGAGTCTAAAATGATTAAAAGATCCCCATTCATTTTTGGCAAGGGAAATGTTCTGCTTTCTCAAAGTCAGAAAATAACACTCAGGTAAACTGTGTTGGTTTATTGCTGTAGATGCACATGTTTGTGGCTCGTTACTGTGACCTGCTGAACGTGGACATATCCTGTGATGGCTGTGATGAAATTGCACCGTGGCATCGCTACCGCTGCCTGCAGTGCAATGACATGGATCTGTGTAAAACTTGTTTCCTTGGTAAGAACCATTCAATAACCCCCAAAACCCCAGATTTGAAGCCAAAGCAGTATAGATATAAATGTGTATAAATTATACACAAAATGAAGTCAAGCCCTTTTCTCCTGGGTTCTTTGGAAATGTTTAGCTGTTCTTTCCCTAGTATGAATGTGATCTTGAAATTAGGAAAGGTCCTTTGTCAAAAAGGTTTACAGGGAAATATTTCTTTACAGGTGGAGTTAAACCTGAAGGACATGAGGATGACCACGAAATGGTGAACATGGAATATGCCTGTGATTACTGCCAAGGAGTTATCATAGGTCGGAGAATGAACTGCAATGTTTGTGATGACTTTGACCTTTGCTATGGGTGCTATCATGCAAAGAAATACTCTGACAGGTATTAAAAATGTGATTTGTTTTTCCCCCTGTGGCAGAAAGACAGTATTTAATAGCTAAATACAATCAGCCATTCTCATGGTGCTTCCTATAAAGCTGTGTCTGGGATCTCCTTGGTCTCCTTTGGGGAAACAAAGATAAGATCAGTTTGGCAAAAATATTTGGGAGCCTTCCTCAGCTTCTGAAGTCACTTGGTAGCAGTTGTTTTCTGGATGTGGCTAGAAAAGCTGCAGGAGTTACCAGTCCTGTATGACAGGACAGAAGAGGCAATCACTGCTGTGGAAAACAACAGTTGTCAGTGCTTGACGCCAGAGGTCATAAAAACCAGCTCCACAGTTCGAACCTCTGGATTGTGTTGGGTTCTCAGTGGTTTCCTGTGAAGGTGTTTTGTGTTGACTGTGTTGGCTTAGCAAAAACCCAGCTGCATTGCTGACTGCTGTCCCTTGTCCCTGCAGCCACCTCCCCACCCACAGCATGACCGTGTATCCCATGGTGACCATCCGCATCAGCGACCGGCAGCGCCTCATCCAGCCCTACGTCCACAATTATTCCTGGCTGCTCTTTGCTGCCCTGACTCTCTACAGTGCAGATCTGGCAAGTGGGGAGGAAGTAGATGGAGAGAAACTGGATCCTCAGGTCCTCAGTCATGCCAGAGTTCTGCAGCATCAGTGCATTCAGCTCATTGGGGACTGCCTGATGAAAGCACAGCATGGAAAAGGTGAGTCAGCTCCTCCTGCTCTGAACAATGCTTTCTACAAGTGTCAGAAATGTCTGTGGTTACAAGTTTCCAAAGGAAAGGGGAAGCTGCTGTGTACTTCACTGAGAATAACTGTTTATGTAGAAAGCAAATGTAGAGCAAGTGTCGTTCAGGGTCATTGGAACATGGAAAATAGAGTGCTTGAGAAAACTAATTTTATGCTTACATAAACATTGGAGACAACTTGGCAAGTCTCTGGTTGTTTTTTTTTCCATCTTATCTGTTGTAAAGGGATCAGTCAATACAGCTTCATGTTCTTCTGGTAATGTATCACTGACAGCTGAAGGACAGTAAATAACTCGGTGGAAAAAATTTTTGTTCTGCCTCTCTTGGGAAGAGATTTTTAAGAGATGTTTATGGTATAAATCTCTGTCAGTGGTGTTCATTTGTCTGGAATTGGGGGTTTCTGTGAACAAAAATAGGGTTACTACAAAAGTAGGGTTACTACTACAGAAAATAGGATTATACAATAGGGATCTATTTTGAATGTATCAAAAATTCTAGACTAAAATTCAAATAAGTTGGCTGGTAATTTTTTTGAGCAGCTCTAATACAGCTGAAATACCACCACCACCAAATATTTACACATGCTCAGTAATTAATCTGATTACAGTATACAGTTCTATTGTGCAAGTGGTCAGAAGATTGAAAAATAAGACAAATGTCACTTGCTGTTCATAATTTACACTCTACTGCTTTCTTAAATTAAGACCTCTACCTCAGTGACATCCTCGAGCTGGAAGATGTCACCATCTGTCCATCACTAGTATTTAATGGAACTACGTAATTATGTGAGCTTGATAGAAAACAAGTTTTTGATGGAGTTAATGTTCAAAAGAAGTGTGTAAGAAGTTTGCAGTTCTCTTTTAAAATGTTTCAGTTCTGCTTTTTGTCTGTCTTGCCACTCAACAGCTAAATAACTTTCATAACTCTTTTGCTCCCAGGACTGAAAAATTCAGCTCTCCTCTGCATGTTACCAGAAGATGAGTCCTTCTCAGAGAATGGCACTGTTTCAGGCAGTCCTGCCCCAGACAGTGCTCCAAAAAGTCATCCTGGGGATAGAGCAGGGAAGGGAAGAGATGAGAAACGCAGCACAGGCTCTCTGGTGCATCGCAGTGTAAGTGCCTGTTATTTCCAGAACCCCTGATATCAGATGTGAGATCTGATTTTAAACATCTTCAGATGCTCAAACAGCCTATTCTGGATGTGGGGCTGAAATAAGGGGTAGTAATGATTTCATTTGTAGGTAGAAACTGGGGGGAAGGGGACGATTGTTTTTTCATTAGATCTGGCTGATCAAAAACTTCTTGTTCTGAACTGATTCACAAAAGTGTTGCAGGAGAGGGGCATGTCTTGTTCTTTGTGAAAGGGCTCTCATTTCCCCTGGTTATTAGCACTGTTGAGTAGGAGTGTGTTTCCTACAGTTCTATACAGTGTTTAAAACACTTAGTGTAATAATTTTATGCAGGGAGATATGAGCAAAATAAAAGAATGTAATTTAATTGTGTGGAAGCTTAAGACATGAATACATCAAGAAATTCTTCAGTAGAAGGTTTTAATAAAAAGAAAAATGTTTGTCAAGTGCAGATGACTGAATTCTTTCCATGCTTGTTCCTGCAGGTATCACATATTGTTTTAATCTTTTAGTACTTCTGTTTTATTTTTAGGGGAAAGGAGATACTCACAAGGAAATCCAGTCTCCTGCAGAAGATAAAGTAGGGAAACAAGAAACTGAAATCAAAGCTGTCTCTTCAAAGAAAGCTGTTGTGAGACAAGAGTCAGACTTGTCTGTGGATGGGAATGGTCCTGCAACAGGTAAAAAATTATTTCTCATTTTCCCTGTCTCAGAAATATCCACTCATCTGCAAGCAAACAGCTGTCCTTTTTATTCCTAATCCAGTTTTGCATATTTTCAAATGTCTATGTCTGCTTTGTTAAAACCTGCCAGACATTGCTTTGAACAAATGCCTTGCAGTCTGTTTAAAGGAGTCTGGAAATTGGAGTAGATTTCCACAAGTATTTATCCATGTATGGAGATTATAGTCCCTATTGGTCTAGCACAACACTTGTGTGTTCTGATGCACTTGGAACCAGAAAATAAGTGTCTTATCCTGTTAAAGACTGGGGTTGTAAGAATTTTGATAGTTAAATGGATCTGTCTGTAGCACTGTCCTTTATATGTTATTACTAGCTGGTATAGATTTCTTTACCTTCTGTTTCCATACACTTTCATAAAGACTTTATTTTCAAATTGTAATAATTATTTTTATAATTTCTTTTTAGATTTGGATTATGAAAATTAAGCTATCACTTATTTCTTTTATTATTAATGTCACTTAGGGGATTTTCTTATTTTGTTTTTGTTTACAAAGCAGGTGACCCTCTCTCAGAGGATTCAACCCAAAAACCAACAGAGAAGGTTTTAATACCTAGCCAGGAACAAGTTTTTGCTGAATGCTCTCAGAAGAGGATTTTGGGGTTGCTGGCAGCTATGTTACCACCTTTCAAATCAGTTAGTTCCTTTTACTTCCATCTGGGTAGTTTTCTAGGTGCACAAATAACATGAATAAAATTCACAGGAATGAAATGTGGGATATGGACCCACGTTGCTTACATGTTATGAAATGTGGATTACAATGTCTGCAGACATTGACATCACTAAGGAATGTAAGGGCTTGTTCCTGGGTGGGGGGAGAGGAAAGGGAACTTTAATGTATCTGTGAAGTAGTGTCTTAACTGTTTAGCAGAGTTCAAATCTTCAGTTTAGCTTCACATGTCAGGTCACACTGACAGGCCAAAAACCAAAGTAGGAATGTGGTTTCTCATTCCTTCTGTCCCCTTTGAAAGACCTTTAGAACAGAAGCTTTTGCATGTGCTGACTTTGACTAAAACTCTTTTCTTTCCGTGCCTCACTGAGATTTTTCTCTCTTCACAGGGCTCCACCATGTCTCTGATCAACCTGGAACAAATACTTCCACTGATGTTTCATGTTGTAATCTCAAATGCTGGCCACTTGAATGAAACTTACCATTTAACCTTGGGACTCCTGGGCCAGTTAATCCTCAGGCTTAGGCCTGCAGAAGTGGATGCTGCTGTGACTAAAGTCCTTTCAGCCAAACATAATTTGTTTGTACCAGGAGATGGGTCTACGGTGCCGGAAGGATGGAAGACAACTCATCTTCTGTTCAGTCTGGGAGCTGTGTGTTTAGACAGGTGCTTCTTACCTTAACCCAATTAATTAATCTCTGCTGAACAGTAATTTTCTTTCATGTGTGCCTCGTGCATGGAGGCTTTTTAATATAAAGGTAATTAAACCTGTTCCCTGGTCGTGGAAGGGGCTTAGCATCTGCAGCCTTTGTTGTAGTGGGAATCCTAATTTCCTTCTAGAAGGCTGGCTGCTGAAAAGTGGCCCAGTTTTCTGTGCTTACCTATACAGCATGTCATGGAGGAGCAAGGATGGTTTGGAAACTACGAGGAAAACCAAAAATACAGTCCTTTATTTTTTGTGTGACATTAATTCTCTCACATTGTTGCAAATCTCTTGTGTAACTTGGGAAAGGAGGAGGGAGTGTCACAGAACTATCACCAGTGCTGAGTTCTAGATCTGAGTAAGAGTTATTTGAGAGAGAAGTTTTTTGTAGTAAAAATGCACTGGATACAGCAGGGAGGGATAGATTTTGAAGATCCTGAGAAAGCTCTCAAGCACTCTGAGATTAATGTCAAGCCTGTTATTTTTTATTGTAGCTGTGCTTTACAGGGAGGGTTCATAAACAAATAAAAAAGCATATGAAATGTAAAGGCAGAATATCCAGAGCATAAGCTGAGGGAAAGGATTTCCTTAAAAACTAACTTTAGTGTAAGAGACCAGTCCCTGTGGGTTATTTGTGTGATTCACAGAGTGAGCAGGTGGTCATGTACATGGAAAATAAACCTCTTGCTGCCATGCAAACAGAAACTTCTGACTTCTAAACTAAAATTCAGAGTTAACAGTGGCAATGTTCAGGCACATTTTGATTTGGGACTCTAGACCCTCTCAGAAAACAGAATATTATTTATGCTCTATGGAAAACAAAGCAGAATTCATGTGTCAGCTGGCATGAAAGCTTCAAGTATTTGAAAAACAGCTGTGTAATAATTTGAAAGCTGCAGCTGTGACAGATTACCAGTGGCATGCTGTCCTGAGGAAGAACAGCTTCAGGTGAGAGTGCAGCCAGGCCTCCTAATGCAGCTGCTGTGTCTTTGCAGCCGTGTGGGGCTGGACTGGGCCAGCTCCATGGCAGACATCCTTCGGGCTCTCAACTCCTCTGCACAGTGGCACCATGTCATCGCTGCTTTCACTGACCACTGCATCAAGCAGCTGCCCTTCCAGCTGAAGCACACCAACATCTTCACTTTGTTGGTGCTGGTTGGCTTTCCTGAGGTAAGTGGCCTGTCACTCCTAAAGGAAATAAAATTGGTTAAAGCTTTTAGGTATCTCTTTCTAAATACTACAGATTCCATCAATTGGGGACAACCTTTATAAACTCTCAGAACTTGGTGTGTGTCAGAGTTCACATCTTTCCACTTGGGTATAGTTAATGTTGATGTAATGAGGAATAAAGAGTTGGTTTTGCCTAGCATTTCTTTGCATGCTACTATAACTGCTCCAAGCAAACCAGCTTCATTTGTTCCAGTATATAAAAGGACTTTTATACAAGTAAAACAACCCATTCTCCATATTGATGTTCATAACTGGTACATTGCCTATGCAACACTTAGTTGTTGTAGACATTTCTTTTATAGATTCAAACTTCCATTTTCTGAAGATCAGCAAATCAAGCAATGGTTCAGCTAAAAAATACAATAGCAAGAATAAGCAAATGTAACCAATCTAAGATATGGCTTTGTATGTGTAAATAAGTATTCCAAATCCTAACTGGAGTTGTGCTGTTTAGGTGCTGTGTATGGGCACTCGTTCTGTGTACATGGACAATGCCAATGAGCCTCACAATGTGATCATCCTGAAACACTTCACTGAGAAAAACAGGGCAGTGGTTGTGGACATCAAAACCAGAAAGAGAAAAACAGGTTCTGTGACATTTTTGTTTTATCAGAGAATCACACAGTGTTTCCTTACAATTTGTTATGGATACCCAAAAGCAAATGTTAACTAGACCACTGTGCAGATCTGCAGGGTTTGAATTCCATTATTACTAAGTTGTCTGACTTTCTGCTCCTAGGTGACCAAACTCTGCTTGCAGGTCACTGCCAAATTGTGAAGCTTCTGCAGTAATTATTTCAATTATCTTTATTCAGAAAAGGACTTAAAAATGTTGAGACCGTTCTGTTAATTTAGAAATCTCAGAAATATGCTTTTGATGAAGATGAAGCAGTCTCTGTTTCAAGATTTGTGTAGTGCTTGTGTCTTATCCTTTACAAACCTGTGCTTAATGTTTTGGAACAATTGCTAATTAAAAAAAAGTTTGGATATCACTAAAATTTGAGACCAAGTGAAACATTTAATATATAACAAATCAGTTGGGTTTTTAGGAGCAAGGGCTTTTCTCTTTGTATGACCTAATATTGTGAAGTTAATAAAGCAAAGGTTGTCCTAAGATTTGACTACTGAAGTTGTGTAAAAGGCATTTGGAAAAGTCAACAGACTAAACCACTTTTTGATATTGAAGGAAGATTTGAATATAAAAGCTTTTCTTTTTGTTTAACTGTTGACATTTTAAACAGTAAGACCAGCAATATTTATTTCATCATATCAGTTGCAGGTCAGAATTTTCCCCATTTTAATTGTAAAATTCAACATGTGCATGCTTTGCATGCTGTGCTGTAACATGAAAATATTTACTGTTGCCAGAAGTGACCTGGGGATTTTTAACTTGTACTGAAAAATGAAATACTTTCTTGACTGTTGAGGGAATCTGAGAATCTTTGTATAAGACCTTCATTAAAACATAATTGATGTAAGGATGTCTCATTTCTCAGCCTACTCATATGTACTAAGAGATGACTCTACAACATTTTCATGTGAACTAAGTGAATTGTGTTTTTTTCTCTCCTGTAGTGAAAGACTACCAGTTGATTCAGAAATGTGGGCAGGAAGGCAGCGATTCCCAGGCCCAGCTGAGACAGTACCTGCAGCACTTTGTGCTCATCTCCACCCACCTCCTGCAGAGCAGCATGGACAGCAGCTATGCTGCAGCAGTGGAAACAACCTGGGTGCTGTCCCTCGCTCTGAAGGGCCTTTACAGAACCCTGAAGGTACCTGACACAGAATATGACAGAGAAATAAAAGCTGGTGTTCTACCCTGGGTTATGGGAACTTGGGTATTGACTGAGCACACTGGGGAATTGCTACAAGGGATTTCTATCACAGCTGGATCCCTTTATTCCCAGTATGTAGGGTGTTGCTGGGCTTTAAATAGCTTTGGTGAGTCTGAGCTGGAAGTTTTTTGTTTCTCCTCTGTGGGGCCAGCCATTCAGGACAGCTCAGTAAGAAATTCCTAGAGATAAGATTTTATGGAGTGAAGCCCACTCCTGAAGTATTTGAAGAGGAAATTTTTCTTTCCTTCTTTTTTTTTTGACTATCAGATCAAAACAGATCAGTTACTACCCTGTGCATGTCATAGATGATCCCCTTAAGGGATTTGAAGTGGGGATTTTTATTTTAGGGAAATGAAAGAAAAGATTCCCAGTGGAGTTCATCTGGGCAGGAAATTCACCCAAGGCTGTGTGACAAGGCCTTGCAAGCACTGTGATGCATTGTTCCTTTTTTAGTTATTTATTTGTGTGTGTGTCTGTGTGTGCAGATTCATGGCTTTAAGGAGATCCAGTCTGCCTTTCTTCAGTCTGGTTTGCTCAAACTTCTAGTGAAGAAGTGTAGCAAAGGAACTGGCTTCAGTAAGACTTGGCTTCTCCGAGACTTGGAGGTAAGAAAAGTGACATTTTGGTAAAAGGCTTCACACAGTGGCATGAAAGGTTGTGGCAGTAAACTGCCCTCCTGGAGACTCAAAATTACATCTAATTAGTCTAAAAAATGTTAACTTAACTGTATCCCTGAATCTGCCTCCTTCTGCCCATCATAACTGTGTGGATAATAGACTAAACAATGAGTTGATTTTCACTAATCTAATTCTATTTGAAAAAAAAATTAGAAGATGAGACATTACTCACCTACTCAGATCGTTTTATGGATTTTATTTAGACTGTTCTTGAAAATTCCATTCTTCAATTTAGAAAATGATCTTAAAGAAAAGCATGACTTGCACGAGGTTTTTCTGTAGTGCAGGTGGGGAGATCAATGCACATGTGGATATATTCTTTCACAGTTGTTAATTGCTGAAATATAAGTGTGGTTCAACTGTTAGTTATGTTTTATTTTAGGCAGGAGTTGTGTTAATTCATTTTTAGGACTATGATGAAGCCAAAGGGCTGTTTTCAAAGGAGAAGGGTGTGTAGGGGCATCTCTGCATTTTGGTGATAGTCACCTTTGCTCTGTTTTTGTCTTGGAATATTCAAATCTTTGATGTACTGAAATGGTTAAATAATTACTTTCTCAACTTTCTTTGCACTGTCAGCTAATTGCTGAAGTTGTCTTTGCAGCAGCATGGAAGGTGTAACTCATTAGTGAAGTGGGAAATGGGGT
The DNA here is from genome assembly GCA_013397375.1 of Toxostoma redivivum. Taxonomy (NCBI): domain Eukaryota; kingdom Metazoa; phylum Chordata; class Aves; order Passeriformes; family Mimidae; genus Toxostoma; species Toxostoma redivivum. The sequence continues at coordinate 324,495 of VXBI01001500.1, forward strand.
TTTTTTGTGGTTTGAGGTTGTTTTTTTTATTTTTTAGGTGTGCTTCTTTGTACAATAGCATGTGTTAAGTACTGTCCAGGTCTGATAACGTTCCTCTAAGATGCTGATTGCAAATAAAGTAATAATACCTACAGCTGTCACACCATATGCTACCTTTTTTCTGCCTAGATTTTGTCAATAATGCTGTATTCCTCAAAGCAAGATATCAGTTCCCTGGCTGAACAGGAGGATACTGAACTGGAAGACAGGGAACAAGATCAAGATGTGGAGCAGCCTGTTGTTGGTCCTGTTGATTCAGAGCAGAACAAACTTGATCCTCTGGAGGGTCTGGATGAAGCCACCAAAATATGCTTCTTGGTATTTAAATTAGTTTACCTCCTTTTGAGTAAATCTGCATTTGCTAGTTGCATAAAACATTTGGTAATTCATATGTTGTTTTTCTTCCAAATTTATAGAGTATGGGTCTATGATTTCAATGCATCATTCTTTAAAGAAATAAAATAGAACTACACTAATGAATGCTAAAAAATCATTAGACAGTGTTTTGCTAAATTGCTTCTTCTTATTATTAATCCAGATACTAAATTCATTAGTTCTCCACCTGCAAAGTGGAAAATAATGCCTAGATCATCCTTAAAGAAATTAAATCTTTCTTTTCCCCCTCTAATGTGTTTTTGGGGTTTTTTCCATTTCTTTTTGCTCCTTGCTCAGATGACACACGATGCACTTAATGCACCTCTCCACATTCTTCGAGCCATGTATGAGTTGCAGATGAAAAGAACAGATTCCTTTTTCCTGGAAGTTCAAAAGAGGTATGTGAAAGTCTGGGTCCTGCAGGAAAAAAAGTGGTGGGGGAAAATCTAAACTCCTCTCAGTGCTGAATAGAAATTCTTCCAAGGATAAGATTTGGTTTTCATGTGTGGAAAAGTAAGGAAATAAACTCCTGCTAAGTTGTATTTATGGAAGCAAGTCCTCCTCTTCTGAAACACATCACATGCTCTTTTCTATGAGGTAGCTCCCATATGAAGATCCACTGTGGCTCTGAATTCTGTGAACTGAGGAAGAGTCAAGAGCTCACATGTGGCTTCTGGTACTCAGAGCATCTCACAGAGACACCATGTTCTCACAGAAATGAGTGATTTTGTAACGTTCAAATCCTTGTTAGAACAGGGGAACAGTTAATGTGATAAAAATAGACAGAGTTTAATCTTTCCAAAACAGAAGGTGGGAAGATTTAATTTGCATTTAATTGTCCTAATTGAGTTTGCATTACTTTGGAAACACATTTGTGTGTTTTTGATGTTCTTTTGCCTCTGCCAAGGTTTGATGGGGATGTGATCACCACGGATGAGAGGATCAGGACACTGGCTCAGAAGTGGCAGCCCAGCAAACGCCTGAGACTGGAGGAGCAGAGTTCCAAGGCAGTGGATACAGATATGATCATCTTACCCTGTTTGGTATGGACACCTCTACAAACAGGAGCAATTGGAAAATAATGCATTTTGGCATTCTGTAGCTTCTGTTTTGTAACTTCAAACCTCAGAATTTTTTATACATCTGAAATAATCTGTTATCAATGTTTTATGTCAAAATGAGTGAGCAGATACAAGCAGCAAGTATTTATTCCATGTTATTCCTTCCTTAAGGAAGTGAAACTTGATTCCCAGGTCAGGAGAACAAATTGTGATTGCAGGCTGTAATTTCCTCCCCTTACACAAGAGAGATTGTATCTCATTGCTGTAAGCTTATGCCATGCTTCTGTTTTAGCATATCATTGTTATCTTACAGTAAATTCAGCAGAACAAGGAAGCAATGAATTTATCTTGTAAAGTAGACACTACTCACAAACTTTAGGTTTTGCATTCAATAGCAGGGTCCCACAGCTCTGCTTTATTTTGAAGGCTCGCTCCTGGCCATGTGGTGTCACCAGCACAGCTGTTTATCAGTTGCATAGCAAAGGGGAAGGAGCTTCCTGAAGCAGTTTCATGTAATTATAAGAAAAAAATAGGCCTTTCAACAGCTTATACAGAGGCTGTGAAATACCCATGCCTGGAAATTGTCCAAACTTTAATAGACAAAGCCCTGGTTTTGAAGTTATCTCAGCCTGAAGTCAAATTTGGACCAAGTGATCTCCAAAAGTCCCTCCCAACTTGCCTCATTTCAGGGCTCTTGGTAGCTTTACCTCTGTAGGTGAGCTTCAGTTAACACTTCTGGTTAGAATCCTAACTGCTGTTTCCACAAATGCATCAGTGTATAGTGAGGTGTGTAGACATGAACAGTATTTCTCAGGAAATCTGTAGCTCAATGAGAGACCCCACTTTTGTGGGGGTTTTGGGCCAAATTAATTTGTAATTTCAGCTTGCAGTTTGACTGTTCAGTTATCCAAACATAAGGCAGTAAATTACTGCCAGCCTGTTTTCCAACTTGCATTTCTCTTCTTGCAGTCAAAGCCTGTACTCTGTGATAAAGCAACAGAAGAAACCAATCCTGTAGCCCAGAAGCTGATCACCAACACAGAGAGTGACCTGCAGCTCAGCTATGCCAAGCAGCGACGCACCAAGAGCTCCATCCTGCTGCACAAGGAGCTGGACTCCAGGAGCAAAAAGGCTGTGAGGGAATACCTGTACCGTGTCAACGAGGCCATTGCAGTTCTGTATGCCAGGCATGTGCTGGCATCCTTGTTGGCTGAGTGGCCTGATGATGTGGCAATAAATGAGGAAATCCTAGACCTCAGTGGCCCAGCCCATATGACATACATCCTGGACATGCTGATGCAGCTAGAGGAGAAGCAGCTGTGGGAAAAAGTAAGTGGATGTCACTTAGACATGTGAACACAACCTGTGCCTACGTGCCATGAGACTCTGACTAACAAAAGTACTTGCAGTTCCTTTTTTCAACCAAACTGAAACTCCGACATTTAAATGAGTTCTGAAAAAAACAGTTGGAATCTTTCAGTGTCTTGATGTGCTGATCTTGTTAACAGAAAATGGAAAAACTAGCTGTGTAGAGAGAACTCCTTCAGTTATGAAAGAGAAATTGGTAAAATAGGCTGTTTTGAAAACAGATGATCTAGATGGCAATCTAGAGGAATTGGTAAAATAGGCAGTGCCTTTTAAAAGCTGCTTTTTCTTAGATCTCAATGTGTATATTATAATACCTGCTACTCCACTGATGAGCTGGTGGTGGAACTGATCTTGGAATTACAATAGAATGTTGTAAGAAAGTGTCAGCACAAGGCTTCACAGCAGTCAAAGCAAATCAAGTGATGGGAATCTTCAAAGAGGGAATGAAAAATAAAGCAGAAGGCATTGATATGCCACTGAACCAATACTATGCACTCTTTTGGACTGCAGTGACTCTCTCATCTCATTGAAAAATTAAAATAAAATGTAGTACAACTGGAAGAGGCCTAGAGAAGAATGGCAGGGATTATTACAGCCCTGGAATAACTTCAGTATGAGGAACCAACTGGTTTTCTTCATTCTGGATCTTTCCCCTGTGGGGCATTGAGGGAGAAGGAGTAATGGAAAAGTCTGTTCCTCTTTCTCTGTAGATTTAAAGCAGTAAATAGCATACAAAAGAGCAAGTATTATTCACTGGCCCTCCCAATAAGAAAACAAAGGAGTGTCAGATTAAGGTAATAAGTGGCAGGTCCAAAACAAACCAAAAGAACAGGTTCTTGACACAGTAAGTCATGGAAATTGTTGCCCCAGGGTGTTTTTATGGCTTCAGAAAAGGGCAGGATGAACTGATAGAACAAAATCCATTAAGGCATATTAAATGCAAAAGCTTAGCCTTTGTCTTAGGCTGTTCTGCAAGTGCAAGGCAAAGAGTGCCCTCAGGGAACTGCTACATGCTGCCTTTGTTTTTTAAACTCTTTTTCCCAAGAAATCAGTTTTTGGTGGATTTGCTGGCCTGAGCTGATGTATTATATTTTATAGGAAGAGTTAGGAGATAGCAGGTGAAGACATGTAATGAGTTATTCTGATGGCCTGAAAGGGCCTCAAGTAATTCCCAGTTCAGGGCTTTTGTGCACTGCTATAAAAACAAGAAAAAGGGAGACTCAGGTGGTTCTGAATTATATTTAGTGTGTCCTGATGGATTAAAGAGCATTTTTGGGTAGTTTTAAATGCACAGGAACTTGCATCTGCTGCTTTCAAAACTTCAACCATCTAATTGATACTTTATAATTTCTTCTTATGCACAGAGTTGTACTTTTTTTTTTTTTGAAGGCTGAAATATATGGCATATTCTATTTGAATCAAAACCTCTAGGTATAGAAGGTGCATGTTCAGAATGGTAACACAGTTGTTTATCTCACTTGATTACAGCTTTAGTTTCCTGTTAATTACTTTATGGATTAGTCTTGATTCTAGCATTTGTGTGAGGAGACACAGCCAATATCTGTCATGTTTTTATCAAATAAAGAATGAAAGATCTAGAACAGAGGACAGAGTGAAATCTTTTGTGCTTATGGAGATGACACTTGTAGGCATCATTTGTGAATTTTTCTTGTTTCTTGCTGGTACCTTGATTCTCTTTTCCAAAATACTGTGTGGCTGGACATGACTCGTGTCAGCCATCAGTGTGACAGTTGTGAATGTTCTTTTGACAGGAAATTGTATTTACCTGAGGTTTCTCCTCCCCAGATTCTCCAGAAAGTGCTGCATGGGTGCAAGGAGAGCATGCTGGGGACCATGGCCCTGACAGCCTGTCAGTTCATGGAGGAGCCAGGGATGGCAGTGCAGATGAGGGAATCCCAGCATCCTTACAACAACAATACCAACTTTGAGGTAAGGCAGGCGTGGATTGCAGAGCATGACTTGAGGCTGAAATCACCCAGGGCTTGGAGCAGAAGCCTCTCAAAGTTCCACGTGGGTGTCTGTGGGACTTCTGTGCTTGAAGCACCTGTGAAGTCTGTTCAGTCTTGCTTGGAAAAGGCTGATGGCAGATAGCTCAGGCCTTCCTCTGCACAGAAACGTGTTCAATCAGGCACTTTAATGGAATTCTAATCCAATCATATGGAAAGTGCCTCACTTACATGGTTTTACTGTGCATGTATTTGAAGCAGATCAGATTTGTAAATAGTTTCAAGGCCTTAATGATCAAATGTATCTACCCTTCCTTCCAAAGAAGTGTTTCAGTTGGCCTGTTGCTCCCTAGTGCTATTAAAGTAGGACTAGTGTCTTTTTTTGTTGTATTTCTCATTTTAGACTCTTTCCCTGACAAAAACAGTTTCTTCTATTGATACTGTTTGAAAGCATTTTTCTGATATAGTTTTGGTAAGTAATTATTGCCTCTGGGCAGTCTTGGGATTTTTAATTTCCCTGCTGCTCTGACTCTTCTGGTTTTTATTCTTAAAATGCATATAACCCCTTAGGTTCTGGCAGTGAGATTAATATCAGCAACAATTACTGCTTTTGAAAAAGGAAAACATTGCTGGCAATTCATTTTACATGCTTAATAGCTAATGTGAGCAATAGGTCATGCTTTACATTTGTTAAATTAGCTCTGAGTAAAAATATCAAAGAGTTTTTTTACCACAAAGATGCTGTAATATTTTTTACATCTCCCTTGTTTGTATGGTAAAAGTTAAGTGGGTTCTGGGTGGTACAGGGTGACAAAGCTGCTGTGTTTATTTCTCAGGATAAAGTTCACATTCCTGGTGCTATCTACCTCTCCATCAAGTTTGACTCTCAGTGTAACACAGAGGAGGGCTGTGATGAGCTGCTCATGTCCAGCAGCAGTGACTTCCAGCAGGACAGGCACAGCTTCAGTGGCTCTCCACAGAAATGGACTGACTTCGAGCTTCCAGGTGAATGCACTGATTCAGGGTTGTATAGGATAGTGCTGGGGCTCCTGAGAGAAACTCCTGATGAGTTCAATGTGGATGTTCCTGAGATGTGCAGGAAAAAAGCCAGTTCTTTCCTTGTCCCACTCTGTTTGCTCTGACGTGCTGCTCTTGCATTTGTTTCTGAAAAGTGGCTTATCTGTTGTGCCGTGACCTTTTCTTTCCACCCCTCAGTCAAAGCATGCACTCAGCTACTGGAAACAAATTTGATCTTGATTCTGTTCCAGCACAGTCCTTGTTCTGCACGATACTCACTTACATTGTTTATGCCTTGTCTTACTTTCCACAGGAAGCACATTTTTTTATTTAAAAAAAAAAGAAATATATGCTTATCTCTGTCTCCATGCTCTGCTGCTGCTCTGAGCAAAGAGAGCCAGTGCCAGTGCCTTGGCTCCAGCTGGTGCCACTGAGCACAGCTGGAAAAAACCCAGGCTTTGCCTGCCAGCTGCACTCTGGATTCTCTAAGCACATTGGTGAGAGCACAGTGAGGAGCAAATGCCAGGGAGCTCAAGGACTGCACAGTGCCCTGCTTCTGATTTTCAGCTGTTTTAACTCACTGAGCATTGGGGTGCTGCAGGAAGCTCTTGACTTTAGCACCTGTAAAGAGATTTAGGAGCTTTCTTAGCAAACCAGTTTGGGTTACAAGGTGCTAGTTAAAAGCAGATGTGTGTTCTGTAGGAATATTTTAGATTTTTGTGAACTTTTATCTGTCTTTTTCCTCCCTAATAGTTGCTGAGGTTTGCCAAGCAGCTGAGCTTCGAAGCCCATTGTTTAGAGCAGCCTTGGCTGTGAAACTTGAGTTTCACCTAGTGGAAGTTCATTTCAACCAAGGCTGGCTGGATTAAGGCTCTTCATTCCAGCAGGTTTTAGCTGAAACCAGATATTTAAAGGCTTCTGGGCTTTTCATTTGATTGAAGGGCTTTCTCCTATGAGTAGAAGAGACCACTGTCTATTTCAGTAAATCTATACAAACCATCACACCATTTCATAATAAAAAGGGAAATTTTTTAATAGGTATTTCATTTTAAATCCTAAAAAATGTTTTCAAAATTTTTCTTGTTCATGAAACTTTGAAAATTCTGCTTCTCAATGTAATCTAGCCTGCTTATCCCAGGGTGACAGGCTTTTTCATGGGGCAGAAAGGTATTTTAACAGCTCTAGTATTATAGAGCACAGCAGGTAAGATGTTTTGTGTAGTGTAACAGCCAGCTACCAGGATTTATCTCTGAAGGTATAGATGCTCCAATGGCAAAAACCTTTTGAATGTTTTTTGCCTGATTGTAAAGTGGTCAAATGTTTTGATAGTCCTTCTGTTTTTAAGTGATTAAGTTTAACAGTTTTCTTGCTTGGAGTAAAAATGTTAAATTTAATTTTCTGACATGTAAAAATTTTACTTTCAAATATTTTAAACCTTTTGTCCAATGAATTCAAGTATTGTTGTAAAGAACTTGGCTGCCTCTATAGGGGTTCTTGTCTCATAAATCATAACTGATCCAGCAACACGATTGGAAAAGTGAAGTTACATATGCAGAATATGGAGTTTCTTTAATTTCCTCTGTTTAGTTGTCAAAAATGTAGAAGACCTTGTCCTTCCTGTCCAGTATCTTTAGACAGGAGAAACCATTGTGGGTTTTGCTTCAGCCTCCTCTTTGTCACCTGTTCTTTGTGTTTCATAGTTACCAAGAAATAAAAGACCACCTCTCTTGAATGAAGGCATCTAGCATAAATTAATTTCAGACTTTTCATTTAAATTGTATTTGAGATGGCAAAATGAAGTCAAAAAATACTAATGTGGGCTTTGTTCCTTCCCTGCACACAGGAGACACACTCTACTACAGATTTACTTCTGACATGAGCAACACTGAGTGGGGTTATAAGTTTACAGTGACAGCAGGTCATCTGGGAAGGTTTCAAACAGGTAAGAGGTGCTCAGAATTTATTGAAAAGGGCCTTTTTTGTCATTTTGCTGAGCTTTGAGAGACCTGTGGTTACCCCTTTTCCTTGACTTAGAATTTGCATTCAGTGCCTTAGAAATAATGTGATTTTGTTCAAGTTGAAACTCAGCTGATGTCTCTTTACTTCCTGTGACTTTGGGGTGGAAACACAAAATCTTCACAGAGACTTGGAGATTACAATTATAATAATCCAAAATCTCATTATATTATAGTAATTACACAGAGTATTTAGTAAACACTCCAGGATGCCATAATTGGAAACAGAAATAATGGTAATTGCATTTTTCAAAAGTGGTTATCCATTAAAATAGGGTGGTTCTGGGTCTAATTTCTAGTGTAAGAGGTTTTGTTAGTTTATTTTAGAGTTTAAATATTTTTAATGTAATTAAGGCTGATGGATAATTTGCTATCAGCAAAACTCCACTGCATGTCATGTAATAGGGAGGGCTTGTGTTTTGTTTGCCTTATTTGGGTAAAAATTTAATTTTGGATGTGATTATTTCTAAATTTTATGTAAGTTTTGCCTCAGAAAAGAGTTGCCATGTCAGGATGTAATTAGAGTTCTCAGATTTTTGTTTGATATTTTAATTCAGTATTTCTGTCTTTCAATATTTGTTGTATGGAGAAAACTGACTATATGAACAGAACGTATCCCTACAAAACTGACCAGCTCTTTGAATTTTCTTTTTTGCAGGGTTTGAAATTCTCAAGCAGATGCTGTCTGAGGAGAGGGTAATTCCTCATCTTCCACTGGCCAAAATCTGGGAGTGGCAGGTGGGAGTGGCATGTCGCCAGACGGGCCACCAGCGTCTCAAGGCCATCCACCTGCTCTTGAAAATAGTGCAGTGCAGCAGCCAGGGGTGAGTGCTCTGCTCCACATCCTGCTCCCAGGGCAAGGGCCCAGGCAACAAAAAGCCACTAAACTCAGACTATTTTGAAGCAAAAAAACCCTGTGGTTTGAAGCAGGTATTCTTAATTTGCCTGTCAGATGCAATTTACAGTGCTTGGATAGCAGAAATGTTTTACTCTCTCTTCTTTCCTGGCCTTTAAAGAAGTCTGTTAATTTAAATGTCACTGTGAAGAAAAAAACATCATCACAAAACAGGTAGATTTCAATTAATTTTCTAGAAATTTATTCTCTTTGTATTAGTTGTACTGCTGAGTTAAGGTGAGGATGAAACAATAACCTGGTGAAGTGATGATTTGATTCTCTGTAAAGTAAATAGCTTTTAAGCTATTATTTTTAGTTGTACCACTAAGCCTGTAATTGTCTTTTAAAAGGGATATGTGTCCTTAAGCTTATGTATGTATGGCATGAGTATTTCTAGATGCAAGAGCATTTAGCAAAGTGGTTATTTTTTTATTTTTAGCTGTAAGAAATGTATGGTTTTGTTCTCTTAAATTTGATTCGGTTTTGGTTTTCCCCCCACCTCCCCATTCCCAGAAATGGGCATGGTGGTTACTCACTATTCCATCATGATTTCATTTAAATTACTTTTTTATCAGGGATTGTGACCTCACCTTATTGAAGCCACTTTGGCAGCTTTTCACCCATATGGAAAACAACTCATGTCAGGACACAGCCAAGCCTGGTATTCTCCTTCCTCTTCATCGTGCACTGGCAGAACTCTTCTTTGTGACAGAAAACAGAGTTACTGTAAGCAGTTCCTGTCTTTCTACCCCTCCTTTCCTCAGGGCTGGGAATGACAGAGAATTCAGTGTTACACTCAATGCAGTTTTCCTTTATCCCTCAGAGCTGCAGAAACATTAACAACATTCACTTCAGGAGTGTGGCAGCAAATTCTAATTAGAGGGGAATTCTGTTACCTTATCCATCATTGGACTTTAAGTTATAGTCATGACTATTAAGGCCCTAAAGACACTGTTTATTCTGAGAGGAATTCTGGTTTAATAATTAATTTAAAGGTATTTGTATGTGGTTTTTGTTGAGTTGGTTTTGAACTTTAAATATGAGCAGTGTCATGAGCTCATTTTTGTGATCACAAACTGTGCTCTGGAAGAGTCTGGTGTGCAGTTCTGATACCTTTGGTTCTTGGGGACTGCTCTAATGATCAGCATTTTAATGTTAATTAGTAGAATATCACCTTTGGTAGAAGCTTTGGTGTTCATTGCATGTTTTCTGGCTGCAGGAGCTTGGATCTCTACAGGAGTATTTGCTTGCCTTAAATACTGAAGATCATCTTCATCGCTGCACAGCACAGGTAGGACTGCACAGCCCCAGGGCTGGCTGGCTCTGGGATCTCTGTGGCAGACACTGAATGATTTCTCATTGCCCAGTGCAGTTTAGAAAAGATATATTCATGTACTTGGTCATTCCAGTACCTCTGAAAGTTGTGAGTGAGCTATGCACAAATGCTTCTCTAGGATATTGGGAAGGAATTCTTCCCATGAGGGTGGTGAGGCCCTGGCACAGCTTCCCAAAGCAGCTGTGGCTGCCCCATCCCTGGAAGTGTCCAAGGCCAGGTTGGGTGGGACTTGGAGCAACCTGGTCTGGTGGAAGGTGTCCCTGTCTGTGGCAAGGAGTGGAATTAAATGATCTTTGAGGTCCCTTCCAACCCAAAGCATTCCATGATTCTAGGTTGCTATTTCTGTTTAGTTTCATACAATTTCTTTACGCTTTGGGCCTGATGAGAATATTTGGTGTGACTTTGTTTTTCCTTTTCTTTTCTAGGCCCTGAAAAACATTGCTGCTATCAGCCTTGCCATTAACTATCCAAACAAATCAACAAGTTTCTGGAATGTTTAATACTGGCTCAGGCCGGAGTGCATGGGATAGAGTAGTTTGTCCATAGGACATTGGAACAAACATCTTCACTCCGTTCAGGAGAAGTTCCTTCAGCTTCAGTGTATGAGCACTCTGCAGCCTTCCTTCCTTCCACCTTGATGTAGAATTTGTACAAGTATCACGCACTTCAGTGGAAAAGCACATCCCAAGTAACTCATGCGTCGCCTACAGTTATGTATGCACATATTGTAGCATGTTAGAGTAAACAGAACAATATTGTTTTTTATTCAGAGGAAGCAAAGGAAAGAAGGTAGCTGAAGTATGAGAATGGAAGCCCCCCCCACGTTTGTATCATCTGCTCCTGAGGAAACTTGATCCATGAAACATGTCAGCTTCAGAAAATCCTGCTGAACTCGGGGTGATGCCATCAGCAGCATCTGTTGTACATCTTCAGAGTGAAACAGGCAAACCAGAATCTGGTGGCTGCTGCAGCAATGGTCCATGCTTGAATCCTGTCATTTTTGCTTTGGAGGCTACTTCCCAAGGAAAGAGATTTCAATTCTTACTAAACTACAGATTGTAAAACAAATTGTGGGTGATTTGCAAAGCAGTTGAAGGATTCCAGTTTCACAGGATCCTCGTGCAAGAGCTTTATGTTTCTCCTATTCTTTGATTCAGTCATCTGGGTCACCTTTCTTACCTTGCTTTATCTCCAGTGTATTATTCCAAATTGTAGTGCAGAGGGCAAAGGCTGGCCTTCAGTCACAAGGCAGTGGTGATATGAAGACCTGAAGAACTTAGAAGTTTCTCAAATATCACACCTTTACAAGGAGTCACAAGGCTTTTTTTCCTTCAGTTATTTTGATATTAGTGGCTTAGAAGGTCCTTCTTGGCAATGTTGGGAACCCACACTCCCAGCACTCAGGGTGGGGTTAATGATCAATCCACTCTTATCTTACAGAGCAATAACCACATTTCTCTTAGTGAACATGGAATGAATTGCAGACCTTCTATGCTGAAATAAATTGGCTTTCTTCCTGCACAGCTACATTGGTTATTACCTTTCCAAAGAAGTAAAAAGAACACAGAAAGATTTGGGGGTGTATTGTGGGTATCATTGCACAGTTTGTAGAGATTGTCAAATATAAATTCAGATTACTTTTAATGCTAATTATTTTCTTCTTCACTTCTTCACCCCAACACTGGAGTATGGAAATAAAAGGGCAGCCAAAAGCTCTAGTAGTAACTGAATGCAAGTTGTGTAAAGCAGTGGCTCTGTCAGAAGGAAATGTATTTATTGACTCTGCTTGTCCAAAATCTGAGTGGTGCCCAAATACCAGTGCACAGTAGCCCTGCTTTGGGGAGTGTCCTCTGAACTGATGCTCTCATCAGCTGGGGCTGGAGTCTAAGGGTGGCCCAATCTCCCTCTGAGAGGGAAACATGCAGTAATACATCCCTCAGATTATTTTTATGGGCTCTTGTGCTATAGAGTTTTGTTTTAACTTCTGTTCAGCCAAGTGAATGCACAGCAAGTGCTTGAATCAGAATGTAATTATTCTGCCTGAAAGACTTAAAACTGAAGACCAAGAAGCACCATGCTGAAGCCATTGCCTTTAGGAGTGGAGTGGCTCTCTTAGCAAATGAGAATGCCAGGATTCAGGAGAAGTGTAGTATTTGTGAAGGACTGAAAGGAAGCAGAGAGATGCTGCTCTGAAAGCCCTCCTTGAGCATCCTGAGCCGATTTCCTTAAAGACATCAGGGTGGGAAGGGAATTATCAAGACTGTGGTGTACCTTTAATGCACAGATCATTCTGTTCCCACATCCACACAAGGTGTTGGAGTTGCAGCTCCCTGCAGGGGTGTCAGACATCCCTGGGGAACCCAGTGCTTCACACCTTGTCATTGTTTGAACAGATCCTGGGCAAGGGGAGGTGCTCCACCAGAAGGAGATGTTTCTAAACTGATGTTAGGGAAATTGCTTCTCTGGAGCAGTTGGACTTCTCTTCACTGCCTCAGTGGGCATCCATGGCTGAGGAATCACAGATATGCAATGGCTGCTGTGCTGAGCTGTGCAGCTGCTGAGCTCTTCCTGCTCAGTCAAAGAAGGCTTTTTCTTTTTTCACATCAGGGATGAAGACTGTAAATAAACCATTCACAGAACCTGTCACAGCTCTGTCATAGTCACGTTTTTTTCTGTTGGACTGTCCTTTTGCTTTCTGGATGAAGACATGAGGCTGCAAGGATGACACAGGAGTGGCCAGAATTCCTTGCTAGGCATTACCACTCAACTTACTCTACCAGCAGTGACTGGCCTCGTGAGTCAGTCGTCTTGCCCTGAAGGAACTGTCTAGGAACAGTGTCCACTAAATATAATTTCTACCCACTAGATGGAACTGAAGGACTGTGACCTGAGTTGACACTGAATCTGTTGCTGCCTTATAACTCAAATCATTAATTATGGATTTTTTAACAGACAAGAAACACTGATTATTTTTTTTTCTTCTGGTAGCTCTAAAGAAAGAGGAATAGAATACCAATAATGAATATTCATGATCAACCACATTTTGAAAATTATGCAGAAGTTCCAAGTGGATGTGAATGATGCTATTGAATTGTATAAAACTGTCTGGAAAACAGGTATGCTGAAAAAAATGTGCCTAATATAAGAAAAACTAAAAAAGTTGTCCTGCCTGAATCACCTATGATGTGTTTAAAACAAACCATATTATTCCTAATGATACATTTGACTTGCTTTCATTAAACACTTAAAAACGAGAGTTTTATAATTTCTTTTCTTACGGGTTTACTACTTTGCAATTTTTATCAGTTGTTTAAAATATATCAGACCTTTAGATTTATTCCAGTTCAGTTCAACATGTAAAAAGAAAGCTACAGATGTGGGTAAAATATGCAAATGAAGAGAAATATATTGTAAAAATTCTATAAAATCAAAAAAAGTACAACATGGTGTCTGTTTTTTGTTTGTTTTTCTCCCCTCCTCACTGAATGTTTAATGCTGGAGTTTGTAGTGAGATCCTGGGTTTTTCTCAGTAATCCTCATTTTCCATGCCTGTAAGCAAACCTGCTTGTCCTCATGTGGTTGGTGAATATCTGATATTACATCAAGCTATGCAGGAACCAGACGTTTGGAGTCATCTCTGAAATTCCAGCCCTGCTGTTTACATTCCAGTGGCCTTACCCTAAAAATTCAGTTTTCCTGTGGATATCCGTTGGTTTCAGTGCCTGTGTGTATTTCCTTTGAGACCTGAAACACACATCTGGAGGCCCCAGATGTCTCCTGTAAAGCTGAGATTTGTATTAGTAGGTGTTGATTCTGATTAGTGATGTTAATCAGCAGAGGTGCTGATGCCTACCTGCTCCAGTGGGTTTCATTGAAAAGGTTGTTTGCCTTGAGGAAAGGGCTGAAGTCAACATCTTCCTGTATTTGCCTAAAGCTGCAAGTTGTTTCCTTGGAGAATGGTCCAATTAGGTAATTTTATTACACACAATTAAAAATAGGATTGTGAGGATGTGGGAGAGCGAGGACTGTTCCCTGAGGTTTCAGCTGATAATCCTCAAAAATTCAGTGTAATTGCTCTGAAAGGGAGTGTGGTGCCAGGCATTGGAATGTGACAGAGGGCTCATCCATAGCATTTTGGGTCTGCTTTTCAAGTTCATTTAGACTGTTTTTCTTCCAAGAAATAAAAAGTAGGCTGCAAGTTAGCTTAGAGATGGGTGACTTTTGAAAAATCTCCTTTTAGGAGAAAGCTGAGCTGTGATTAAAACAGAACTGGCCCAACTCCTGTGTGTTTACAGCCCAGCTCAGGTCTGGTGTTTCCAGTGGGTTTTGTACCTTCACAAACACGAGGGCAACACCTGCCTGTTTGTACCATTTTAAGCCTGGATTGAGTGTCTACAACTCCCTGGAATATCTTGCTATAAAACCTGAGCACCCTGGGACAGAAAAAGGCCCAATAATCAGATTCAGTCCTTCCCCTTTTCAGTGGTGAATCCCCCTGAAGTGAACTGTGTTGGGTCTGCTGGGGAGGCACCAGGACAAGCATCGTTCCTGTTTCCAGGGAATAAAACCATAACCATGGGAGCCTTGAAAAGCACAACCTGGCCTTTAGGGAAAGGCCTAGAATGTTGGAAAACACATTAGTAAATGTGAAGAGATTGGTTTCCAGCACTGGACCAGGAGGTCAGGCTGGATAATAACTGGAACAAAGAATGTTTCTTGGTAACATGGCCTGGAAAAACAGGAACTGGTACTGGGTTTTGTATGGGAAAACTGAAGTCTGACCCACCTCACCTCTGCATTTAAAGCAAGGTAGTCAACCCTGATTCAAGTGAATAAGAGTAAAATCCACTGTGAATAAGTAAGAGGTGAAGGAAGTGAGATTAAAGCTCATTCTTTCCATGACGATCAGGTCTAATATAATCAAGTCTATTCTGCAGTCAAATCTTTCCTGATTTTTACCTAAGAAAGAACAAATAATAAATGCTGATACCCAGCTCCAGCCCAGACTGCAGTGGGCCTCACATGTGGCTCTGCAGGAATAAACACTTGGGGAAAAAAAACAACCCAAGCTCTTTTTTCCTCCAAATGGAAACATCCACAAGCATTCCTGATAAATGGAAATCTTAGGCAGTTTTGTAGTGGTACTCAGCATTTAGAATCCCATCCCTTGAATATAATAAGAATCAATGTTTAGATTTAGGGAGCATGAGAAAAGAGGGGGGAAGAGAGAACTGGTCTGTGTCAAAGATGGGGTCTTTCCTCACAAGTGCTGAGCTGTTGGCTGGGGAGTTTTTCCTACTAATCCTTTTCTGACAACAGCAATGAATTTTTTTAAGCTGGTTTCTTCTTTCCATTCCCCACTTTACTGTCTGACTTTCCATAATCTTACTGCATAAATCTTATTGCATTTTGGAGTTTTTTTTCTTAACATTTGCAGTGCAAATAACAAATATTTAAACTTGCGTTGCATGGAAAAAGTCAGTTTTATGAAGCCTAAGGAAATTTGAAGTGCCTGCAAATGTCTGTCAGTGGTAGCTTCTCTTACAGGCTCATTTCCAAAACACTTTGTTGGCATATCCTCACAGCTGGATCATCACATCCAGTAGGTGTTGGTAAGGCCACACTAAATTCTTTTTAGCTCTGTATAATGAGTCATTCCCCTTACACTGGCACAGGGTGCCCAGAGCAGCTGTGGCTGCCCCATCCCTGGAGTGTCCAAGGCCAGGTTGGACAGGGCTTGGAGCAACCTGGGGTTGTGGAAGGTGTCCCTGCCCATGGCAGGGGTGGACTGGGATGGGCTTTAAGGCCCTTTCCAATCCTATTCCATGATTCTCTGATCTTTTACACACCTTCGTGCTGTGGGCTGCACCTCTGTTCTAACCTCACTGCCTTTCAGACACCCAAAGGTTTTAACTTCCTCAACCACATAACATTTCTAAGAACCGACAAAATACCTGAGGAATCACAGGAAATGCTTCCCCTTAGGATTTTATACTTTCTAATCAGCAAAAGCATCCTGTGCAATTTTCCTCTCCAGTAAGTAGGATAAGACTTTGATGTGCTTCGATTTACTGGGGCTTCAGTTCATCACTGTGCTTATCTTGGATCAAGTTAAATTTGGAATTAAGGTGTAATCTTAAGCACATCTAGTTCAGCTTTTAAAGGTAGGCTTTAAATTGGGTTTGTTGCCTTGGAGCCTAAACAGACCGTGCTGTTGATGGGAAGTGCGCAAATCGTGTGGCTTTCCCTCGCATCCAGCAGATCTGCAAAGGCAGAAAACAAAAAGATGAATTCTTGAGTCAGGAGAAGTGTTGAGTCAGGAGACCTTTAGTCTCATCATTTTGCTTGAGAATAAATCATGCCTGCGTTTCTTACCCTTCTCTACATCAACCACCCACAGAAAGCTCATTCATCAAAAATGTCAATGGCTTCCCAGAAATCTCCTCACTCACACCTTGGGGTTTTTATTCCTCTGAGCAGCAGGTTGGGCTCTTTTCTTCCCACCAATGTTTTTCTCTTGGGGAGGAGTGGAGGGGAAGGTTGTTTGCTTGCATGTTTTGGTATTTGGTTTTGTTCCTTCCTACTGTGACTTAATATTTTAAAAGAACATTTCATCCACTGTGGGGTCAGTATTGGATACACTACGGGATTTTAAACGACATCTTTTTTCCCCCCCACTCAGTTGCCAGTTTCAAAATGCACCGTGATGTATTTGATCTTTTGCCACCTTATTTTTCTGCAGAAGATGGCTCAGGCTCTTCAGAGGTGATGGCATCTGGGAGGGTGTGCTCAGTGCTCACTGCTCTGGCTCCTCCTTTCCTTGGGTCGAGGACGGCAATCCCGGGGGCAGGACCTGGGGAGCTGAAAATAATTGCTTTATTTACCAGGAGCTCAAAGCCTCTCTGACAGTAAAGCAAGTCTCTCCTCACTTTTGCTCTAGTAAGGCTTAGCACCAGCAGAGCTGCTGCTGGCCGGTAATAGCTTGTCTTTAATTAAGCACAGAATTGAGGGGGGATATCCGGGCTGAGGAGCGTGGCCTGATGTCCAGGAGGTCCCAGTGCCTGTCCCCTATGCTTGCACTTGCTGTTCTGTAGGAATTACTCTGCTCCACGAGGCTTCCTCACAGCCAAAACCCGTGTTAGGGCACAAGAAAGATCCCTCCAGATCCTTGGGGTTTTTCCCTGCTTTTTTCCAACGCTCGATGCCCCTTTGTGGGATCCAGCGAAGGCTCAGAGCAGCCGCGGTGCCGGTGCTCTCCAGGCTGAGTGCCTGCTGCTCTTGGGGAGTTTTTTCTGCGCTAAAATCGCGTTTCCTCCCCTGCTCGTTGCCTCAAGCGCACCCCGAGCTCTCCCCGGGCAGCCGGGGACGGCGAGTCCCGAGCGGGGCCGGCAGCGCCTGCTCGGAACAGCCAGAACCAGAACCAGAGCCAGAGCCAGAACCAGAGCCTGTTCGGTACAGCCACAATCACAGCCCGGCCCGGGGAGCTGCTGCTCGCTCCAGCCAGAGCCGCACGGTCCCGCAGCGCTGCCCGGGGACAGCGGGGCCGTGCCGGGCTCTGGGGCCGGGGCAGCTGGAGATGCTCCGGCTGCCCTGGCTGAGAGCAGCTCTGAGGCTTCTCCGAGCTGCCAGCCTCGTGTGTGACACTGCGGGGACAGCTCTGCCTCTCGCAACACGTGTTTGATTCCTTTAACTCCTGCCAAAGAGGAGTTTGCATTCCCTGGGGGAATTCTGATTTTCCCCAGAAAGCAGCGCCCTATCCCTCACCTTACCCCGGGCCCAGCGCTCTGTGGCAGCCCTGGCCTCCCTGCTTTGTGTCCAGTTTTTTCCCTCCTCAGAATGTGGTTCGTGGCACACAAGTGACCCATCAGCCCTTTATAACCCTGATGGCCACGGCAATGATGCCACCATGGGCTGCCAGTGGTCCCTCACCTGCCCGAGGCAATCTCTGGCTTTTTCCTTTTAAGACTTTTCCTCCTTGCTGTGGGTGGCCGTCCATGAGGTCACACAGTTGTCAGTGCAACTGATCCTTGGCTTTAATTACAAACCAGTCCTTTGGAAAGCCTCAGATAAATTAAACCAGACAATTGCAGCTCAGCCCCAGCTGGTGAGCAGTCGGTTCCCTTGGGCATTCAGGACCCCCTGTCTGTGGCAGAACTCGACCCAAGTGTGAATCTCTCTGGGCAAAGGCTGGTGTTGGTGTCCCACCACTGGTCCCTGACAGCCCTTGGCTCCCGAGCCTGGCTCTATAGAGCTTGACCCTCTGAGATTCTCTTTGGTGGCACAGCCAAACTCCTGCCTCAGACATGTCTCCTCTGGCTGCTGGATCTTCCTGGAGGTTTTGCTCACTTTCTGCAGGGGTTGCAGAAGAAACAAGGCAAGATAGGAGCCTGGGGCTGTTTAGGGGTGCTGCACCCCCTGACACCGTGTGATGGGTATTGGGTTGACCTGCTGGTTTTGCTTTAGGTGCTGCCATCAGGGCTCGTGCAGCAGCATTTCAGCTCTCCCATTGCAGGTGCCTGGGATGGGAGCAAGGGAGGCTTGAGGGTGGTGTCCAGCTAAAGCGCTGGGCAGGGCACCTGCACTCCCCACCCACACCTTGGACACCTCTGCAAGCCGGAGAGCAGCAGCCCCAGGCTGCACCTGCAGAGGGTAACAGACGAAAAGCAGCATCTGGCAGGCAGAGCTGGGTGATGCCCAAACAAACCACAATAAACCACCCCTTGGGGTGCCTGCTGCAGAGCCAGCACCCTGCCATGCTGCTGGGAGCAGTGGAGCAGCCCTGTGCACAGCCACACATTTCCATGAGAAACCCCCCCTGGCTGCAGCCCCGGGGATGCTGCAGGAGGCAGATTGGTGCTCAGTGCATGCACCCCGTCCTGACTTTTCAACAATTGCCTTCCATGGCCGTGATCCAGCCCCGGCGCCTTCCCGGGAAACCCTGCCAGCTCATAAAGCACTTTTAATCTCTCAAGAAGGTCCTTTGTGCAGCCTTTTGTCAACAGGGCCTGTCCCATTTCCATAGCTACGGCCCCTTTGCTGCCGGACACACCTGTTTGTTTTTCCAGCTCCTTTCTGTTGCAGTCAGATTTCTCTGACATCTCAATAAAAATCCTGAGAAAAGCCCTGCCCTGGTCCTGTGCCCTCCTTGCCCTTGCAGTTTAAGAAAACTCCTTGCTCACCTGAGATCAGTTTTCTGCAGGCAGTGGGCTCAAAGCAGCCTGCTCAGCCAAGGCCCCTTGCTATGGGTTTGTTTAAAATTACTGTGTGGAGCAGGGCTGGGGATGATTGCTTGCAGCCAGGTCCCCAGGTGAAGCAGATTCCTTGGAAAGGGTCAGGAATGGTGATGTCCCCATGGCCCCTCAGCAGAGATTTTGCAGATACACCATGGGGTTTTCTCACTGAATACTTCTCTCCTCATGTATAAAACTCCCCCAAATTCGTGCTTTTGGGATATCAACCTCATGTGTCCACTTGGGCAGCTGGAAGTGCCCTGGCCCCTGAGTTCAGCACAGTGTGGAGAAAGGTTTTTCCTCTGAAGGACTCTGCTTTCCCTGGCACCAGGAGCCTTCCCAAGGGTTTGCACTGCCTTTTAAAGACACCTGAAAAAGGAAAATATTCCACATTCATGACTTGTGGTTGTTATACTCCCAGAGAAAAAACACCCAGAGATGGCAATTATCCAGGGGGAGTTGCCCTTCATCTGCAAGGTGTTTTTCCTGCACCAGGTTTGGATGGTGATGGGTTTCAAGAGCAATTCAGTGAGCAAAGAGGGCACATGACCTTTATGGGATGAGTTGACCACATGAATCCTGCTTTTGTCTTCCCACATTTCATTTCTCCCCCTTCCAGATGCAGCTGAGGTTTGATCCCATCACTAACACTGCAGGATCCACTCTTGTTGCCTCCCTGCTCTGCTCCCCAGCACTGAGTCACACTCAGGGACAGCTCCAGGACAGCTCCAGAGCCAGGCAGAGAAAGCCACCCCCAGGCTGCAAGGCTTAACCCCCTGGGCCAGAGCTCCAATTCTTCCTCCTGGCACCCAAAGTGATGCTGACAAAGAGCAGGGAGATGCCTTGGGATGCACAAATCCAGCCAGGCACAGACACCTGATGGTGTTGGTGAAAAGGATGGGCTGGGGCAAGGAGCAGCTCCCAGGATTTGGCCCTACTTTTGTGCAACAAAATAATTGAATGATTTTAATTAAAATAATTAAACCTCTTTATTTCACCCAAATGTTATTGCTCTTTATTGTCCCCTTGCTTTGGCATAGCTTCTTAATGTGAAGTACTTAATGTGTTGGAAATTGTATTTCTGATTAATGGGATGTATTTGGTGCATGGTGAGTGTGTTATAGCTGTAAAAGGGATAAAAAGATGACCTTTAATGCTGTTAATAAAACAAGACTGGGTTTGGCAGCACCACTAAGGCCTTGCCCCTCGTCTGCCCCTGTGCTGGACAATCCCCATGCATGCTCTGACCCCTGGCACCGTGTCCCAGCTGTCCTGAAATTCAATAACATGACTCATGTCCCCAGTTCCAGCTCTGCTGCAGGTATGCAGTGATGCTGCACATCTGGAGCACAGGCACATCTGGGCTGGTGTGCACAAGCAGGAAGGGCAGGGGAACAGCTGGAGAATTTCAGAGATGTCCCAGCTCATCATGCCACAGGGCAGACGAACCCAAGCTGCTGTTGGGTGGAAAATGAACTTTGTCAGGAGAAATGGGTCACACACAGCTGGATGCTCCTGTAACCCAGAGAGCTGCAGGGAGCAGTGTGTGTGTGGTGACAGCTGCCCTGTGCACAGTCCCATTTGTCTTGGAGGAAAACATAAAGTTTTGATATTTAAGATTTCCAGCAGTGGAAAATTCACAGCAGCCACAGGCTGGGGAGCCAGGCGCTAATTCGCGGAACTTGTAGGAAGAGTGTCCCTCCAGCTCTTTTCCATTGGAAAATCCAAAAGCTTTCTCCAAGTGTTGATTCCTTGTAAAAACTAAAGCAAAACATGCTGGGTGGGGAAGTAGGGGTTAGGGAAGATCTTGAAAATGTTGGAGCAGCCCTTTTCACTCCGTCAGTACAAATATTTACATTTTTTTATTGTAAAGTTACTCTTGTTTGGAAATAATTTGTTTTATTTTGTACTCTGTTACCAGCTTTGACAAATCACAAAGAAAACAAAGTGACTTTGCAGAAATATTATGTTTTGGCTAAAGAAGAACAACTTTTTTTATTCCCTAATTTTTCCTGGGAACATTGACATTTTGGGGCCTTTTCCAGCTTGGAAATTTCAGAGTGAGCTCTCATCCCTGTTTCTCCAGCTGTATCATAGAATAATAATTCTTGAAGGGTTAATAAATCTTATAATAATTTTTAAATCCATGCTGTACTGCCTGGTTCTGGGGATTGGAGCCATCTGCCACTTCCTATTGCTGTGCTCAAACCCACCCAGAGCATCTGCTGCTCCCACCAGCAGCACTGCTGGGATTGGGACAATCAATTAGAAATCATTAAGAAATGAGTGCTGCAGGTCACACCTTGAGATCATGCAAATAGCATTTGAAAAGAAAATCTCCTCCTATGGAAACCCATCTATGGCTGGGTGAGCACAGGTTTTCTGTGTTTTCTTCCTGTAACATCCCTCCAGGTGTGAGAATCACTCCAGGTGTTTTCCCTGCACTGAGGGGATGAGGTGGTTCAGGTAATTAGTGCTGGGAATAAGACCACAGCTAATGGGGCCAGGGGAGGGCTGGGGAATCACATCCTTGCCCATGCTGGGAGGAACAGGTGAGAGGGGAGGGATGGGAGAGGTCCCAGGAAAGCTGTAGGCTCAGAAGTTGCTCTTCATCAACCACGTGCCATTATATCATGGCCACATCCAGCCTTATCTTGGGGTTTCCTTTGGGATTAAAGGTGCATTGAAGCACTGCTGTTCCCATAGCTCTTCTGAGGGTTGCAGCAAGGTGGACACAAGCACTTTGCCTCCCAAAGTCGGTGCCACCACACGTGCTCTCAGGGCAGTGGCTCCAGAGTCACAATGCTTGGCATCCCTTTCCTTCCCAAAGTCTCCTTTAATCCTGCACAGCCAAACTCCTCCAACCCCAGCCACTCTCCTGCTGCTGCTGTGATGCATCCCAGCACTTGTGGGTGTGGAGAGGCTCCATCCCTTTCATCCTGCAGAGCAATTCCCATGGGGAGCTTTGCTGCAGGGGTCTGGGGGCAGCAGGAGCCTCCCTTGGGGATGTTCAGGGCTGAGCCCATCCATGGTGAGCAATGAGCACAGCTGGGAGCCCTGGCCAGGGGACTCCTCTGGTCCTGATGGCATCCCTGGCTCCCAGCTCCCTCCTCACCCAGGGCTGGAGGGTTTGCAGGGGTTGGATTGTGGGACAAGCACCTCAGTGTCCACGAGCTCTCTGCTGGAACCTTCCCTCTTTGTGCCACCATGCCCCATGCAGCAGTGGGGGAAATCAGTCCAGGCTTGCAGGTGTGGGGAGCTGGCTCAGGTGTGCCTGGTCAGTGGGGATGGAAAAGGGCCAGTCCCTCCTTTAGAACCTTGCAGGGCACCCACAGCCCTGGTGGTGTGTGATGTCCTGCCCAGGGTGGGATGTGCAGTGTTTCTTGTGTGAGATCTCCCTCTGTTTCCAGCAGGTCCAGAATCACTCCCCACCGTGCATCTCCTGCTTTCAGCTCTCCTGGTGAGCAGGTTTGCTGCACTCCTGGTCCAGGCTTTCTGTTGTGCCCCCTTGACTGCTGTGAGAAGCCCTCTTGTCCTGGTACCAGTGCTTGGGACAGGAGAATGGGCACCCTCTTCAGCACAGATTTTTGGGATGCTCCAGAGAAGAGGCTCAGCAAAGCCCAGGGGAGGCTGGTGGGGGTCACTGCTGTGCCTTGGCAGTGCTGGAGGGTCTTGGCTCACACAGGGCTCCATGATGCTGCCTGTCCTCTGTTCTCCTCTGGCACATCCTCTCACTCAATCACTTTCTTCCTCCCATCCCGTTTTTCCAGCAGTGCTCCTGCTGCTGTCTCCTGTCCCAGCAGCTGTTTTATAGCACTGGCTATTTTGACTACTCAGTTAACTATTTATCCAGATGGAGCAGCTCTGGTGTCATGTGCCTGGCATGTTTTTTCCATACACAAATTCTGTGTCAGAGCGGAGGCGACAAATCCCAACTCTCTGTGAGGTGTCCGGGCCGTTTGCTTTGGCCACCTTCAGCATCCCTGGCTCCCAGCCCTTCTCCAGCCTCTTTTACACCAAACTTGGGGGTTCTGTCCTCCCTATCTCTGCTCTTTCCCTCACACAGGTCCCACCATGGGACCTTGCCCTGGCCCAGCTGCAGTAAGGAACTGGCTGCCTTTATTTTCCTAACACTTAATTTTAATCAAATGCAAATCCCTAACGCTTTGCAAGCCCGGTGACCTGAGCAGATGTCAACTGCTCTGGCTGGGGATGCTGTTTGGGAAGGACTCCCTAACCCAGCTGGGAGTGCTGGGGAGGGGTGGCCCCATGGCCATTCCTGCTCTGCCACCATTGAGGACACACTGGGTCCCCCAGTGAGGATTTTGTGACCTGTGCATCCCCCCAGGGCCCAAACGCTTCACTGGGGCTTTGAAGCTGGATCTCAATTAGGGTACAAACCCACTGCAGAGCTCAGGACCCAGATATGCTGCTCTTTCTCCCTTTTCTATTGCTGCATGAGGACTCTTGGCTTACAACTGCCTTTTCCCCAGCAGGGTGGTGTGATCACCTCTGAAGCCCTCATAGCTCCCCATTTCCACTAGGGATGAGAAACAACTAAATCTGAACACCTTCTTGAACAAATTCCTCAGAGGATTTTCCCTTCCAGCTGGACTGGAGATTTCCCAGGAGCCAGAGCTGTGGCAGATCCCAGCAGAGCAGAGGGTGCTCTCACCCCTACAATCCCCTGGAACACACCAGAGACCTGCTTTGGCTGCTCAGCAGCATTTGCATTGAAAATCCCGACTTTGAAATGCAAAAAGTGATGTGATGGAAGCAATTGCAGCAGGGAGTTTACAGAAAAGCCTAAATATTTATTTAGAAACATTTTGTTTTTCCTCTGCTGGTGAATTTCATATTTATTTCCTTTGCTCCATCCTGGGCTGGGGATGAGCAAAGGCTCCCTCAGCTTAGCTGTACTGGAAGGGATCTTTCTCACCATCTTACAGCAAAACTAGCTGAAATTCAGAAAACCATTCCCAAACTCTCTTCCAGCATTTCTTTTTCTTCCAGCTCTCTTCCTTGCAGAGAGCCTGAAGTTTCCAGCACACTTGTCACTGTGTGTGTGAAAGGAAAGTTGGCAGCTCTCCAGCCTATTGTCACAGCCCCTTATGAAACTCAAGGATTTCAGCTACATTTCCTCCCTGCTGACCGCCAATGTTTCTGGCATTTCTTCATGCACTTGCAGGGTACAAAACACCAAAAAGGCACCAGGCACCTCACCCTGAGGTGCCTCCAGCTCTTGTAGGGGTGCATCACCTGTGGGAGGGTATTTTAATGAAGATAAATTACTCCCAGCACAATTTATTTAGTAAATTCCCTGCTGTTCTGTTCATGAGATGTCAGCCAAAGTTTGCTGAGGGGCTCGAGCTGATGGTTGGTTTCTGAAGGCTTTGCAGCACCTTGGGCTGCATCACTCTATCCTGGGATTTTGTGTATCCTATTCCATTCACAGGGCTGGGATTTATGGCAAGAATGTGTCCACGAGGGGTTGAGCGATGTAAGAGTCAGATCAGGTCAGAAATGTTTGTTTTCAGTCGGTGCTGGTGGCAGGACACGCTGCCACCCTTGGCTGTGCCAGCTGAGCCCTGCGGGCTGTACCCAGGGCAGGAGGGACCAGCCCTGCCGTGTTTCTGAGGAACACCAGTGCACCCTTGGCCAGCAGCCACCCAGCAACAGCACGAGGGTGTTGGGCTTCCTCAAGCTGCCTGGCCATGGAGATAAGCAGCAGAGCAGGAAGTGTCTCGCTCCATGCCAGGACAGAGCAGCTTTGCCTTGGGCTGCGAGTCAGGGGCAGCACCTGAGTCCCTCAGCAGTGGTGGGGACATCCCTGGGGTTTATTTCATGCTTTCCTGTCCTGGGAACAGTCCCAGTGTGGATTGGAGGGTGCAGAGGCAGCAGGAGGTGGGGCAGCACCTGCCAACATCCCCATCCTGCAGCCACGGAGCCATCCTGGCTGTGACCCTGCAGGTGACACAAAGCACCCCAGGCTCGGGTCCAGCTCACCCCAGAAAGGCAAGCTGGAGGTGATGAGGGGGAGTGAGTTCACACTGGAAGAGGAGAGATTTAGATTGGATATCAGGAATAAACTCTTCCCTGTGAGGTGATGAGGCCCCAGCACAGGGTGCCCAGAGAAGCTGTGGCTGCCCCTGGAAGTGTCCAAGGCCAGACTGGATGGGACCTGGAGAAACCTGGGATAGTGGAAGGTGTCCCTGCACTTGGAAGGGAGAGTTGGAATGAGGTGATGTTTAAGGTGCATTCCAACCCAAACCATGCCATGAGTGTATGAAGCCTCCCCATTTCCCAGGGGAATGCAGCATGGCTCTGGCCAGACAGGGAAACAAGGACACCTCCATATGCTCCACATCCACAGCATCACTGCAAGAGCCAATCTGGCTGAGGAAAGGGAGCTTTCTGCATGCTGTGCACAAGAATTCAGGGATCTGCTAAATGTGGGGCATAGAAAACCCCTCTGCCCCAGTGATTATGTCAGAGCAGGATGCTGCTCCCTCCCCTGAGCCAGTGCTGGGAGCTGCATCCAGCACAGCCACCGAGGTTTGTGGTGGGCTGTGCTTTGCCAACAGCAATTAGTAAACACCCTGCCCATGGCACATAAGGAGGATTCCAATCTGGCTCCAGAAAATCAAATCGACCCAAAATTATCTTCACAGACCAAGCCTGGAAATGCAGGAAGAATTCCTGCACCCTCTGCCAGCAGTGTGTGCCCTCCTCCATGCTGGGGATAATTGCTCCATCCACCAGCAGGCTGCTCCTGCTCCTGGCAGTGCCTGTCTGGGACACACTGTTCCAGGGACTGGCTGCTTCCCTGGGGCTCTGAGTGCTGGCACAGCCCCCAGGTGTTTGCTGCCTGCTGTCTCCTGGGATTTACCTTGGGAACAGGCAGGGAGTGGGATTGCCCCAGTCTTTGGGGCTGGAGGCTGCTGGAGGGTTTGCAAAACAACATCTCTTGCTCAGAGACCCTGGTATTTTATAGAATCCTAGAATCCTAGGCTGGAAGGAACCCTAAGGATCATCTGGTCCAACCTTTCTTGGCAAAAGCACAGTCTAGACGAGATGGCCCAGCACCACATCCAGTCAAATGTTAAGAGTCCAGCGTTGGGGAAACCACCACTTCCCTGGGGAAATTATTCCAATGGCTGATTGTTCTCATTGTGAAACCTTTTTCTCTTGTGTCCAACTGGAATCTCCCCAGGAATAACTTGTACCCAGTGCAGGGTGTGATTTTTTCCTAAAGGGTTCTTGCACACAAGCTTTTCCTGGAGGGAAGAAAAAAAATAATCAGAGTAAAAAGAAAATAATTGGAGTAATAAAAGGGGGGTGCACATAGGGCTGAGCATCAGCAAAGCCAGCATGTCCTCCAACAGCAGCTCTGTATACTCTATTTTATTTTTTTTAATGCAGTGGATACAGGAGAGAGCAATGGTTTGGCTCAGCACAGCCAGAGTGATTCCAGTTGTGCCTGGGATTGGGTCCGTGGTGAGCTCAAGGAGAGGGACCTGACCCAACCAGTCACCAGCAGATCATTTAGGGGCTTTATTTCTTTATTGGTGATTAATAGCAGTGTTTCATTTCTAATGGAAGGAAATAGGGAGGAAATGGTTTCTTGCTTTCATTTGTCAGGGATTTGTTTAAAAGGGCGCTCGTGTTCCCTGGAAATAGGTCAGGGCTGTGTATTTCCAGGGATGAGGAGCTGGTCAGGCTGAGGCTGGATGTCAGATGTTTGGATGATGGAGGATCCCAGGCTTTCCTGTGTGAGGCTGTTCCCCTCTCCTGCCCCATCCCTGTCCCTCGGCCCTGTGCCAGGGACACCCTGTGTCCTGCTGCTGCTGGATGGAACCACAGGCTTGGAAGTTCCCAGCTGAAGCAGCCTCTGGCTGCACAGATCAGCAGTTAATTGGGTGGAAATGAATTCTCCTGGCATGTCATGAGCTCTGTAAGGAGGGTGCATCAGCCCTGGGAGCTGTGTGCCTCCCTGAGGGGTTTTGGAGTAGGTAGTCACAGAATCACAGATTCCTGGATTTATGTAGGTTGGAAAAGCCCTCTGAGATCACAGTCCAGCTGTTACTGCCCAGGCCACCACTAATCCATCTCTGCAAGTGCCACATCTACAAGTCTTTTAAACCCTCCAGGGCTGGTGACTCCACCACTGCCCTGGGCAGCCTGTACCAGGGCTGGACAACCCTTTGGGTGAAGATATTTTCCCTAATATCCAACTTAAACATCCCCTGGCACGATTAGAGTTTTCTCTCGTCCTGTCCCTTGTTCCCTGGGAGCAGAGCCTGACTTCCACCTGGCTGCCCCCTCCTGTCAGGGAGTTGTGGCAGTGAGAAGGTCCCCCCTGAACCTCCTTTTCTCCCTCAATTGCTCCTCATCAGACTTGTTCTCCAGACTCTTCCCCAGCTCCACTGCCCTTCTTGGGCACACAAATGCATTGGGCACAGAGCTTTCAAATGAAAAATCTCAGTTTTGACTGGAGTGAATGTATTGCCCACAACTCCCCATGAAAAACAGGGACTAGGAGGCACCACTGGGCCAGCCCATGGGCAGAAGATGGCAAAGCCACTGTCCCATGTCCTTGCTGCTGCCAGGGCAGAAAAGCTGAGATGGAGTCACTGCCACTGGAAGATCTGTCTCGTGCCATGACTTGTGTGTCAGCCCCATGGTGGGATGCAGTGGGAAGGTGTAGAAGGGTTTAACAGGGCTTCACCCCTCACTGCTGCCCTGGCATTGTGCTCAGTGTAAGTTTCAGAGGTAAATAAGGATGTCTGGAGTTCAAAAGTGCCAATTTCTGACAGTTTGTGCATTGAGGTTGAGATATTTCCATGAGTGCAGAGCTCAGGGCTGAGCAAACCCAGGGCACTGGGGCACTTGAGGTGACTCTTGCCACCATCCCAAGCCCCACAGTGGACACACTTTGACATCCTGGAGCCCTACAGGAGCCAAACATGTTATTGATAATCTGAAAAAAATTCATCTGTGCACTGCAAGTTCTCAACCTTTGGAAAAGTTCCTCACCTTCCTCTTCAGCACCATTCCTGGTGGCCATGCTTCCCTAGCCCTGCTGTGGGCTCTCAGCCTGGCCAGGCAGTCAGAGCCCGAAAATCCTAGCAACAATGACATTGTTTGCTATATTTGCATCACTGAAGCCCGAGCAGAAGCGATGACACACGGTGGAGCTGGCAGTGGAGCTGGCATTGATGCCATCTGCACGGAGCCGCCTCCACACCGGCTCCACACCAAACCAAGTCTTCTGAACTGTTTGCTTTGTGCTTCCCCAGGGCCAATATTCAGGTGCTGCTGGTGGGCACCACAGTGCCAGGAGCCCGGGGTGGCCCCAGACAGGGGGATGCTCTTTGCATCTCTCAGAGTGTGGCTGCAGAGATGTCACAGCTCTCCCTTTCCTTGGCACACGTTGTGTGGCACTCACAGACTCCTTCCAGACATCTCACCCTCCCCAGGAGCAGTTCCAGCAGCAAATGTTCTTGTGATTTTTCTTATTTGATTTGATTTTTTAAAAAAATCTTTTTATCCCAAGCTGTTTCTGATGTAGGAGACAAGGGCTCAGCTCTGCTCCCTCTTCAGAGAGATGCAGCTGGGTGCAGCTTGAAAACCCTCTTAGTCTTTATTCACCTCGGGATTCTTGTGTTTTAAATGTCAATTTGGTTCTGTATTTTACTTAAAGTGCACTTGGGGACTCAGGAGCTTGTGTGGTCAGGTTGACTGAGGGGAGAGAGCGTCTGTCTTCACAGGGAAGCTGGAAAAGAGGCACGTGTCATTTCACAGGGTGGGAGGAAGGAAGCCAAGTCCTACAGTTGCATCCCACCAGTACCAGGAGATGCCCTGCGTGGTTCTTCCTCCAGAGCTGTGAATTCAGACCTTAAACAAAAATTCAACCAAACCTTGTTTTTAAAGAGATGCTGGATTCTAAATATATGCATCCTGGGGTTTACATATGGAGAGCACTTGCTGCATGTCTACAGCTTGAAACTTAGGAGTGTAAAAATAGCACAAAAGCCAAGATTGGTGTGAGAGACTCCAGGAGAAGAGGCAGGCACAGCACATGCCAGCTCACATTGTTCCCAACAGGGGACATGGGGCAGCCCTGAAATGCTGTGGGGGCTGCAGATGCCACGAGGATCCTGCCCTGGGGGCTGTGGACAAGGGACAGAAACAGCAAAACTCAGCAGTGGCAGAGGAGGTTGGGGTCAGCTCTGTTTAATCACTAGGGTCGTGCTTGGTCATTGCAACACCACTGGCACAAGGTGAGCCTGGAAATTGCTGACTGTTCCCTGCTGCCTGGAAGGGAAGCTGGGCTAGCCAAGGGAGGATTTCCCTACCTTTAATGTTTTTTACTTAGTGCACGATGAAGACTCACAGATACTACAAATAATCCATATAGACCAAAACCATGAGCAGGCAGCCCTATAAAAAGCCAGCCCCAAAGGAGCCCATTTTCCCTTGACAGTGCCTTTTCTCATTCCCCCATTGCAGGAGCAATGCTGGTCATACCCACTGGACTGCTTTTCCTGCCATTCCTCTTCACAGCTTTGTCCAGGAATAAGACAAGTGGCTTTGGGAGATGAATGATCCCAAAGTGCTCATTTTATGTTCCTTGAGCCATGGGGTTTATTCCTCCAGGTGCCTGGACCTGTTGAACCCAGCACAGCCATGGGTTTATGGGAAACATTTCCTATGGCCACCACCAGAATTAGAGGCCGTCCTGCAGCACCAACACTCTGGCCTAGTGACATTCTAAATATTGTTGTCTTTGGCTTTCCCACCCCACCACATCCTGTGCTGAGCAGCAGAGCCCCTCAGCATCCTCAGTCCCCCAGAATTTGGGGTTGAACAGGAGCAACACCCCAGAGTGATGGAGAAGGTGTTTGTAGAAGCCTATCCTAAAAGGAACAGCCTGTGAACCACCCACACAGCAAGAAACATTGAGCCCTGGACATGGAGAAGCCCAGGTAGGTAACACCAAGTGAAGCTATGGTGAGAAGTAAAGGAGAGGACAAGGATTATGAGAATGACTGGGTGTGACCATGCAAACAGAGACTCCACAACAGTCTGTGATTGGCTGGAAGCTTTCTAGAACATTCCCTCACAGTCTATATAAGTGTGTGCTCAACCCCATTTTAGGGTCTTCAAAAGGAGCTACATAGATCTGTGAGAATCAGACTTGTAGGGAGCAAGGACTTTATGTCTTGGAGGTAGCTGTGAGCAGGCGTTCTGGGTTATGTTTTATGTTGCTTGTGTGCCCTTTTTTATTTCTCCTTATATTAAAGCTTTCAGTTTCCAGCCCTTTACTCGTTTCCATCCCTTCATTACTTTTTTAGCCACTTCACCAACACCGTCCCGGGGTTGGGGCGGGCTGGGCCATCTCGGGTGTTGTTGGTGAGTTTCTGCCACATGGGCTGAGCATGGGAGAAAGCCCCTGGCTCTGCCTGCATTGGCAGTGGCCACTCAGCCCCGAGAGCACCAGGCTCTGTCCCCAGTGCCAGTGTCCCTGTGAGGGGACATTTTCTGCTCTCATGGCGAGGGAGCCGGGAGAAGCCTCCGTGTCCGTGCCAGGGCTGAGTCACCCTGGTCGTGAGGAAAGGAGTGTGTGTGTGTGTGTGTGTGTGGAGGGGGGTGGGAATTAAAACAGTCAATCATGCTTTCAGCAAGCTTGAAATCATCTGTGATATTTTTATTTCCAGATTCCCGGCTCCGATTTTGGTGGGAAGGTTGTTCCCGACCGCAGTGACACCACGCCGAGGGCAGCCCTGGCACGCTGGGGCTGGGGGTGGTGAGTGAATCCTGGCTCCATCCCACCCACCCCAGAGCTCCCCTCATCCTGCCCCACAGGCTGAGGGCTGGGGGCAAATTTCAGCAGTGAATTTGTTTTTCCAGCCCCTTGATGAGCCAGGGGAAGGTGGGCACATCTCCTCCCTGGCTGGCAGCTCTTCCCTTTCACCTGTGCACACCCCAGGGGCTGTGGCACCTCAGAGGCCCCTTGGAGCCACCTGCCAGGGCAGGGAATGGTGTGCAAGTGAGAACACTGGTCTGGGAAAACCTGGGAATAGAAGGAGCCTGCTGGGATGGAGCAGCCACAGGAGCCTCTGCACTTAGGTGAGGAGAGCTGTGCCTTTATAAAGGAACATACGAAATAAATAAAAGCAAGTAAATGGTCCTTGTTTTCAGCAGGATGAGATGTGGCATTTCCCCCTGGAGAAGTTGTGGCTGCCCCATCCCTGGAATTGTCCATGGCCAGGTTTGATGGGGTTTGGAGCAGCTTGGTCTAGTCCCCATGGCAGGGGGATTGGAATTAGATGATCTCTAAGGTCCCTTCTAACCCAAACCATTCCATGATTCTCTCATCTCAGGAATGTATTTTCTCCCAAAGCCTCAGTCCCTGGAGCAATGTAAAGAGGAGAATTGCAGAAAGCTGGTTTTCCTGGGCTGGTTTCTTTATTTTTTGCCTACTTGGTCCCTGGTTTCTGGCCACAGGCACACCCTGAACCTGCTTGGCCCAAGCCCAGCAAGAACAACTCAAGCAACTTGATTTGGAGGGATGCTCACGAATGATGCTTGGACCCGGGAAACCATCACCAATTCCTCGAGCTGGAGGGAAAAATGGTGGAAAAAAAAGCTTTACATCTCCCACAAAAGCCTTGGTGTGAACAGCAGTCAGGGATTCCAGGCTCAGAATCCAAACCAAACTGAGCAATCACACACATTTTTTTCTTTGTGGAGCCAAAAGCTGTTCCTGTCAGGCTATATATTTGCTCTCTGATTAATATAGGAGATTTTTTTTTTTCTGAGAGGAGAAATGGATAAGCTGACAGCAGCATGTGAAGTATTTGGCAAAGGGTGTCTTTTATGTTGCGTGTAGGTAGCACTGGATATATTTGCAAGCTATAAATAGCCCCATACTTATATACCTCCCTCCACATATTGTTTCCATGTCTTCTGCAGACTACCTGCAAAACACAGACACCCTCTGAAGCTGCAAATACAGCCATTACACTGACTGGCAGCCCATTCTCCAAAGTTTTGATGCAAAACACCTTTGTGTTTTCTGGAGAATGGTGCAGGGATGTGGCCAGTGTATTTTGGAGTGTCAATGCACTGGAAGAATAAGGTGCCCTGGAGCTGTAGCAGTGTGTTGGATAATTCATGGCAAATTTTCGGATGGTTGTGAAATTTTCTTGGTGTGAGTGTCAAATTGGGGTGGTGGTGACTTGGCTTCTCCTTGCAAGATGAAAAATGCAGTAAAAATTTTGTTTAAAAGAGCTACAATAAGTAAAACCTTTTGTTTTGGTATTTCCAACTCAAACAAATCCTATGATTTTTATCAGTTGGGATTCCCCCCCTTCTGATATAGAGAGAAATCTTTAAAGGGAAAAATTCCCATTTTTTTTCCTTAAGAAGTGCTGGAACAAGATCCTGGGACTTTTATTTTTCCCTGCTTTTTCCAGCTTAATTTCTCAGTGAAACTCATCCCTTTTACACCCAGTTGCATTTTTTTGGCTACAAACGCATCCGTACAGTCACTGCCGTGTTTTCCCAATTCCCCGCCTGAGCCATCCATCCCAGCACTACACAGGAATGTGCTGGGTTGCCTTTTTTGTCTCTCGAGGGCTTCCCTGCCTCGAAGCTGAGGGCTTGTGGAGGTTTATCTGGTTTCCCTTTGTTGAGCACTCACTAAGGAGAAAGAGGAAGGAAAGGCGCTGTTGCTGCTGCTCCGTTAAAAATAGCAGGGCTGGGGCTCCCAGCCTGGCTGAAGGTCACTTCCCTGAGCCCCACTGCTGCAGACATGTCACCAGTGACCCTTTCTGGCACATTTCTGATGGTTCAGAGGCAGCAAAGAGCCCGGAGGAGGACAGGATGCTCATTGCCCAGCTCGGCTCCAGGCTGTGCATGGAGTTTATTTTCCAACCCAGTGACACATCCAGGGTTCCCTCCTGAATGTCAGGGCGTGATGGCCCTGGTGGGATCTCTGCAGCTGGAGAGATGAAGCTGGAACATCCTGACTCCCTTTCTCCCATGCTGGCTGGTGCACAGGGCTTTTAATTTTTATTTTTAATATTTAAAAAAATTTTCAAATTACCTAAATTTTTTTTTTTAATTTTTAAATCCTTCTTATTTTAATGTTTCTTTTAAAATGTTTTAAAGTTTTCTTTTTAAATTAAGTACTTTAAAATTTTACTTTATTATTATTATTATGCTGTGCAGGTCAGCTACTGGCTGAGATCAGGGCAGCCCCAGGTGACCCTGGTGACTTGAAGGGGAACAAGAGACTTGCAGGGCAGGCCACTCCTTTCCTCAGCATGACTTGGTGTGGGCAGCCAATTTCCTAGGAAACAGCAGGAAGGATTCATGCAGTCAGAAACCCCCTGTTTCCCCTTTTCCCACTCTTCAATCTTAAAAAGAAATTACGTGGTAAAACCCCAGCTCATTATCCCCTGCAGGGTGTGGGGTGCTGATGTCCCTTTGTATTCTGGGATGAGCACTCACCTGGCAGCCCCAGGGCACCCTCCCTCCATGGGGCAGGGTGAGGAGGATGAGGTTGGTTTGCACCCCTGTTTACATCCCCACCTCCTGTGGGCATTTTTGGCTTCAAAGCCCCAGTGATGTTTGTCCCCTGACAATGGACACGAGCAGGCAGGGGACAGTCCCTGGTGCTGTGATACCCTGCAATTCCTGCTTGGCAGGGGAGGGGAAAGTGCTGGGATGTGAAAGAGAGAGGCAAACCCTGGTGATGCTGGTCCAGGGCCAAGCCCTCACCCTCCCCTTGGTGAACATCACATCTCCATGGAGAGCAGGAATCATTCCTTCTGCCTGGTGCAAACCAGACCTTTTTCCATTTTTGGCTTCTGCTTTTGCTGGAAGGAAACATGGAGTGAAATTTTGCCCCAGGGAGAGGGCTGAATTAACCACATCAACCCAACCCCAGGTATGTGAGGGACCCTTGGTCCTGCCTGGGAGCCTCCTGTTGTGTTATTTGTTTTCTCTGTTTCCTAAACTCCAGCAAATCCCAGAAATGACACACCACAAAGGCATGTTTTTTTTCCAGGAGGCATTTTGCATCAGGGAAAAACCCACTTGAGTGTCAGAGTGAGTGTTGTGGTGTTCCCCCCTTTAATGGATATTAATGTATTTTCCTGCCTTTGAAATGAATTGGAATACAGTTTAAAAAACATAATAATGGGCCAATATCGGTCTGGATTCATAAACAGAGGCTCCTAAGTGTGCTGCTGGGGGAAAATGCCAGGGAGTTTGGAAACCCACAGGATCCAAGCTCAAATGAAGTTTGGGGAGCCATTCCAGGCATTGCACCTGGGAAAGCTGAATTGTGGACAGGGCCATGGAAGAAAACCTAAAAGCATGTGCTTAAGAGCTGCTGCTGTAAAAGTCTGACACCTTAGTGAATCCTAATTTTCAGATCCCATTTGCAGTGGGATCAGAGCTGGAAAACAGGGTGACTGCCCTGTGCAGTCATGGCCTCCCACAGAAAATCCTTGTCCAGACAGACTGTCATTTCCCTAGATGTGACATCCTGCCTGCCTCAGAATCCTGTGCTGGCCAGCTGTTCCCAGATGTCCATCTCTGCCATCCATGGCCCGAGGTGGGCTCTGCAGGGCTGGGACTGCTGCAAATCCACACCATCCCCTGCATCCTGGTGTGATGCACTGCAGGCCTGCTGCTTCCCTGCCACCTTCAGTGGCCACATTGGTGCTCCAAGAAGCCAAATCCCCCTGTAACCACACTCCCACACCACCTTAAGGTGCACAGGGCAGCACGGGATGCACAGCCAAGGGAATATATTTCCAGGAAGGGTGGGAACACCAGAGCTCCAGCTCTGAGCATCGTGGTGGTGAGGATTGATGTCTGAGACCTCAGGGAGCAGGACTGACCCACAGCTGCTGCAAGTCCTGGCCAGGGGATTAGAAATAAACCCCTAAGCCTGGCTCTGAAAGGTCGGCTGGTGTATAACATTTAGAAAAGCCTCAAACTGTTATTTCAAGGAGTATTATTATTTTTTTTTCTCCATAGGAAAAGCAAATATCTAAGCTGCTGTGGAAAAAAAAGCTGTTCCTGACTGTCCCTTGTGGATGGGGATTTTCTGCCTGTGAACTGGGGTATGCAGTGAGAGGAAGCCTGGAGCAGAATGGCAAATAGCAGTGGCACTGTCACCTCTAATTAATTAATAGCCCGTGTGGTGGAGTAGGACATGGGGCAGCTGCACCCGGCTTGATTGAGGAAGGTGAGAGCTGTTGACAGAAGAGATTCACACCTCCTGGTGCCACATTAGCTGCTCTGTTTGGGGTGGTGAACCCTGAATTTGCCCTCCTTGGGCTCTGCTGGCACTGCCGGTGTGCCGAGCTCAGGGGGTGACAATGACATCCCTGGGAAGGACAGAAATGCGCACCCAAGGGCTGGCTCCTGCATCCCACCCACTCCCAACTCCCTCTGGATTAGATGAACTTGGCCTGAGCCAGTGGGGAGATGTGGACGTGAAACCACCTTGACAGAAACAGAGAGGATTAAATAAAGTCCACAGGAACAGGGCAAATCCACAGCTGCTGGGACAACTACTCCCGATTTCCTTATGTAGAAGCAAGATTAAAACCAAAACTGCTGTAGACTTCCATGTCCGTACAGCGCTCAGTGTGCCCTGGCTGGTCCTGCTCTTCCTCCCACACTGCAGCCACAGCAAAAAAACCCAACAAAAAAACTCCTCGGTAGCCTGGGAGGTGTTAAATCCATTCCTTTCTTCTTTTTATGGCTCTCTTAAGTGTGTCTACCTCCAAAAGTTTTTTACAGTGGGGGAAGCCAAGATAAATAAGGAGGTTTGCCCTTTGTTTCAGGGCTACAGAAGGGAATCCCACACACTCCAGGGATGGAGCCCAGCTCCCTCCATAGCCTGGGATGTCTGTGGACCCTTTGATTGCAATATTGAGTGTGTTTTCAGTCCATTTTCCCTCACTGACTAATTTACAGCTTCCAGTTGCTAATGGTTTTCATGGATTGCTTAATTATAGGTGGGGTGGATGGTGCTGCCTTGTTACCAGGGCTGCCAGATGTTCCCTTTCTAAGTCTCACCTCAGTTACTCCCAACCTTGTCAAACTTTAACCTTTGCAGCTGGGACAGCATCTCTGTGCTCTTTTCCAGTACAAGGACTGGCATCATCTGATGAAACTGGGAGAAGCAGGACAGCAGCCTGCACCTGGCCTATGGTAGGGACTCGTGTGAGCTGGGACACTGCTGGGCTGGAGGAACTGCTGGTGGGGGAGAACTGGAAAAAGGGTCAGGAGACACTGAGGAGAGCAATGAGGATCTCCAGGTGGTCCATGCACACTCACACTGCTTGAGCTTTCTGTGATGTCTCTGTTCTCAACCTGCACAATGAGCATTAAACCAGACCTTCCCCTTCTCCTGTGCAGTTTGTGGTGTAGGGCCTCGTATCAATCATGCCCAGGAGGACACCAAGAACCCTCTTTCCAAAGGCCTTGCTCTAAGGGCAGCATCTTTGCCCTGAAATAGGCTAAAAGGCCTGGGCAGCTGCCTGGCATGAGCTCCCACCAGGCTCACAAGGCTGGGGGACGAGGGGTCCCATTCCCACCAGAGCTGCTGCTTTCAGAGCAGCCTCCAAGTTTTGGGGATGATCTGATGTTGCATCAGGCCCTCTGTGCCCCTGGCCAAGAGCACAGTATATGTTAATACTTTCACATCACATCAATTCTTCCCAGGCACCTGATGGAAATCTCTCTAATGAGGACAGGCTGAGGGAGCTGGGCTGGTTCAGCCTCCAGAAGAGATGACTGAGAGGGGATCTCATCCATGTCTGTCTGTATCTGAAGGGGGGATGTCAAGAAGATGAACCAGGCTCTTCCCAGTGGTGCCAAGACAAGAGGCAATGAGCAGAAATTGCTGTCCAGGAAGTTTCACTTCAACATGAGGAACATGAGAACTCAACATGAGGAAGAACTTTTTTCATTTACATTGACCAAGCACTCGACTATCTGCCCAGAGAGGGTGTGGGGTCTCCTTGACTGAAGACATTCTAGAACCCCCTGGACACTCTCTGTGCCATGTGCTCTGGGATGACCCTGCTGGAGTAGGAATGTTGGATCAGATGAGTTACTGTGGTCTTTTCCAGCCTGATTCCTCCTGGGATTCTGTCTGTTTTCTGAAGCACTCAGCCCCACGATCCAGGGAGCTCTGGGGCAGACTCTGGTCAAGGGCAGCACCACTGCCTGGGGGGCTCAGCAGCAGAAACAGCAGTTTTCCTCCCAAAACACTCATGAGAGGCAGATGAATACAATGACAGAGCTTGAAGCAAGGCCAGCAAGGGCTGGGAGCTGTGCTTCTTGTAGGAGGACCTGTGACATGCCAGGCTGAGCTCTGGAGCACCCTCTGCCTCCCACACCTCAGCTGTAGTGAACTGAAAAAATGAGTTTATCAAACTTGAAAAATGAACCTGCATTTCTTCAGGACCTCCACTCCAGTGGAAGCTGCAAAGCATTTTCTATAAATGAATTTACATGGAAATAAACAAGCCAGAGCTCCTCCCTGAGATGTCTGCTGTCCCTTCCTCGCACTGGCCGCTGTCCCTGGCTCTGCCTTGAGTACATTTCTGCAGAAGTTGGGTTTGTCACCCTCTCAGCTGGAGAGCAGTGCCAGTCACCATCAACTACAGGCTTCTTCCAGCAACTGGGAAAACTGGAAGTACCTGAAAAGTCAGAAGTTGGTGTTCACATGGGGAGAGTCAGTGGGAGCAGGTTTGAGCTGGGTCAAGGAAAAGCTGCTGGAGTGAGGGAGCCGGGTCAAGTGCACTATGTTGAAAAGCCCCACAGATGTGGTGGTGGTGGTTACCCTTAGCTGGATTGTACAGTGGATTTTGGGTGCAACCCTCCTTTTTCAGATCGTGGTAGCTCGTCATGGTGCTGCTGGTCTCTGCTGCATGGGGGAGATGCTAAAACCTGTCATTTTGCTGCTGGAAAAAGTCATTTAGGTAGCCCATTGCAAAGAGCCCCTGTGTGGTGTAGCTGGAGCTCTGGAGCTCTGGCTTGACCAGAGCCAGGCAGGAAGAGGACAGGGAACCTGGCTGAACAGGGGAGTGAGATGGGTCGTGGCCAGTCCTGCTGTCTAAATCCTTGCTAACACATAAGTGCCTCCAGGATAAGCCCATTCCTCAAATATGGATGCTCTGCCTTCTGTGTGGGGACGAGGAGCACTGGGGAATGTGAAGTGGGACGTCCCAGGATGTCTGGGACATACACAGTGAGGCTGGTGCTCAGATTTTGTCACATAGGAGGTCCCTTGGATCCTTTCTCTGTCTCCCTGCAGTGACAATTTGCATCTCACATTTCCAAAGACAAAGGCAGCCCAGCACAACTGCCTCCCTCTGGATACAGTGCATTGATGGGAACAGTGGCAGGCAGGGATTGGTAATTCCAGGGCTCCTGCTGCTGTCATACAGTCGTAATCCTGATCCCACCAAAGCCAGTGGACATGGAACTGCTGTGCTTCCAGCAGAGTAGGAGTGGGGCTGGGGCATCCTCAGCTTCCAGTGGAAGTGGGGTGCTGGAGGGGACCCAGAGAGCATCACTCTTAGGCAGCCCCCTTAGACCCCACAGCTGAGCTGCACCCATGCAGCATTCCCACCTCCTTCTCTTGCTCCTGATATTTTTAATATTATTTTTGTGATGGAAACTTTAGTTCTGCTCTTAACTGCTTAAGACACAGCTATTTCCTCTGGACTGTTTCCACTGCCCACAAACCTGCCCACTTCTCAGCCTGGAAATCTGCCAGAACATCGACAGCCTGACAGAGCTGGGCTCTTCAGCCTGAGGAAGAGAAGGCTCCAGGAAAAGCTTGGAGCCCCATCCAGTGCCTAAAGGGGCTCCAAGAGAGCTGGAGAGGGACTTTGGACAAATGGCTGGAGAAACAGGACAACGAGGAATGGCTTTAAGCTGAAGGAGGGGAGATTTAGATTAGATTTGAGGAAGGAATTGTTCCCTGTGAGAGTGGGATGGGCTGGCACAGGTGCCCAGAGCAGCTGTGGCTGTCCCTGGATCCCTGGCAGTGCCCAAAGCCAGGCTGGACGGGGCTTGGAGCAGCCTGTGACAGTGGGAGGTGTCCCTGCCATGGCAGGGGTGGAATGGAATGAGCTTTAAGGTCCCTTCCAACCCTGGCCAAGGCCCGCCCGGGGACAGCGGGGACGGTACCGCAGCTCGAGGGTCCCGCGGTACCAAGGGGGCGGCGCTGGGCCCCGGGGGAGGTGGGAGCGGAGCGGGGCGGTACCGGGGGCGGTGCCGGGGCGGTGCCGGTACCGGGGGGCGGGCGGAGAGGTGCCGAGGCATCGCGGTGCGAGCGGCGCCCCGTGTGCCTCCTGCGCCCCCGGCCAGCAGCCCCGGGCCGGGGCATGGAGGCGGCGCACAGCATCCCCGTGCTCGACGTGCTCCGCCGCTTCGGGGTCAGCGAGAGCTGCGGGCTCAGCCCCGAGCAGGTCCGCCGCAACCGGGACAAGTACGGCCCCAATGGTCAGTGCGGGGCACGGCACCGCCGTGGGATGCGGGACGGGGTGGGATGGGGCAGCGGTAACGGGACACCCGCCCTCCCTACCGGACCGGGATGGGGATGTGGACCCGGGCTCTCCCCGCCGGCTCCGGAAAGGTCCGGGGTGCTGCCGTGGGTCCCCCCCGGAGCATCTCCGGCTGTGCGGAGGATCGGTGGGGATGTGCCGCGGGACACCTGTTGATTAGGACAGTATTCATTTGCTTTAATTAAAGGCTAATTACCGCGGGTACGGGCGGCCAGGAACGTCGGCAATTAGCGGGGTGTTAATTGCGCTGGCGGAGTGACAGAAAGCGAGGAGGGACAGCGGTATCTTGTTACCAGGAAGGAAAGAGGAGAAGGGCTCGTTGGCCGTGGGTGACAGGGGGAAGCCCCAAAACAGCCGTGAGAGGTGTCCTGGGGGGATCTCACTCGCCCCTACCGAGCTGTGCTGCTGTGGGAGAGGGAGGGGTGGTGGGGACACCGTCCGTGTGCCAGCCCTGCGGGTGTCCCTGTGTCACACTGGCCCGGGGCACCCTCTGCGAGCAGCTGGGCATCTTCACCGGGGAATTTTCAAACGTGTTTTGAAAGTGTTCAGTGTGCCCAGAAGGGGCTGGCGGGGGTGTCTGGTCCTACCCAGGTGATTGTAGGGTGGCTTTGCTCAGGCTGTGACCGAGGTCGGAAACAGGAGGGTTTGGGGTGGTTTGCTCCAGTGCTTTGGAGTAGCGAGTCCCTTCTCAAAGTTCTGCAGGGAGATAAGTGTGTAAACTCTCTCCTGGGTTGGAGCTTGTTGCATCTGCTTTTTGCTTGATCCTCATGGATGAGGCTAAGGAAAGCCTGAGTAGATGCTGGCAGGGTTGCTGTCCGCATGTCTGTTTGTTGGGAGGGCTGTGTTAGGTGGGATCAGAGGGCTGTGACTCCTCTAGCCCTGTCCTGTCCTGTGCTGAGCTGTGCTCAGGGCCCCCCATCCCGGCAGTGCTCCCTGTCCCAGGCAGCTCCGTTCCCTGAGCCAGGATGGTCACGGCTGCACTTGGGAGCTCTTGCCACAGAGCACCTGCACAAGCTGCAAGCAATGGAGCATCACATCTGCTCCTGTTAGGCTTGATTTTGGAGAAGGGCAGCTGGGGACCCTGGCAGTCTGGTTAACGGGGAGGAGCCCCTCTGATTTGGGGTCTGAAGGCAAAATACATCCTTAATGCAAAATACATCCTTATCATCCAGGTGGTTGGTCTGATTTCAGGGTGCAGTTGCAGCCAGTTTCTGTGCCATGCCCTGGCCCAGCAGGAGCATGTGGCTGAAGGGTGGTCTGTGCTGTGCAGCAGGGTGTCACTGATGGGCATCACCTCTGTGGGGCTCCTGGTGGCTTTGTCCCTCTGTTTGCCCAAGTGAATCACCATCCCTGAGTCAGGCATGTTGGCTGCTCAGTGGTACTGAGCTCTGCCTTGAAAAAGGGAGCTCAAAGGTGTGACGTAGGTGCAGAGCAAAGGGTTTGTGGTGGCAATTAGTTTGCCTTTAATTTTTTTCTTTCTGCTTCCTCCTCTTGCAAGCAGTGGCTCTGTGCTCTCCTTGCTTGGCAGTTTTGTTTCCTGTGCACCCCAGCACTGGGTTTCTCACAGGCTGTTGGTTCACAAGAGCTGCTGACTTTGGGGTGTCCTGTGTCTTTCACCTTCCAAGCACAGCTCTGCAGCTTCTGTACTGCACAGCTTGCAGCCATGTGCCTGAGTGCTGAGAGCAGTGATGTGGGCAGGGCAACCCTCAGTGAAATGTGGTCGAAGGTTTTTAAGTATTTCTGCAATTTCTGAGCAATATTTATATTTTTCTCATGGTGCAACCGAGATGGAGACAGTTTAGAACAGCTTAAAACCATGCAGATAGGGACCTGTGTGGTTTGCTTGGTTTAAAACCTCAATTCTAAGCAAAAAGTAGGGTTTTTTTCCA
Organism: Toxostoma redivivum; assembly: GCA_013397375.1. Lineage (NCBI taxonomy): Eukaryota > Metazoa > Chordata > Aves > Passeriformes > Mimidae > Toxostoma > Toxostoma redivivum. Next base: position 366,302 of record VXBI01001500.1, read on the forward strand.
GCATGGTGAGAATTTGCAAGTTGTATTGTGGCAGCAGGCACCAGCCTCATTGGCTGCGCTGGGATACCCTTGGCTGTCCTGTTTGGGAGAGCTGCTTGGGATGAGGGTGCCACAAGGGAGCAGCTTGGGACAACAAGCTGGGCTTGGAGATGGGCTGTATCAAATTGCATTTCAGTTTAGGCTTAAATTAACTCTGGCAGCAGAAGTGTGGGGCAGTTTGGTGACTCGTTGGAGCTTGCACAGAAGGGGAAGAAAAATCTTGTGTGGCTCGAAGTGCAGAGCAGGCCTTAAGCTCCAGCTACTTTCATTTTCGCACCCTCCTGTCTCACATTCATTCATTTCCTTCTAATCTTGAACTCCAAACTGCCAGTGTGGTCGTGAATCACAATCTAAAATACATCATCTTTCTGAAAAACTGCCTCCTGACATGCTTCATGGAGCTGCTGGCTGCTGCTTTTTTATTGCATTTAAAAAAATACAAGCTGCAACGAGCTCTGACGTTAAGTGAGAAGCAGCCATCATTGGTGTGACTGATATAAAATTATTTTATTTTTTGGGGGCAGTATTCTTTTGGAGCTTAAAATTGTTTTTTCAGATCCAGTGCTCACAAAAACATTTGCAGGAGGAAACAGAGAGCAATACCGATTATTTGGTATCTCCAGTTTGTGGCTGGGGAGCCAGGCAGTGTGGTACAGATTACTGGAGTGGAAGAAGATATTTCTCCATTAGGAAGAGCTTGTGTTCTTGTTTAAGCTCTGTCATCAGTGCTGTCAGCATGGCCTTTCATTTGCCAAGGAAACTGGAGAAGCCGCAGAACATTTAGGTCTCACCATGGCAATTCTGAATCTCCCAAGTCAATTTTAATTAATAAATGCTTTGGATGTCTCACATGTGCCTGGCAGGTGCTTCCCTATACCTCATCCCATCCACCAGCTCCAAGCTCCACAGGTTGCTTTTAGACCACAAAACTTTAAAAAAAAAAAAAAACCAAACAAAAATAACCAAATGCACATCTGTTATTTTATAACAGACTGAGCAGGAGGATACAGGCATGCAAAAATTTTCCTTCCTAAATGTAAAACGAGGGACACAATTTCCCTCAAAATTATTTGAGTTTTGCTAAGGAACGACAGATGTAAACAGGAGTTGCTTCGTGGACAGACAAGTGATTTTTCTGTTTTAAATATAGCTCTGATTTATCTCTTCTAAATGGATTTCTGAGTGTAAATGAGCATACATTTCAGGAGGATATTGCTGGCATTAATGCGTATGCATAATTTTATTTGCTCCATCGGTAACCTAAATGGGCTGTGAATGTCAGCAGAGTCAAACTCGAGGCTTCATCATAGGGGTGTTATCTCATCTTGTGTTTCATCTCCTCTGACTCTGAAGCAGAAGCCCTGCTGCGGTTGGAAACTCAGCTGGGCAGGACCATCCTGCCCATCCTCCCTCCTTGGGGGCTCCCCCATCCTCTTCTTCACCTGCCCTGCTCCGGGGTGACCCCACCACGATGCTCTGCAGATCCTCTGCCTTGCTGAAGGTGCAGCATAGCTGTGTCTAAGTATTGCTCAAACCAGCTTCAGCACCGGCTCAGCTCAAAGCCCACCAGCAAATTTTCTTGTTTTTTTTCCCCACACACCTCCCTGTGTCTCTGTAAGCCCCATCCAGGATCCCCAAATCTTTGTGTTTATTTTCCCATGTGCGTGCTGAGCCTGCCTGGGCGGGAGGAGGAGACATCCCCAAGCCCAAATCCAGCCTGGGCTGAGCTGTGCTGCTCCTCTCCTCAAACCCACCAAGGCTCATTCTCAAGGAGCTGGCATGGGCACACATCTGAGCCCCTGCTTTGCTAGAAACAGCACCCAAGTATGATTTATTTCCATCCTTTCCCAGGGTGTGTGTACATCCCTCTGTGCCTGTGCGTACTCTGCCTGCAGAGCGGGGCTTGACGCTGAATTAGCTGCTGGCAGTTGCTAATGAGCCAAGGTTATGCTCTAGCTCTCTCCTGACAATAATAAAAACAACAACAACAAAAAAAAGAAATAAAATTTCTATTTCATGCTGAAATATTTGAGGTGGCAGTAAGAAGAGGAAAAGCAACATTTTCTGACTCATCAAACTCTGCGCTCTGTTCCTCTGTGCATCGCCCACCTTTTCCACCCCCGAAACACACGCTTAACAGTCTGATTCATAAACATGCTACGGGTTGTGGGGCTTTTTTTTCTCCTCCTCCAAATCCTTTCCCTGAGGAGACATGCTGAGGCATTCAAATCTTGCGAGTGCCTTCAAATTTGGGGAGAGACTACACGAAGTTTTCGTAATTGACAAGGAAACTTGGGGTTTTTCATCTCTGCACCGTCCTCTGAGGTTACCTACATTCACACCTACCTCTAAAAAACACTGTGAATCAAGAGCAGTGTTCAGAAAAACTGACATCTGCTGTCTAAATGCTGCAGGAACCAAGAAAGGAAGATTTGCAGAAGACCCAGAAACTCAGCTGTGGGAGAAGGGACTGTACCTGCAGGTCTTGTGTTTAACCCTGGGGTTGGTCTGCTTTGGGGAACAAGTGTTATTTCATGAATATTTTTGTTTCATTGCTGGTTTTAAAGCTGGGGGTGGTAGAGCTGGTGCTACAAAACACTGATTTAAGAGGAGCTGGATGCACTGTGGATGCCCAGATGCTGGCTTGGGATGTGCTGCTTCCAGTAAGGGGCTGGAATAGGTCCTCCAAAAATACCATTAGCAGCAAAATACCCCCTTTCTCCCAGGGTAATCCCTTCCCCCAGTAATTCAGGTGTTTCTTTTGAAGTCTCTACTTCAGCCAAGAGTTTATGGCTATCCTAGAGCCATACTTGCCATCACTACATAGTCACACCTCTGCTCTTTGCCATTTCAGTGCTATTGGTCTTTCTGCATGTTTTAAGCCTTTTCTTATCTCCAGATCTGATTTGGATCTGGGTCATCTCCCCCCAGGGTAAATCCCTGAAAAATCCTACTGATATTTATGTTGCAAGTAGGTTTTCCTTTCTAAAGCTTCCCTCAAACCCGTTTTTCTCGAGTAAAAAGCATCACTCCATGCCTGGTGTTGCTGTTGCTTTCTTCTTCCCAAGGAGAATTTTAATTTTTGAGAAGCATCCAAGTTGCTGCCTTTTCACTCTGTGTTTGATCTGCTCCTGCAAAAGGGATGGTGTGAGAACAGGAGGCTCCTGCCTGTGGGTTGTGTCTGTCCTGGCACAGCCACAGCCCAGGTGATGCCTCTGGCATGGACCCCATGGCACATCCCTGACAGGGGCCAGGGTTGCAAATGCTGGCAAGGGCTGAGCAAGGGAGACTTCAAGTGCCTTAAAGCAGATGGTTGTTGTTTCTGGTGGGGACAGCTGGCCTGGGCAGCACTCAGGACCATGGCTGATCCTCTATGCACAAAACCTCCCTGGAGAGCAGCATTCCCTGTGCTGTGATCTGCATCAGGGATCTGAACTGGCCATCAAAGGGCATCAGAAACCTCACAGGGCTGCTGATGGCCTCGAGGTGCTTCTATTTTCATAGTCCTGAAAAATGAGGTGGTTTGATGCTTTTTTGTATGCTCAAACCTCTGCAGGAGCCAGCTTTGATTTTTCTCCCACACGCAGTGCTTACAGTGTTGGGATGCTGATACTCCTCCAAAATATTGTTGGGGTTTTCTTTTTAGGGATTTTTTTTTAAAGCTATGATCCAGATGTTTGCATCCTGTGCCTTTTTCCAAGCTGGTGCTGCCCCACTCCTGGGGAAGGGGCTCCTCCCTGTGAGGCATTGCTGAGGCTGGACCAGCCTCAAAACCCTTCTCTTGATCCTTGGAGCTCACCTGGAGGGCCAGTGGATACTCCATCCCTGATAATGTTTTCAGGGCTGTTGAAAGAAGGACTGAGAAATTAAGAGCAACACCTGGGCTGTATTCCATGGGGGATCAGAGCAGTAAAAGCAGAATAACAAACCTCTTTGGGCAGGGAATGCTGGACAGGCAGGTGTTGACATTGCACAAGGATGCTCTAGAATTCCTACTGATTACTTTTGGTGGGAGAAGCCCATCAGGGCACTTAGGCAGTGCTCCCTGCCCTTCTTTGCTTCTCTCTGCTGATCATGAGCAGTGGAGCTGCAGAGATGAGGCTGTTTGCTCCTGGGTTGGCTCTTCTGTGGGATGTGGGTCAGTGCAGTAATGGGCTGGAAGAGTGTTCCAGAGGGGAGGCACAGGAGTGGGATGTGGACCAGCAGCTGAGCAGGGTGATGTTTTCTGGCACTTCTGGCACTCATGGTCTCAGTTACAGGATAGAAATACTAAGGCAGGTCATGATTATCAGAAGAGTGTTGGGTGTTTCTGCTTGCTTTTTTATATTTTCTTTCTTTTTCCCTTTTCACCTCCCTTTTTCCCCTTCCCCTGGTTCTCGTGTAGCACACATGGATGACATCCCATGGCATCTCAGATGGGGTGAAGGCAATGCAGGCAGGAGAAACAGCTGATGCTGAGGGCACTGGGATGGGTGGAAAGGATGGATGGAGGAGAAGGGGCCTGTGGCTGCTCTGGGTGAGTGAGTGGCATCAGGACAGAGCTGTCTGGAGGTTCAGTCCAACCCAGTGCAATATTAATACACAGAAAAATCAGAAAGCACCAACCCCACAGCTTGTTTATTATTTTGCATCTGAATCTTTTTTTTGTGCTGTTGTTACTCATGATCTTTTTTTTGTATTTCAGTGCTGGTAGCACTGGAAGTAGAATAACCTATATTATTATAACAATAACCTATATTTTAATAAAATCCCTGGCTGCTCAGTGGAGCTGCTGTTGGTACCATTTACCTCGCTGGAAAACAGGTAACAGAGATCTGGGCTGGAAGTGTAGAAATGTTGAAAAAACTGGAGCCAAAAAGCAGTAGAGAAAATTGTGGTTACTCCAGTGTTTCCATGACGTGAGCACGCACCGGAGGCTCCTCTGTGGGCGTTAACCCCTGGCAGGCAGGGCTGCAGCAGCTGCTGCTCCCCTGCATCCCAGAGCTGCTCAGGAGGCTCCCTATTCCCATCAGGATTCATGCTGATGGCGCTTTGGGTGACTGAGCCAGACATCTCCTGAAAGAAGGGTCACATCTGAGTCCAGTGTTGCTCTTCTGAAGAGATGCTGGATTAATCCTTGCCAGCGATTAACCTGGTGTCTATAACAAGCATTTGCTGGTTTGCTCTGGGAGCCTCCCAGTTTTTGAGGTTTGGCTGCTCATTATCACTCTGTAAAAACCTTTTCTCTTTCTCACCCACAGAGGTGGCAAGTCTGTGGTCAGGCTGTGGTTTGGTGGTGATCCCATCTGCCCGTGTGCTGCCTGGTCCAACGCATCCCTGGACATTCAGGACATGTGGTGGCATCAGTTTGTGACCTGTGATGGCTGAAATCTGAAATGTTGTACCTCTTGTTAAAGTCTAGGTTTATAGGAGTCCTAAACCTAAGTGTCACTGCTCTGATCATCAGAATCCTCCTAAAATTTAAATGCTCAGAAATCTGCTGGATGTGCTGATGCAGGTCCTGGCTTTGGATCCTCTGGTCCTACATAAACCCATTTGAGATTATATACACAGTTATATATTCCATTTGAGATTTTATGTACATGTTTTTCATTTGAGATTATACATATGTGCTCCATTTGAGAGTAACATGTCCAATCTGAGATTTTTATACACACACACATATACATATATATATAGATACATATCCCATTTGAGATTTTATGTACATGTTTTTCATTTCAGATTGTGTATGTATGTCCCATTTGAGATTATATATATGTGCTCCATTTGAGAGTAACATATGTCCAATCTGAGATTTTTATATATACACACACATATATATCCCATTTGAGATTTTATATATGTATACAGTTTCCCATTTGAGATTACATATATGTGTGTCTTATTTGATAACCAACGAATATAACATTAACACACTGATAACATATAGATATAGATATATAGATGATACAGATGATATAGATATAGATGTAGATACAGATATAGATGATATAGATGATAGAGATGTAGATATAGATATGGATGTAGATATAGATGATACAGATATAGACGATGTAGATGTAGATATATATAGATGATATAGATAGAGATGTAGATATAGATGATAAATATACAGATGTAAATGTAGATATAGATGATGTGGATGTAGATATAGATATAGATGTATATATATAGATGTAGATAAATAGATGATATAGATGTAGATATGGATGTAGATATGGATGATATAGATACAGATGTATATGTAGATATACATTATATAGATGTAGATAGATATAGATATATAAACAATTCCCCCCACACTACATGTGCAGGTCAGTGTGGGACACGCTGGCAGAGAAGGCCCGTGTGTGGAGGGAGAGCACGGCACAGGCAGCAGGGCTGTTCGTGCTGCCGGGAGTCCCTGCTGGAGGCGGCGGCTCTGCCGGACCGCGGCAGGGCGGTCCCCGCTCCGAGGTGCGATGTTTGGGGAGGAAATCCGCTCCTTGCTCTGCCGTGTCCCCTGTGCCCCTGGGTTCCTGCCCGCGGTATTTTTGCCTCGGGTGTTTCCTGCTATTTAAGCAGTGCGTGTATTTTAAAGCCGGCCGGGGGGAGGGATGTGAATTCCTCCGGCTGTGCCGGAGATGCGCCCGTGTGTCCCCAAAGCCACCAGCTGGGAAAGCTGTCCCTTGTGCTGGGACCGGTCCCGCAGCTGCTCCTTGGGTGATGGATAGCCAAAACGCCTTTTTTTCCATTTTTTTTTTTTTAATTATTTTTTCCCCTTCTTTCTGGAGAAAGCGCTCAGAGCAAATGCAAGTTTCCGGCTTTTTTGTGTTAGATATGTGCTTTATTATACAGGAGAGCTTGTTGTTTGGGTTTGTTTGCTTTAGGGTTTTTTAAAGTTGTGGGGTTTTTTTGGTTTTTTTTTTAAAGATATTTCTTCTTCTGGTTTGGAAGCAACTTTCCTTGCATCGGTTGGTGATAAAAAAAATCAGTTGTGTTTTTTTGGGAAGGCTGTGTGGGTGGGGGAGATTCTCTCTTCTGCTTCCTTTGCCACGGCGAGTGAAAGCTCGAAGATCCTCGGGGGGCAATGAGCCGAGCGCTGGCCCCGGCTCTCTGTCAGTGGCCACATCCCCAGGGATTTGCCCTATAAAATCCCCAGGGATTTGTCCCACCAAACTCCAGCTCGGTTGGGGTTTGCCAGCAGGACCCGCCTGTTCCCGGGAGAGCAGCCGAGGTCGGGATAACCCTGCCTTTACCTGCCTGTTTGCACTTTCCTTTTTCCATTCTGCAACCTCCCGAGTCAACAGAAGGGCTAAATTAAGGAATATGTGGGGAGTGAGTGGAAAAGTAAAAATGAGAAAGGCTGGCTCAGCAGCACAGGGCGGGACAGGGGAAGTGATGGAGCTCTGGTCCAGGCACAGAGGGTTCCCCTCGGCTCAGCTTTGGGGTGTTGTACTTTTTCTGGGCTTTTCCATGCTTTGAGAGCCAGGGATGTTCTCTGCTCCCCTCCAGAGGGGACTCCTGCAGTCACCCAGGAGAAAGGGCTGCTCTGCAGTGCTGGCTCAGGCCCCTTCAGGTTCCTCTTCTGTTTATAAAGCCTAATTCAAATGATTCTTCCCTTTTTCACACAAATATATTTAGATATCCCTTTACACAGATATATATATATAAGATTTTATCCTTATGTACAAGTATATGTTGGTATCAGGTATGTATACATAAATGTATTATCTTTATAGTCATGCACACAGATATTATATATATTTGGAAGGAGATTATGAAAAAACCTTAGAAGGGACTCATATTTCCAGGGATCTCCGAGTATCTCATTCCAGGAAAGGAACTCCTTCAACTACACAGAAATGTGTGATCCTCAGAGAGTTCATCCATGAAAAGCTTTAATTGTCCAACTTGCCCCTTTTTCCCATCCAGAAAAACAGATCTTTTCTATCCTACAGAAATTTTTTTCTTCTGATATAATCCAAACTAGACTTCATTTTCCATGAAAAGCCATCCAAGAGGATTGCTGAAAATAGACTGTTCTCTGAGAACAGATACCAGAAAAAGCAAAGGGAGGGCTGGGGGCAGGTCATCTGGGGCAGGGAGTTCTGCAAAATAAATTAATGATTGATAATCTCAGTTTGAGTTAAAAGCAGCTCATTAGCAGCGTGTGGGTTGAGGGATGCATCACCCTGCAGATACACTGGATGTATTTTATCATCCTGATTTTATTTATCATGGGAGATGGGTTGGGATGGGATGCCATGTTCAAACTTCGATATTCCCCACAGGTTTGCCATGACAGAAGCATTTCCTCCAGAAAACAAACAAATGGAAAAAATACTCCAAGCCAACTCCCTCCAGCCTGCAGCACACTGAGGATGGAGCTGAATCCATTCAGCCCTGAGTCTGGGGCAGGGAGTGTTTCCACCCCAGTGTTCACAGTCTGGGCTTTCATGATCCATAAATTCAGAGTTTGTGCCCTGGGGCTTGGCTGCAGGCAGCAGCAGGATTGATTAAAACACATGGATTAAAACACAGCAATTAAAACAAACAGCTTTTGGAAGGGTCAGGGTGAGCAAGTTCCTCATCTTGGCTGGGAAGGGGAAAAGATGCAGTTTGGATTTAAAAGCAACATCCTGTAGTTCTTCTTGGTTTCTTTTTCCTTTTTAAAATTGTTGCTGCAGGTTCAAGGCTTTGTTTCAGTAACTTTAGTTATATTTGTAATGTAATTTATTATTTCTGTTTCTTACTTACTTTTATTATTTTCTTTGTTTCTTTTCCAAGACATGCAAATGTGATATCCTTAATGGTTGCTTACAGCCTCATGGAAGTTGCTTGTCTCAGTGTAAAGGGATTTTTGGAGCTGGTTCTTGGGAAGGCAGTTTGGCTGTTCCCCCACTGAGCACAGCAGCATTTGCTGAGTTCTGAGCAGCATCTCTCCTCCATATCAAATACATCCCTTTGGAAAAATGCATCCTAGTCTCATTTTCTTACCTGGAGTCTTTTCAGCTCAAATATTTTTAGCAAAATAGGATTTTTCTTAAATCCTTGGGGATTTAAAAAAAAAAATCCCAAACAGGGTCCCACCTTGTTCTTTCCCAATACTTGCAGAATTCAGCTGAAAGGCTCAGCCCAGTTTTGGTTCCTCCCCTGGGGTGTTTGACTCTCTCTGGGGCTGGGCACTCTGTGAGCTGACCTGGCAGCAGGGGCATCCCTGGGGTTCCTGGCACTGCCACCTCTGCAGATCCTGACTGTGCTTGCTTTCCTAAACTGCTGCCCAGCACTGCCAGGAAAATGTTATTCAGTTTTCTCACTGGGTGTTGGAGTCACTGCAGTGTGCCTGGAGGGGTAGAGATCCCCCAGTGCACTGTCCCCTGGCCTGGCTGGAGCTTTTTGGTCACTGTGCTGGGTCTGGGGCTTGGCTCTGGGTGGCAAATGAGCTCCTCAGGGATGTGGGGAGCAGCCAAGGAGGCTGCAGCAGAGCCCAAAACAATGAGAAAACATTACTGGCCAAAAATTACCAATCTACTTAACATTAAGCTGAAAAATTAGGTTTAGGGTGATAAAGGAGGAAATAAAATTATATTTCTAGGGTGGAAGAAGAGAATATATTGAAGTTACAGCGTGTCCCTTGTTTTGGGTTGTGGTAATTTTGGCAGAAGGCTCCCAGATGAGGCAGAGTCACTGCCTTGCCTTTCCCTGCAGTTATGGAAAGGATCTGCTTGAAGCAGAGGTAGGAAGGAGCCAAAAATACCCAAGACGACCCCAAAACAAAAAAAAATCCACCGAACCTTCAGCTTTATTTTCATCAAGCTCCTGTAGTGGTTGTGGGGTTTTTGGTTTGTTTTCTTCTTTTTCCAAAACCGTTACTATTTAAATGCAGATTTTGAGCTTTTCCACTCAGGAGCCGGAGCTGGAAATTCTTTCCACTGCGTTGGTGCAGGAGGGAACAAACCGCTGCTTTTAGTTTGCTCAAATAATCCATCCCTGGCTGGAGCCACGGGTTTCCTCCTTCCTGCTCCCTCCCACTCCCAGAGCGATCCCAGGATCTGCTGTGGGTGCTGATGGGAGCAGGGCTGAGGGGACATCACTTGAAATCCCATTTCACTGAGGTTTTTCCTTTAAATTTCTCCAAGATTTTATTCTTGCAAGCGCCACATGGGCACTGGAGCGGCAAGCCCAAGTGGCAGCTTCATTTTTCAGAGCAAAATGGGCAAAATCTTCTGTCCTTATTTTTCTGGCATTAAGGAAAGGAGGTGGGATATTGGCAGGGAATCAATTTGCTTTTCAGTGTGGCATGGGAAGATGCTCAGGGCTGGGCAGAGTTCATGGCCCTGTGCCAGGACCCCCTGAACTGCAGTGAAGGGAAGCTGATGCTGCCCAACATTTTGGGGATGAGCCATTTCCAAGAATAAAGGAAGGGAAGTTCAAAGTGAGATGGGTGAGGCTTTCCTTATTTATTTAACATGGTTTCTTGGACCGTTGGTGTGATGCCACACTCTCCTCCATTCCTGTTTCCCTCTCTCTGGACACTGGGGCATGGTGGTGGTGGCTTTTCCTTCAGCACAGGGATGTCATGTCTGATTTTCTGGGGAGAAGGAGGTAGAGTTGGACTGGGTTTGCTTGGTGCTTTGCTGCTGTTGGGGGCACATCCAGGAAAACTGCATTTCCTAGTCCCTGACCTGCTGAGATCAGCTCAGCTGGCCAAAAAAAGGAACAAATGAACCTTTCAGCTTTCCCCCTCCCACTGCAACAGTGGGGCTGTTCTCCACTGGGACCCCATCACTGTCCTGGGGGGATCAGTGGTGCTGGACTGGGTTCAGAACCTGTGAGTTTGGAAGAGCAGTGGGAGGGTAGGGTGAGCAGCTGGCCTGGAGCTCTGTCTGCCCCTGGAAGCCTTTTTATTTTGCCATTTTTAAAAGTTTTTTGCCTGCCATTGACAGTGTCCAGGTGCCAGTGAGGAAAACGGTTGGATCATTTTACCCTAAAGCATTGCCTGGAAAACAGCAAGGATTTTTCTGGCCCTTAAACCTCTGCTATCCATCCTCATGTGCTACTCACCCACCCCAGGCTGCTGCCATCCCCAGCTGGCCTGAATTTGCTTATTTTTGGGGTGGTGGATCCCCCAGCCAGAAGAGCTCTGGGCTTTTGCAAAGTGCAGGGCACAGCTGGAGCAGGCATGAACGCTGGGGAATTACAGGAACAGCAAACCAGTGGTGTTTGCCATGGGAGGGGGGTTGTATCTCGTTTATTTTATCTTTCTGATGCCTTTTGAAGAAGCCCTGAGTGAGTGGCTGTTGCTGGTGTAAGCAAACCTCACCTGGCACACAGGAAAAAGCAGCTGTGAGGCGATAGGCAAATAAGGAGCTGGGGCTGGAGGGCCTCCCCACCCACAGCACACCCAGAGCCAGCACTGCCTTCTCTCTGGAGGGGAGGGCACAGGAGGAAAACACCCTGGCTTTGGGACCAGTCCTTGGGGTGGTGGAGGGCAGGGGAAGGGCTGAATCCTCTGGGACCAGGTTGTGGTACAAAGCAGAGCTTGGCTGTGGCCACATGGCACAAGGATGGGGATGGATGCCCCATCCCTGGAAGTGTTCAAGCCAGCTTGGGCAGGGCTTGGAGCAGCCTAGGATAGTGGAAGGTGTCCCTGCCCAAAGCAGGGGGTTGGAACAGGGTGATCCAACCCAATCCATTCTATGGTTCTGTGCTCCCAGTGCTGTGCCTGCAGCCATGAGCTGGTTTTTAATGCAAGGTTATTTCCTGTGCTCCTGGGGTGGCAGAGGCTGGGCACAGCTGGAAATGCTGGTTGTGCTGCAGGGCTCCCATGCTCTCAGTGCAGCTGTGCCCTCCCTGGGGTGTGATTTCCATGTGTGGGTGGTTGGGGTCAGTGACTCCCTGCCCAGGGGGTGCCCTGGGACAGCCCCAGCCATGCTGGGTCTCACATGGCTGCTGGGGTTTGACATATGGGGCTTTTCTGGCAAAAGGCTCAGTGAGCTTTGGGATGTGTTTGCCCCCCATCTTAGTGCAGGAGTGTGTGGGAATGTGAGTCTGGTTCCAGCTCCCAGGGGCAGAGGGTGATGGAGGCACAGCCCCTTCAGCTGCACCCTGAGGTGCCACTGTCCCCAGCAGAGCCACCTCCTGCCCTGGCACATGCAGGGGTGCAGGGCTGGCTCCAGGGATGCAGGATGCTCCTGGAGCTGTGCAAAAAGGGAAGTGATGTGGGTGAGTTGAAGTCACGCACAGCCAGGCACAGGATCACTGTGTTCTGTCCTCTGGGAGCGTCAGGGAGCATTAGCACCATTAGGCTTTGGGTGTTTGGCATCCCAGATAACCTAAAACACCCAGGCACACAGCTCACTTTCACTTCTCACCTGGAGGATGAGGAGCAGCCCCACACTCCATCCTGGAGGGATTTATGGGCTGAGTGTGTGTCAAAATACCCTGGCAAAGCCTGTCCTGGTCGTGCAGTCCAGCAGTTTTGGATTTTGGGGGGTGGTGGGATGCAGTGCTGGCTCTCAGCAGGGAATGAGGCAGAGCAGACATCCCTCCAGGATGGCATCCGAGACATCCCTCCAGGATGGGATCCCATTCATCCCTGCAGGGTGGGATCCCATTCATCCCTGCAGGATGGGATCCTTCCCATGCAGCTGGCCCTGGGAAAGGCAGCCAGTTAAAATAACAATTTATCCTGCCTGCTGTCTTGTGGGATGGTGGAAGGATCCCAGAGCAGCCCTGCCTGGGTTCCTGCTTTATGTCACAGGACAGGAGCTGCTCTCCCAGCTGGGGTTGTTTTAAGGTTTTCTCACCCTTTTCACTGCTATTTTACTGCCTGTCAGCAAAGTCCAAAGGAATTGGATGCATCCCTTATTTCATGCTTCCATTTCCCCTTCCCTGCACATGGGAAAAGATAATAAAGGCAGGGGGGAAAAGTGATTACAACAGAGAAATATAGCTTGAATTCAGTTATTTGGAGCAGAAAGTTGGGCCTGGGTGTGATGCTCATCATTATTCTCTCATGCTCTTCCCACATCATTTGGGGGCAGAAGTGTTTCCCATGAGTGAAATCTGATTTTATCCAAGGGAAGCTCCTGAAATGGTGAGGGAAAATGGAATTTCAGTGTTCACCCTGCAGAATGTTTGCTGTTGTGGTTTGCACTCTGGACTTGAGTGTGCCTTGCCACGTGCTGTCCTGTGAGAGTGTCACCTTGTGCCTCACCTTCCCCAAAGCAGAGTGGGATGCAGTACCTCAGTGCAGGATGGACAAACACCAGCTGCTGGAGGGATGTGCTGCAGGGATTTTTGCTCCTGCTACAGCAGAAGAAACTGAAACATTTCCTTGAAGCTCCCCAGCACCAGCCTGTCCCAGTGTGTGTTTGCTTTGGCCGGGAAGCGGGGCTGGGTGTCCCTGGGGACACGGAAGCTGTCACCGCGCCCCGGGGCAGCCGCCTGTGCCAGTGCTGGTGGGTGGCACCAGTGTTTATTTACCTTTTCATCACCTGGTCGCTGTGCCCTGCCGTGCTGCAGGCGCCAGCCCGTGGGCTGCCAGCCCTGTTTGAGTTGGCAGGAGCTGGAGATCAACTCCTGCTAAAATAGCCCGACGCCAGCCCCACGTCTGCCCAGGGTGCCTGGGCTCCCTGCAGACCTTCGAGCATCTTGTGTGGGTATTTTACAACCAATGTCACCACATGATGTGATGGCACTCATGAGAGATGTCGTGACAAGCTCAGAGCAAATGCTCAGCAGTCCCTGGAGCTGTGGATGTGTCCCTGCAAGGCAAAGCCCTCTGAGGCAGTGGGACTGGGGGTGCCCTAACCCAGAGGGGACAGTGCTCTTTTGCTGGTGGGAATGGCCCTGTGACATCCAGGCTCCCATCACCCCTTTCCATATCTCCATTTTCTTGGCTCTGCTCTCCAAAGCTGTGATGCAGAGGAGCAGGAGCAGAACTGCAGATATCTCCACAAGCTGCAGGTCCTGTGATGCTCAGCTGGGGAAGCTGCATATTTATGGTGCATGTGGGTGACCCATTTTGGGATTCCCTGAGCCACCATTGCCACTTTCCACTCTTGATGGTGTCACTGCATTTGTGTTCTGGCTGTATCAGGGAGCTCGTGCCTAGAGCTGGATTTCTGTGCTGAGCCACCATCCAAAGCAAGGGGCTACTCAGGTGCCAGCCAGAAGTTTCCATTTCAGCCTCTTTGCACTCACCATGCTGGCCCAGGGCAGTGACAGATTTGGGATTTGGGTTCCCTGCCTGTGGTAGCTTTCCTGACCAGCTGGGACATGGCAGCACTGCTGGAGCCATGGGGTTAACTCACACAGAACTTGGGGTTTGGTGAGTAGTAAACTCTCTTATTTCTAGTGAGACTTTGGATGTGACAGGAAGAAGCTCCAGCCCCAAACCTTCCTGTTTTCCAGTGTGTTTTTATCAGTTGACACCCAAAAATGTGAGCTTATTGTGACTTTTTCTCTGGGTGTTTGGTTGCTGAGCTGCCACATGAGGAGTGGTGGAAGGAGTCAGTGATAGCAGGGAGCTGCCTGGCTGTCACTGTACCGTAACCCGGGGTTTGGGAGGTGCCTGCAGCAGCATTGCTGGGTTTGAGGTTTGGTGGCAGTGGTGGCAGTGTGTCACTGTGCCACCGCAGGGTTGCAGCTGCCTGCCCCAGCGCATGTGTTTCCTGAGCTCACAGAAACCCTGCTTTAATCAAGATCTCATGCAAAGCCCGGCTCTGTGAACAGCAGTGCTGCCAGTCCTCATGCAAACACAGTGTGGGAGAAGCCCTGAGAGCACTGGGGTGTTCCAGGTGGCTGCTCAGGGTGGAAAGTCACCCCAGGGCACCACGGCTGAGCCCAGAGCTGTGGGACCCCAGCTGCCTCCCCAGGCACCTGCCTGCCCTTAGCCCTCTTACCCTGCACGCTTGCACCCTTAAAAGTGGAGTCTGGATGGAAATAGCAGCAGCAGATCTCTTCTACTTTTAATTTTGGAGGCTCTCTGGGCTGGGGAGAGGAAGCTGGGGGTGGAGAGGAGCTGCTGTGACAGGACAGGAGCCACTTTGCTCTGACACGCTCTGGAGAGTCACTTGAAACACTGAAGGTGCCCCAAGATTAATTTTTTTTTACTATAACAATAATTATAGGCATGATGTACTGGTCTGTGTCTCACAGTAGGAGGGGATCAGAGTAACCTGACCCAGGGGGGATGTGGGTTTAAAACAACTCATAGTGGGTGTGTCTGTGAGGACTGAGGACCTGGTACAGTTTGAAGCATGAGCACGTTCAGGCTTTTTGTTTTCACAGGTTGGTTTAGTGAGGGTAGGTTTGGTTTGGGGTTTTTTTCACTCCTCTGAATGAAAATAGGTGATGGAAAACAGACAAGCAGGTTTTGCTTCCTGCTCTCACTTAGGGCTCCACACTGGGGGTGTTTGGACACAGCCCCAGTGGTGGGGCAGCAGTGTCTGCCTCAGGCTGATTCCTCCTGGGCTCCTCTGGTCCCTTATGCCCTCCCAGAAACACAAGGAACTGCAGAAACGTGATGTTTTATCATGGAATTGTTAAGGGTAGAGACCTCTAAGTTCATTGAGGTTATATTTATTGAAGGGTCTTCAGGTACATTTAGGGCTGATGAAACCCTCGAGGGGTTACACCCAAATTGGATGACAAGTCACAGGTTTTCATACTTTTATAAGTTTGGTCCATTTGCATATTGGGGTTAATCTTCCAATTACAGCTCCAGGTAATGAAGTCATTTACCCCAAATTTGCTCCCCCAACTCACTTTTGTTCACATCTCTCAGGGCCTGAGACAGTGAGGTGTCCTTGATTCCAGGACAGCGAGGAATTGTTGTGTCTGACCAAAATGGGAAAGCAGTGGCTAACACTCTATGGAGTTTAGAGTTATACACTAAAGAATGTCAGGATTACAAATAGATGGAAAATACAAAAGCTAAAATCTCAAGGCATCACATTGTCCAGTGGTCCTGGGAACTGTTGGTGCATGTGAAGGTCATAGTTACCTCCTGGGGATGTAGGAATCTTGGGCAGTCTGGGAACCTGGGAGCAGTGTGGATGGAGGCTCTGCACCCACTGGGTGGATTCAGGACAGCTTGGAGCAGCTGAGCATCAGCTTTGGATTTGTTTCCTAGAGCATTGCAGGCTGTAAAGTATGACAGATTAATAGGAAGTATGGTCTGAACGTTACAGTCCCCAGTAGGGCTGTATTGGGTTTCTGGCAGGGCATTTTATGGGATGGTTGGACTTTTGTGCCTTGGATTTGGAGAGGGCAGCTCCTGAGGAATATTTTTTTAGGCAGGCTGAGTGCTGGAGCCACTTGCAGCAGGGAAATGTTGTTTCCAGGGCTGCTTACTTGGTGTTGGGCTGAGAGGTTTGAGGACAGGCCACCTTGTTGTGGGAATTTGTGCAGAAAAATTTGCATTTTGGGGTACTGAGTGAACTGCTGGGCATAGGGGAAGGGATTGCTAGTCTGGGTCCAAATCACTAATTATCTTTTTATTTTTATCATTTTTTGCTGTATTGTGCTCTTTGGGCTGTTGATGAAAACCCACAGAGCTCCCTGCAGAAGAAGGTAAGTCATGGGCTGGAGGTGGCAGTACATCCTTGGGTCTGGGTGGAGTGTGCTGGGGATATGGAAGAGAGAATCTTTGGGTATTTTAATCTTGGTTTTAATCCCAGAGAAAGCTGGACTGACAGTAGAGCTTCCCTGTGATGGTGAGGCTACCTCTGTGAAAAGAAACACAGAGGATTTGGTTTTGGTAGTTAAAAACAGGAAGTAAAACCAGGGCAGTGGCAGAAATGAAAGCATTTCATTTTAGAGAGAGCCCCCTCTGCAATGCCACATCCTCACCAGTGCCCATGGCCAAGGGGCACCAGAGCAGCCCTGAAACAAGCAGGGATGCAGTTCTGTGGGGCTGGGGCCTCGGTGGGACCTGTCTCCTGGGAATTTTTTGGAGCACTGACTGTGCTTGGCTTCATGTTTTCCCACCAGGAAAGTCCCTCTGGGAGTTGGTGCTGGAGCAGTTTGAAGATCTCCTCGTCCGCATCCTTTTGATGGCAGCTTTTCTGTCCTTTGTAAGTACCCAGAGCTTGGGGTGGCACCTTCTGGAGCACACAGAGCCTCAGGTGACATCCAGAGAGGGAAGGAGGGCAGGTGTCTGTGGGACAGGAGATGCAGCAGCAGAGCTGTGGTTTCTAGGGCACACAGGCAGCATCACTGCATCTGCTTTGAGACTGGAGGATTTTTCAGTAATGCTGGTCCATCCAAAAGTGATATCAGAAAATTCCCTGGGCTGCCTTCTGTTTACACCAGGCTGTTCCAGGCTGGTGGTTTGAGCCTGGTTTGCAGTGCCCCAGTACTGAATTACCAGTTCAGTTTTGCCCACAGTCTACCTTGGGAACAGCTCTGCATGAGGAGATGTTTCCCATCAAGGTGCTGGAGAACAATTGATTTTTTGGAGTGTAAGTCAGTGTGTTTGGCAGCAGGATGGCAAAGCTGAGACTCCTGTCCCTTCCTTTCAGATGTAGCTCATGGGTAGATAAGGGGGAAGGCTGGTCCCTTGTGGGGTTTAATACATTCCCAAAACAACCTGCAATGAAGTGAATGCAGGTAAAACAGGTGTGAAGCCCTGTGCCAGAGGTCAGGTCCTTGTGCCTCTGTGACAGAGCAGAGAGGTGTTGCTGTGTTGACACAGTGCAGGTCGATGAACAGTTAAATGGAGTGGAAATATTTGTGTGTGTGCTTCATTTGTACTATGGCATGAGGCCTTTGTGGGATGGAGAGGGAGCTCAGGGTGGTAGAAGCCACAGGGTCAGTCCCTGCTCTGCAGAGCTGCTCTTACTGCACTGATTATTTGTGGTGCATCACTGACCTGCCCAGGAGGGGCTGCAGTGCTGCCTGGTCTCCCCAGTTATCAGCTCATGGCCATGGTCTCCCCATGGGTGCACTGAACACAAAGAGAGAGGCTTTCCTGGTGCAAACACTCATTCAGGCATTGCATGGCTGTTTGCTCCAGCACCATTTGTTCAATGCATCAGCTCATCCCAGCAGAGGAGAGGAGGCTCCAGCAGTGGGATATGGAAATTCCACTCTTTGACCAAGCCATGTGGGTCTGGCCACCTCCATGTTGTTTCTTCTCCAGCAAATAACCACCTGTGGTTTGGCTCTTGTTTCCATCATTCATCTTAAAATGTTGCTGCTGTTGTTTGAACCACATTGTGCTCCTTCTTTTCTTTTGCCACCAGATCCTGGCCTGGTTTGAAGAAGGAGAGGAGACCACAACAGCGTTTGTGGAGCCCATTGTCATTATAATGATCCTGATTGCCAATGCTGTGGTGGGTGTGTGGCAGGTAAGCACAGCCTGCCCTCAGGGTCTCTGCTCCACGGGGCTGAGATCCTTCCTCTAGAGGTCTGGTTGCTTCATGCCCTTGGAAACTCATTTTCCAAAGGTTAATTTTCATGTTGGCTGTGCTTCCCCATGCCCCTGCACATATGCTTAGTTGCTGGCTGCCTCTTGGCTCGTTCTTTCAGTCTTTCTTTGGCAATTCTTGCACGTTGGAGCTTATCTTGCAGTTGTCCAGGCAGAAACTGCTTGTGTCCTGGCCAGGGCCAAATGCATTTTCCAAGGGAAGGTCTTTGCTCTGCCCACCAGAAAGCCACAGTGGCTACTGCCGCTCACCTCACTGTGTCCCTCCTTGGGGGTGAGCAAGCACTTCAGCCAGTGATGCTCCTCTTTTGTATCTGTTCATTACAAAGCCATTTATTTATCTGCAGCTTGATCTGAGGTGAAGTTGCTGGATGGGGAAAAATACAATCGGTTGGGGTATACTGCTTCCCAAACCAAGAATGAGGTGATCAACCCCAAAGGTCCAGGCAATGTCCAGCATCTGGTGTGGTTTAAATCAGCAGGAATCATTTTGCAGAGGCTGAAGAAGACATGGTGCTTGTCCCATCCATGGTGTAAATGGATTCCAAAGCCAGGGCTGGGGTTTGGGTTTTCCTCTCTTTGCAGTGGGTGGGGAAGGAGCCTGCTGGCACCAGCAGCTCTGGCAGCAGCAGCTCTGCTCCCCTCTGCTTGCAGGAGAGGAATGCTGAGAGCGCCATCGAGGCGCTGAAGGAGTACGAGCCGGAGATGGGGAAGGTGATCCGCGCCGACCGCAGCGGGGTGCAGCGCATCCGCGCCCGCGACATCGTGCCCGGGGACATCGTCGAGGTGGCAGGTGGGCAGTGGGCATGGGGGGGCATGGGGAGGTGCTACTGCCCGGGGGGTCCCCCAAAGCTGAGGCTCTTCAGCCTGCCTGAGCATCAGGCAGTAGAGGACAGCAGAAAGAGAAAAAATTATCGATTTCTGATGCAGATTTTGTGTTTCGGGAGGGTTTCCCCTTTTTCTGGAAGAACTAGGAGAACTTTCAATTTTCCACCAAGATTCCCTGTTTCTGGAAGTGGCTATCCCATGCACATCCCCAGAGCAGGTGTGGGTGAAGGGCCAGTGCTGGGTGCTGCTGCAGCAGCCTGGGTGGGAAGGCTTCCTTGGGAGCAGGGCTGGGTGTCCAGGGAGGGTGAGGCAGAGGGGATGAGCTGCAGGCTGCTTTTGCCTCTGGGTGGGTTGTACCTCCCAGCCCTTCTGGTGGAGCTGTGCATTCACCAGAGCTTGCCTGGAGGTCTGCTGCCTGCCCCAGCAGAGCTGAGGAGGATGCATTCCAATTATTCCATCTTGTTTGTTCCTAAAATTATGTTGTAAAGCCCCAGAGCCACAAAACTAATCCTCTCCTTTCCTCCTCGTGGCCCTGCTGGTGGAAACATGCTGCAATCCCTCCCGTGCCCAGCCAGCTTGCTGTTATTTATGCTCCTAGTTGGGTTTCAGCTGGAAGATGAATACAAAAATAATGGAGGGAGGATCAAACCAGCCAGATCCTCAGCTGGGTGAGCTGGCAGCACTCCCAAACCAGCTCTGACAATGCAGTCCGGCTGCTGACCTGGCCTTTAATTAAATTAATTAATTATTAATAAAATTCTGCCATCTTTCCCCAAATCAAGTGCATACTGCCTGCCCATCAGCAGCCCAATATTACTTTTTAATGGCACCATCAGCATTGCAACTAGAATGGAAAGAGCTGAGCTCTCTGGAGGGGTTTTGCAAATTATTAGCAAATTGTGGGTTTAGGAGGTTATGGAAAGTGGTGAGGGTGCTGTCAGGTGCCTGGTAGGAAAGCACACCAGGAGGAAAAGCTTTGAACCTGTGGTGGACATCCAGGTGATGCCCTGGATGTGTGACAACACAGGCAGGAGGGACTGGCTGCCGTTTGCATGTGCAAATGCAATAAATTTGGCAGCAGGGAGCAGGAAACCTGTTACACTGAGACAAGGAGGGGGGTGGCTGGAAGTTGGCAGGCTGCTTAAACCCAGCTGGGTTTTGCCCTTTTGTGACAAGGCCATGGAGGTGAGTCCTGGTGCAGGCAGCTTTTGCCTTTCCCAAAAAGTGCAGGCAGAGCATCTCTCTGGGAGCTCCTTTGGGTGCTGTGGCCCCTGTGGTGCTCGGGCAGTGCCAGTGGGCACAGCCAGGCAGTGTCCTCCTGTTTTCTGCTCTTTCTCTTGGGAGATTTGTGCTGCTGGGGGCCACATGGCACCTGTTCAGTACCTGCTAATGGCCAGGCCAGCTCTGTTCTGTGCCATGGGATATTAAGGCACTGTGCACCATGGAGCAGGTGCCACCCCTGTGGCTCTCTGTCCCTGGATGCTGCAAGAGTCTTCCTCTGCAGGATTAGCTCATGTTTGCAAGTCCTCCTGCCTTTCCCAGGGGAAGAGGAGCTCTTTGCTCCCTCTAAGATGCTCCAGCCCCCTTGAGCAGATGCAGAGTGTGAGTCTGTGCATGAAGTGGATGTTTTGGGGAGGTCTGTGCTGGCACCCCCCAGCTCAGTGTCCCCCAGACAGGTGTGACAGGAGCAGCAGGGCAGGTCTGGCTGGGTGGCAGATGTTGCTGCTGCATCCTGGAGCGTTGGGATGTGCAGCTGGAATAAGTGGCTGGGTTGTGGAGCAGTGCCAGCCCCCTCCTGCTGTGCTGGGGGGGGTTTACGAGCCCTGGGAGGAAGCCCTCGTTAAAGTCTGGGATTGGAGAGCATCGTTAGCAGCCAAGCCCGCAGTGTTGTGTAAGGATGTGAGGGGCTGGCAGCCAGGGCTCCCTCAGCCTCAGTATTTCCAAAGTGCTGGAGTGTGGTTGTGTCCTGCTGATAAGGGAGCAGGAGGAAGAGCCAGCAGGAAGAAACACAGCGGGAAAAGCAGCTTTAAATGTTTTGGTTTTTTTTTAAGGAAGCACTAGTGCCTTGGAGGGTGGTGTTGGGTGGCTGGCAGTGGGTGGGGCAGCTTTCACCTGTGCCCACTGTGCCATGCCAGGAGAGCCAGGGATGGGTGTTTGTCTTGGACACAGATTTTCCACTGTTAACAGCTTCCAGTCCACCCAGAGAAACATGAGGCAGGGTTAATACCAGCATTAGGAAGCCCAGATTGCCTCAACATGGGAATGTCCTGGTTTTTTGCAAGAAAGAGACAAGATGGGTGCAGGAGGAGTTTGCAGGGAAGAGGGGAGACAGGGACATGGTGGGGTAGGGGATGCAGCACAGCAGGCAGGGCACCACCAGGGTTTGGCTGGGGGCTGACTTGTAAATTATAGACAAAATTAAGCTTTAACAAAGTTTTAGATGCAGAAATGGGGTATCCCAGTGCAGTACCCTTTGCCAAGGGCTGGACCCCTCATTGCTCCAAGCTAGGTGCTGCTGTGCACCTGCACATGGTTGGTGTCAGTCTGGGGTTTGCTGTCTCCTTTCCCATTGGGGTGTGGGGTGCTGCCAGTGCCACCTGACAGAGCTGCTCTGCTGCTGTCCTTGCAGTTGGTGACAAGGTGCCAGCAGACATCAGGATCATCGAAATCCGCTCCACCACCCTGCGAGTCGACCAGTCCATCCTCACAGGTGGGTGGGGGCCTCCTGCAGCAGAGCCTGCTCCCTTCTGCTGTCTTCCTGGAGGCAAAATTTGGAACTGATGCTGGGATAAGTGCTTTACTGGGGTGGGAAAGGGAGGAGAGCAAGATTTAGATGATGCTTGGACCTTCCCAGGTCCTCAAAGTCACAGCACAGGTGAGATGTGTCTGGTGCTTGGCTGTCCTTCCTGCAGAACACAAAGCCTGGGGTTTTCCTGTGAGACATGTGGGGTTTGACATCCCCACATCCCACCATGGTGGGATGTTTGGATCGTTTGGTGGCACAGTGCTGCTCTAGGGCACTGTGGGGTGTGTGATGCAGGCTTGGAGCAGGGATGTGCTGAGGCTGGAGAGGGAACATGGGTGGTCCATCTCTCCCCTCTTGTCTTGGCAGGGGAGTCTGTGTCGGTGATCAAACATGCTGACCCTATCCCTGATCCCCGGGCTGTCAACCAGGACAAGAAGAACATGCTTTTTTCTGTAAGTCCCTTACCTGTCTCCAGTTCTCCCGTGGTTTTCCAAAGTGCAGAGGCTGGTGGGTGTGGGAGATCTCTGAGAAGAGAAAGGGAGTGCATGCATAAGACCTGAATCCATAAAAAGAGCCCCAAATCCATAAAAATAAGAACCTGCTTCATTTGGATTTCATTTAGGCTGTGGCACATAAGGCTTTTAAATACCTTGGGCAATCTCGGAGCACTTTTTTTTTTGTCAAGTAAGATGCATTATGGATGGGGAAGAGGTTTGTGGTTGAGCCTGGAGCTGTTGCAAATTTGGGTCTCCTCCTTCTCATGTTCTTCTCAGGCAGAAGTCAAGTCCTCGAGGGGTTACAGATCTCAGGAAGGGTTCTCCTGCTCCTTAGGGTGGGTTTATATAAAAACTCAAGATGTCCCATTTTCCCTTTGACCAAGATCTCACGTTCTCCTTTCACAATGAGGAACCCATTTCTCTGCTCAAACCAAGAAGTTTCATGTTGCAGTGATTATGTCATAATTATGTCAAGACAGACACGACTGACATCACCACCAGTCCTTCATTAGCAAACTTTTCATGCCTTTTTACAATGTACAACTTTCTGACAACTCTGACTCCTTCCCTCACAGGCAGCTCCACACAGCTCTGACTCCTCCTCTCCTCTCTGCATGACTGGCTAACCCCCAACCTGTCCCTAACCTGGCCACTTAACCCTGTCTGCCCCTCACACAACATCTTCTTACCTCATCTGTCCCTTGTACATCCACATGTCCCTTCCTCCTCACAGCACAGCCAGCAGACTCTGATACTGCCACTTGTGGCCAGCTAGCCTACTTTTATAACAGCCAAACTCATTTGGCAGGCAGAGATGTTTCCACTCCTCAGTAATCAGTACAGGTATAATTCATCAGGAGAGATTGCCTTCTGCACTATCCTTTCAACCTATCTCCCCACAGTTTCATGCCCACATATGTGGTTACTGCCCTAGAGAGAGAGAGAGACAGCAAGAACAGCATGGACCTCTTTAGGCAAAAAAGGCCAAATTTATTGAACGGACAGCCCGGGTTTAAAGCATGTTACACGGAGCTAAGACAGTACAGCAGCTCATTGGATAATTGGGAAAAACATCCATGAGACCATACCTCAGGATGTGTCCCATGGGAAAAACACCAGGTGTTAATCTTTATTATGAATTCCATTCTGTTTTGACCATATTATCATCCTGGGAAGGTTTCTCCCTGTCTGAAGCTACAACCAGCTTATCAGTCTGGGAATGGATCTGAGAATCAGGAGAAATCCAGGCCCGAGAGAGAATTCTCAAGCTATAATTTCCCAGCTCTCTCAATGTGTGTGTCCACTCACATATCCACTGTGCTCCTTTCCTCCCCTCCAGGGCACCAACATTGCAGCTGGGAAGGCCGTGGGGATCGTCATTGCCACAGGGGTGTACACCGAGATCGGCAAGATCCGCAACCAGATGGTGGAGACGGAGCCGGAGAAGACGCCTCTGCAGCAGAAGCTGGATGAGTTCAGCCAGCAGCTCTCCAAGGTGATCTTCCTGGTGTGCATCGCCGTGTGGCTCATCAACATCAGCCACTTCAGCGACCCCGTGCACGGCGGCTCCTGGATCCGCGGCGCCATCTACTACTTCAAGATCTCGGTGGCGCTGGCGGTGGCCGCCATCCCCGAGGGCCTGCCCGCCGTCATCACCACGTGCCTGGCGCTGGGGACGCGCCGCATGGCCAGGAAGAACGCCATCGTCAGGAGCCTGCCCTCGGTGGAGACGCTGGGCTGCACCTCCGTCATCTGCTCCGACAAGACCGGCACGCTCACCACCAACCAGATGTCCGTGTGCCGGGTGAGAGCTGGGCTCGGGGTGCCTGCAGGGGGAGGGACATGAGGGATGGGGGCTCCAGGCAGCTCTTTAAAATGCTGTTTGTTATATCCAAATGATACAGCAATTCAAGAGCCCACAGCCTGTCAGCCACAGCTGCTCTAGTTCTGGTTACAATGCATTATATACTTTTCATAACAGAGCAGCTTAATGCATGACAACCAATCAATACCTTTACTATTACCTATCCTAAACTACTATAAAGCCTATTCTAACTACTAACATTACCGTGTTCATGTTAACTATTTTCCAGTCACAAAAGGTTAGTATGTTAGAAGTTGTTTTTTCATTTTCTTGCAGTTGAAAATTCTGAGATCTTTTCTCTGCTTGCAACATGGCAATCTTGTTTGCCTGTGAAAATCTTTTTCTTGGTAAAAACATATTTTGTTTGAGGTGGATTTATCCTTTGCTTTAAGTCATAAAAGCCCCTTCCAACTCACTTGCTCTTTGCCTTCTAGTTACACAGTAAGACTGGCTCAGCAATTCTTTTTTTCTATATCAAAACTTGCTATAATTTCTATTTCTTCTTCAGATCCTACATTCAAAGATCTTTCTGTTATACCTACATATCTGTGAGACCTTCCTGTGAAATCCTTATTCTTCCCAACACTAGAGGAGCAGGAACAGAGGCTAGACGGAGTTAAGAGGAATAAAATGGATATTTATTGAGGGGCATTCAAAGGCCACACCCTGGCAGTACCAGCGCCACAGTCCTGGCCCTGCCAGGATGGCTCCAGGATGGAAGCAAAAGAGAGCTTGATCACAAGATCTCACATTTTTATAGGTTTTAGTCCATTTGCATGCAGGAGTCAACTGTCCCATTAATATCCTCAAATGATGAAGTTTCATCCTCCTTGCTTGCCCACCCTCCTCTTTTCACATTGTTTGTGCTTAGGGCCTGAAGTTTGAAGAGATTGTCCTTGAGTCCCCAGCTGGAATGGGACTGTGTTGTCTTCACCACCCAGTGAAAAGATCCTGGTAACCCTTAATATAAAACTAAAAGCTGCACACCCGAGCAGAACAGAAAAACTTAAAACTTAAGGCATCACAGGGGACGTACTTAAGAGCACCCCATGCTGGGGTGATGGGTTCTGTATCCTCACCAGAGCTGTGTTGGGTTAGGAATGTGGGGGTGAGCAGGGAGGAGGGTTTATAGGAAGCCCTGAGGTTCCCCTGGCCAAGGTCAGTAAGGATCAGGGCTTCTCTTGCCTTGGGTACAATCAAAAAACTCACTTTTATCAGCACTCCATTGTGGAGGTGCTGTGTTGCAGTCTCCTTTCAAGGGTCACTTTCCAGGGAATGTTTCTTCCTGCTGGGATGTGATGTTGAGACAGAGCTCCTGTCAGAGACACCAGTGCAATCAGCCTCTCCCTCTCCCTCTCATCTCCTCTCTTTTTAACCTAACCTGTGAGAAATCATGGACCATGCAGAATGACAAAGCCTGGACCCATGGAAAACATTTCTGATGGGGGGGAGCCCTGGTGAAGAGTTTGAAGGCTCCTCATCTACACGGCTGGCCACGTGGAGAGGTGACTTGTTAGGAAAGCCTGGACCATCTGAGTACTTCTCAATTTTCCCACTAATCCATGAGTGTCAGGAAAGCTTTTTACATGGCTTTGGCATGTCATTTTTACAGGAGAACCTTGGAAAATGTGTTGCTGTGGGGAAAAAAAGGACCTGGCCAGCATCCCTCCTCTCTGACACGCAGATAGTGTGGTGGGAAGCTGGGACAGTGCTGCAAACTGGCCATGGGCTTTGGCCACTGGTTAGCTCAGCACAAACTGCAGATGAATGGAAATGTCTGGTATTTGTGCCCTGTGAATGATACAGAACCAGACAGGGCTGGAGCAGAGTAGGGACCAAGCTGCCCATGTCTCACAGGAGGAGGTTCCCACCAGCCCCATGTTCAGAGCCAGGGGTGCAGTGAAGCAAGGACAGGGTGACCCCAGTGCTTGGGGTCTCCTGAGCTCTGCCCACTGCAGGAGGAGGAGTGACCATGCCTTCCCAAACCACTTCCTACCAGGGGGTCTGCTCTTTGAGTTGGAAGGAAGTGCCACCGTCCCCTGCAGTGTGGCACAGCCAGGAGAGCCAGGATGGGGACACTGAGGCAGGGAGAGGGGCAGAGTGGGGCAGTGGCATACAAGGGTTTTGATATCAATTGTTGTTTGCAGAATTAACTCAGCAACTTTGCAAAAAAAAAAAAAAAAAACAAAGCTATGAAAAAGTCAAAGTATTATCCAGCCCATCCCCCCATAACCCCATTCCAATATCTGTTTTTTCACTTGGCTGGGTCCTGGCTGCCAGGGCACAATGCTGGGAGGAGGGCTGGCCCCAGGAGGCACAGGCAGGGCTGTTAATGTTTAATGGACAGGGATTCCCCTGCTGACGTGGCCAGGATGGGGCTGCCCTGGGAGGGCAGGTGGGTAAATATTTGTATATTTGTATATTTGTGTATTTGTGCTGGGCAGCCCTTGGCGTGTCCGGGACACTCTGTGCCAAGCAGAGCTCAGCCATGGGGATGAACAGCCAGAATACCCTATCAATAACCTGGGAAAATGTATTAATTGAGTGTGATTTCATTAACTTGCCCATTAATTGGGTGAGTGCAGCTGCAGGGCCTGCTGCTGAGTGGGCCCTGCTCAGTGTCTCACTGCTGGCATCAGGTCTGTCAGCTGTGAAGTGACTCTTGAGAGGCTTCAGGTGTGGTTTCAAACCCTCACTGGGTTTCTAGGGCTGTGCCATGTCTCTGGGTCCCTCCCAGTGCTGGGTGCTGTTTGAGCCAGCTCAGCAGGACACACATGGGCTCCAGGTGGGCAGCAGGGCTGAATCTGTGCCCCCCAGAGCCCCCCAAAATGAGCCACCCAAAATAAGTGCTTCGTGCTTTGTCCACCCAGGGTGGCTCAGACTTTGGTGCTTTTGCTCTGACCTCAAGTCCACCCAAGTTTGCAGTAACAGAGCCACAAACCCACTCCGTAAATCAGATTAAACCTGTGGTTTGTGTCACTGTGTGGCCAGCTGGGGGTCTCTGAGGTCACCATCTCCCCCAGCCCAGGGCATGGAGGAACCAGGAACAGCCTCCTCCCAACCAGTAAATAACCATGGAGCTGGAGAACCTGGCAGGCAGAGAAGGGACATAGGAGCATCACAGCTCTCTCTGCCCTCATATCTTCAAATCCCTCTCCTAAAACTTGCAGCACCCTTTTATGCATCCAACTTAATTTTCCAGGAAGGTGGCATTTGAAAATCAGGATCCAAAGTGGAGATACGGGCTCAGGGGGTTGGGGGGAAAGATGCTGGCCCCCCATGTCTGGGAGGAGGTGATTGGTGATATTTGGCTGTCTCTGAGGTGGCTGCTGGTGTTTTGGGGAACAAGAGCAGAAGGGGATTTATTTTCCACAAAGCTTGTAGCAGAGCCTGGATGTGCAAACTCCCATCCCTGGTGCAGCTTCCCAGGAGCTGTGCAGACACTGCTTGCTTTGCAATCTCCAGGGCACTGTGCCTTGGCTCAGCACTGTTCTCTGTCCAAACCTGTCACTAATTACTGGCAGACCTGGCTGGGGGTCCCCAGGGGCTGTGCCAGTTGCCAGTGGGTGCCTGTTGGCTGGAGCTGCTTGCAGTGCAGGAGGAGAATGATGCTGATCTGTGGGTTGATTGATGGAATAGTGACTGATGATTACAGCTCTTACAGCTCCAGACAGCAATCCTGCCTCATCTGCCTCTCAATGAATAGTTCTTTTAAAGACACTACAGAACATACAGAGTAGTGGAGATCAATCCTTCACACCTGCCTTCCCCACAAGCTGCTGCTCCAGGGATGGTGTGGAGTGTGTAGTGATCCTTTGCTTCCTACAAATACACACAGCAGCATCCAGCTGTGTGATACAGCACTGGGGCTGGGCAGGATTCATGGGGCAGGAGAGGAAGAGTGATGCTGGAACACTTTGGGAGAAGGGTGCACTCTTTGTGAGCATGTAGTTACATTTTCCTTCCAGCCTCTGTTGCATTTAAACCCCAAATCACTGGCATGGCTTTTAAAGGTTCAGGGCAGGGAGAAGCCCTGGGGTCTGCTGGATGCTGGAGCTGCTGTTCACTGTGCAGTACAAGAGGCTGGGCAGCCCCTCTGTGAGCCTGACTTGTCGACAAGCTCCAGCATTCCCACCTCCTTCTATTGCTGCTAATATTATTTATATTATTTTTGTGATGGAAACTTTAGTTCTGCTCTTAACTGCTTAAGACACAGCTATTTCCTCTGGACTGTTTCCACTGCCCACAAACCTGCCCACTTCTCAGCCTGGAAATCTGCCAGAACATCGACAGCCTGACAGAGCTGGGCTCTTCAGCCTGAGGAAGAGAAGGCTCCAGGAAAAGCTTGGAGCCCCATCCAGTGCCTAAAGGGGCTCCAAGAGAGCTGGAGAGGGACTTTGGACAAGGGGCTGGAACAACAGGACAAGGGGGAATGGCTTTAAGCTGAAGGAGGGGAGATTTAGATTAGATTTGAGGAAGGGATTGTTCCCTGTGAGAGTGGGCAGGGCTGGCACAGGGTGCCCACAGCAGCTGTGGCTGCTTCATCCCAGGAAGTGCCCAAGGCCAGGTTGGATGGGGCTTGGAGCCACCTGGGCCAGTGGAATCTGTCCTTGCCCATGGAAGGGGGGTGGGATGAGATGGGCTTTAAGGTCCTTTCCAACCCAACCCATTCTGGGATCCTCTGATCACACCAAAACCCTGCAAACACCTCTGCAGGGCCCTGGCTGCCCCCATGCTCAGCCAGTCACGCAAGCTGGGAGCAGCAGGAAATTTGATATAACCTCTGGTTACTGTGGGTTATGTAGCACCTTTTTTTTAAAAGGCATGGAAAAATAGAGAGCTTGGAATGCTTTTTTTTTATTTCCCTTTTCCCTTTTTTAATAAGAAAGACACTATTGTGAAAGTAATCATTGTTTTGTAGCCATGAGCATTTGAAAACAAACAGGCCCATATCAGGCAAACCCATCAGTGGCTGGGGTGGGTGCTTTCAGCTTTTTTAATAAATGAGTCTGGTTGTTGTTTCTGGAGTCCATTTTCTGAAGAGGCCAGGAGATTTTGGCTCTCTGGAAGGCTGATGGCATTGGATGTCTCAAAAAAAGATGATGTGTGCTTAGCCTTCAGAGGTTCATTTTGATGTTGTCTCAGACTGGGTGCCTCACTGCAGGTTCTGGGTTGTCACTTCTGGGGGGGTTGTACCAAAGGAAATAGGATGTGGTTTTGCTTTCTTTATTTGATTGAGTTTACACCCAGAGGACCTGGGGCACTTCTTCTGCAGCCCTTCAGCTCCTTATTTTCTTCAAAACCTTTCAGGGATGCTGATGGGCCCTGGGAGAGGAGCTAAGGGCATTAGCCCAATAAACAGGATATCTGCAAATAGCTGGGAAGCCATGGTGAGGTTGTTCTGGGCTCAGAATTACAGGAGATGAATGCTTTGAACCTGCTCTTTTGATTTGCCTAAACCTGTAAAATAGGGAGAAAACCCCCTGGGGTGTCCTGTGCTGAACATGCTGGGAGTGTGCTCCCCTGAACGTGCCCTTCATTGCTTGGCTTGGCCCTGAGCTCATAGCTGGGGACACCTCCTGTGTGGGGGAGGCTCACACCTGCCAACGTGGCTGCACTGATGAGGTGTTCTTATTAACAATAATTAATAATAATAGCAAATTAACCTCTGTTTGTTGCCAGAGGAAACGTGGAAGGCAGAGAAGTGGGTGGTAACCAGAGCTGTTGCATCTCTGGTGCTGAGTGATGCCTGCTGATTTCTCCAGCATCTGTTGCTTCCCTCTCCTGGGGAGCAGCTCAAATAACCAGAGGAAAATAAATGGAGAAAAAACATTTATTTTGAGACAGGTTGGAGTGGGACAGTTTTCCCTGCACCTGCTTTCTGGGGGCACTCAGAAAGTTCATGAGGAGAGCAGCACTTCTCTGCAGCCAAATTAAATCCTGGGTTCTCCCTGCAGTAAGGGAAATACATTTGCCAAACCAGTTTTATTTATTTATTTACTTACTTTCTTGTTTATTATGTTGCTTTTTGGCTTCAGTGTGGGTCATAAATAACAAGAAGCAGAAATGAGATTTCTGAGCTGTGTCCTTGGCTGGGGCCAGGCCCTGCTCTTGTTCCCAGGGATGCTGCCCTCAGAGGTGGGCTGTGCTGAGAGGGGTCATGGGGGGACTGGCAGAGCCTGGGGAGAGGGGAATTTTAATTTTATTTCAGAGTTTGAAGGATTTGTCTCATTATAGCAGCAAAAGAGAAACGAGAAGTATTTTGAAAGGCAAAAATCACTAAAATAGAGTGTGGGGGGCTTCTGTGGCTCACTGAGGTTTTATTACTGAGCTGAGCTGTGATCCCAGTAGGGCACAAGGCTGGTGGCTGAGAGCTGGCTGGGAAGGGGTGGCAGGGACAGCTGCTCAGATCCTGCCCTGCAGAGGCTTCCCAGGGCAGGAGTGGAAACCTTGACCCAGCTCCTTCTCTGCTCCAAGAAAAACACAGGCACCTTCTTAGGAACAGGCTGGGCATCTCTCCTCTCCTAGGGAAGGAAAGAGCTGGAGGAGGCAAACATGAGAAAGGCAGAGGAGAGCTGGAAGGATTTGGGGACAGCCAGGAGCGGTGGCTGGGATGGCCTGAGCCTGGTGCCAGGGCTGTAACGGGGACAGTACCAGCTGGTGGGTGTCCAGGCTGAGCACGAGGGTTGTACCAAAAATGTGCTGCCTAATGCTGTGTTTCCATCTCTCCTCCTGGCAGATGTTCATCATGGAGAAGGTGGAGGACACTCAGTGCAGCCTGCACGAGTTCAGCATCACGGGCTCCACCTACGCCCCCGAGGGACAGATGTGAGTGAGGGTCCCCTGCCCTGCACAGGGACACAGGGTGGCCTGGGCTGGCAGCACAGCTTGGGGAGGATGGGAGGGTGGGGTTCATGGCCACGGTTAGGGGTGCCATGAGGAAGGAGGGTTTTCTGTGGTGGTTTGCAGTCCTGTCCATGGGGATACCTGCTGGGCACTGTCTTTTGGCCACGCTGGGCTTGCAGGTGTTGGGTGACTGTGCTGTGCTGTTCATGGGGGCAGTTGTTTCAGTCCCTCACATCCAGCTCCTGCCCCAATTGATTTGGGTGGTGCTCAGCCTGGCTCTGCCTTCCCACTACTCAGCAAAAGGGGCTTCCACACCCTTGGCTCTCCCTTTGTCAGCAATCCCAATAAAACAAGCCCACCTGTGAACCAGAGAAGATGACAAATTAGGAAAGGTGATGAACAAGACTTTTTGCAGTAGATGATGACTCTCCGTATTTCTGGAGCTGCACAGTTTGGGTATTGACTGGGGACTGTTGCCCCTGCCCCGAGCAGAATGCAGGGTGGGCAGCTTGTCTAGGAGCCACCAGCAATGGCCAAGGGAACTTGCAAAATGCTAAAACTCCCCAAGGAAAGTGCTCCCTGAGCCCTGTGTCCACAGCAGGGATGGCTCCCATGGGCACGATCCTGCTGATGGCAGAGTGTGTCTCAGGGCAGACCTGGGCTTTGCGGAGCTGCAGCAAAGTGGAAGCTGGGGGCTTTTCCCTGAACAAGTGTTATCTTACACCTGGGGTTTTCTGCTGCTGTATTTATTTATACCTGTTCCTTTGGAAGTGGGTGGTGGCCCCCAGTGTGGCAAAGTCTGGGAAGAAGGCAGATGAGGAGCTCAGCTGGTGGTGGAAGCACTCTCTGCTCCCCTTTGCTTTGCTCAGTGATCCCAGACACATTTGTCACCATGGTCCCTTCTGCTCATCCATGAAGCAGCTGTAATTCATCTCACCCACAGACTTAATTTCATGAATATTTATAGAGCCAATTTGATCCTTGGCTAGGAATCTCCATTAAAAACTGAGCCAAGTCATAAGCTGCTATCAATCAGTGCATTTAAATTAAAATTGAGGAGGACTGGGGGGCTGAACTTGTGCCTGCCAACCTCTGAAGCTCAGAGTCCCCTATCCTCTGGGGACTGCTTTTAGAGCCACTGTGCTGGTTTGCCACCATTTGTGTTGCTCTTGAGTTTTGCTTGAGCCCTGTGCCTGTACTGGATATCGAGAGGGATGTGTGGGCTTGCTGAGGTGTCACAGAGAGAACCCCCTTCCCCCAGGGCTGCTGGGACTGGAATGCTTGTTTGCTTTAACCTTAGCCTTAGCAGGGGGATGTTTCATGCTGGATTTCATGTGCTGGGTTTGCTCAGCACCCAGCCAGCAGCACCTTTGCTGATGTTTCTCCCAGCACATGGCTCTCACTGGGTCCATGCAGGGACTGCTGAGATGGGGCTGTAACCTGCCATCCCTTCCCAGCAATATCCAGGGATCACATGCTGCAAAAGCCATGCTTGGTGTGTCTGCAGCTCCCTCCTCCCTTCCTGTGAGCCCAGGGCCAGCATCTCTGGGCAGGAGCAGTGGATCTCCCTTCCCACTCACAGCCCAGTGTGGCTTTGTCTCCCTCAGCAAACAGATTTTTCAGATTTTCTTGGCTGCTCCGTGTTTTCCGCTCCCGAGCTGTAACAAGGGCTCCAAAATGTTCTTTCCATTGGGAACCAACAGTGGAATAAGCTGATCCTAGTAAATGCCTGACAAATTATTTTTCCAGCCAGCAGATGACCGGCTGGGTTTATACAGCTCTAACCTGCAGTTACCTCTGCTGGAACCAGGATAATTTTTTATTTCCTTCAAAACCACTGCTACCATTCCTGCCACCAGGCGAGGAGAAGCATCTGGCTTGCCTGGAGTGTTCAGGGCTTCTCCTTTCCATAGCAAAGAACTGCTATTTAGGAAGCAAGGATCACAGTTCACCACTTGCTTGGAAGCAGTCACAGCAGTGCAGCTGTTAAAGCTCTCTGCTGCTCCTAAATGCTCCCTTGGGTTCCCTATGGAGTGTGAAGCAGCATCACAGGGAGGAGAAGGGACTTGCTGTTGGTTCCACAGCTCCTCTGGATTCCAAGCAAATGGAAACCCCTGAGGAGGTGGATGTTAACATGAATTTCTTTGCCTCTTTTCTGGTCCATCACCTTCATCATCAGTCTGGGAGCAGCCCTTGCTTGCTCTTTTGAACTTCTCTGCAGCCCCCCTTGTTCTGAACCACTTCCAGAATTTATTTGCCTCCTTTGATAGTTTATTTGCAATTTAGTCCTGCCCCATTTAATAAAGTGCAATTGCCAGCACTGGTGCTTTAACTGGGCTTTTGCTTCCACTTTTACAAGAGTGATATGTAGGCTGTAGATGCTCCTAGAAGGGATGTTTAGAGTGAGCTAGCTGTGTTGAAGGTGTGAGCTGCTGTAAAGCTGTTGGGTTGTTTTGTGTTTTGTGTGTTTTGTGCCGCAGCCTGAAGGACGAGCAGCCGGTGCAGTGTGGGCAGTACGACGGGCTGGTGGAGCTGGCCACCATCTGTGCCCTCTGCAATGACTCCTCGCTGGACTACAATGAGGTGTGGGGCCACCAGGGCCACGGTGGGATGGGGGGATGCTCTTGCTGTGCTTCAGAGCAAAGCCAGTAGAGTTTGTCCCTTGGGATCCCCTTCCCTGGCCTCAGCTCATCCCAAGGGGATGCTCTGCTGTGGTGGGTGACAGCATCCTGGGTGGCAGCAGCACACAGAGGTTGTGCTCTTTTGTTCTTAAGCTCTTTTGTTCTGCCCTCTAGTCCAAAAAAGTCTATGAGAAGGTGGGGGAAGCCACTGAAACAGCCCTGACGTGCCTGGTGGAGAAGATGAACGTCTTCAACACAGACCTCAGCAAACTCTCCAAGGTGGAGAGAGCCAATGCCTGCAACTCAGTGAGTGGGGAGAAGCCCCTGTGGGCTACAGCACTGGGGGATGGGAGGGAGAGGAGGGGTTTAAGATGTCTGATATTTGGGCAGTAAACACTTGCAGTGATCTAAGGGACTCATTTGGCACAAGGATGAGATTTCCAGGCTCTCATGGTGAGCTGGTTTTGGAGCAATGGTCCTTAAGGACCAGCCTACATGGGGCTTTGGAGCACGTGATTCCTGAGGCTCCAACTCAGTCCCTGCTCAGGCAGGAGAGACCATCTGAGTGATAGCTCAAGCTCTGGCTGCAGATGAGGAAGTTTGGAGTTATCTTCAGGTGCCCAGTTTGCACTGAGCAGCCCCCTCCAGCATGAACCAAACCCCATTCCCCAGAGCCTTGCCTGCCCCAGTGACACTTTCTCCTTCGAAACATCTATTTTTGACATGAAAATATCTTATGCTGGCTATTCCCCTACTCCAGTCTCCCTGTCCTTCTGGGTGAAAATACACTTTATTTTGGGTCTGTATTTCCTCCACTTTAGATCTTATAATGTCTTTACTTGCTCAAAGGGCTCTCTGTTCCAGCATTTGTTCCCTGGATAGGTCTGTGCAGGTTGTAATAAATCTCCTGACTCCTTTCTGATACAGAAAGCTTGCAAGCTTTTTAGCCCTGTCCCATCCTCCCTGGCTCTGTGGCTCTCTTTCTCCTCCCATCCCAGGGCTTAGCAGGGTTGCCAGCCAAGGCAGAGAGCACCAATGTCCCTGGCATGTCCTGGCTCAGCCCAGTGCTGTTCCTGCAGGTGATCAAGCAGCTGATGAGGAAGGAATGCACCCTCGAGTTCTCCCGGGACCGCAAGTCCATGTCTGTGTACTGCACTCCCACCGGGCCTGGCAACAACTCTGCTGGCAGCAAGATGTTTGTCAAGGTAGGGACAGAGCACCTGCAGGCTCCACACCCCCCCTGCACACCCAGCAGCGTTTGGCTGTGCTGCACAGGGCAGTGATGATGCTCTGCAGTTCCTTTCACACTCTACCTGCCTGGGGATCCAGGATCCAGCAGGTAGCCTGGTGGGGTCAGGGAGGAGGTGAGGCTTTGTCATATTGATTAGGGAAAAAAGGGGGTGAGATGATTTAGAGGGAGGAAAAGGTGCTGAGTGTGCTGGTGCTGGGGCAGGGGAGGGCTGCTCTTGTGCAGAATTTGGGCACTTGCCTTTATTAAAGGCTTGGACCCTCCGGATGCCAGTAATGCCCAAAGGATGATATCCAGTTTTCCACTGTAACCAGAAATAAAATAGTGTTTCATAGGGCATTTTCTTCCCAAGAGAAGAGATGCGGTGGAATTTCTCCCCGCTGACTCTGAGAAGATTTGGATATTGTTGTTCCCACTGGGACATTATCTGGGTAGGTGAACTCTGCCCTCCAGGTCAGGCTGGGACCCTCTGAAGCCTCTGGATCTGTGGCCCTGGGCGAGCTTTTTAAGAGGTGCAATAGAAGGATTGCAAGTTTTATATTAAACAGTAATGTCAGGGTTCTTTGTAAGGTCAGAAGGGCTGGGGTGAGAGGCTGGGATGCTAAGGGACGTGGTTTCCTGAATTGCAAAGGCATCACAAGCATCCGCTGAGTATCCCACTTTTTTTTCTGCACGGATTTACAGCCCTCATCCCCTGCAGGTCAGAGCAGGGCTGTGTGGGGTGGGAGTATCTCGGTGTGGGTTTTGCAGGAGTCAGCTGGCTCTGCAGCACATCCTGCTCGTGCTGACCTGGTGCTCTGGGTGTGCTCGGTCAGAGGCTGCCATCTAGTGCCCTGAGCCACAGGGCCGGGATGTGTGCTGCAATCTGGGGAGATTGCCTCTGCCTTTGCCCAAGCTTGGCACCTTCCCTCCCTCTGGCACTTCCTGCAGTGCAGGAGCATCCTCCAGCTGCACTGCAGCCCCTGAGCTCGCCCCTCCTCCGCAGGGTGCCCCGGAGAGCGTCATCGAGCGCTGCACCCACGTCCGCGTGGGCACTGCCAAGGTGCCACTGACAGCCCCGGTGAGGGACCAGATCCTGGGCAGGATCCGGGACTGGGGCATGGGCATCGACACCCTGCGCTGCCTGGCGCTGGCCACGCACGACTCGCCTGCCCGCAGGGACACCATGCAGCTGCACGACTCGGCCACCTTCGTCCACTACGAGGTACGGATGCAGCTTGGGCAGGAGCTTTCTTCCTTGTCCCCAAAGTGTCCCCATATCCTCCTGACAGCGTTGGAAACACATAATCACTGAATGATCCTATGCAGGTGCTTTATTGAAGAGCTCTGGGAATCAGGGGTACAGACCCAAATCTGACTCTGACATGGATCCCAGAGATGAACATGTTTTTATACCCTTTTCATTATATAACTATATATTAATTATTAAACCCATATTCTTCTATTCTATACCTTGATCTTATCCAAGCATGTATTCTTGTAATTTTCATTAGGCCCCCAAATATTCTTTCTCATGATTCTCGTTACGATTACATAGTTTCTCATGATTCTTATTACAATAATCATATTAAATTACCAAACAATCGTTACATTTAACAATCATTTATCATATGATGATTACACAGGTGTAGCTTCACACAATATAGAAAAAACAAAGCTCAATATTTGTTCCCAGGGCCTAGCTCCCTTTCCCAGGCCTTCCAGACCCAATCTTCCTTTCCACCCCCTGAATCTATTGTATGCAATTCTTGTGATTTTTATAAACATTTTAACCCTATGCTATCACTCCCAGCTGTCCCAGCAGTATTTTCCCTCTGGTTTCTGTGTGGGCAGTGTAATGGCTGAAGGATAACAAGCCCCATCTCATTGAGCGTGTTTTCCTGTGGAGTGACTTCTGAGAGGGCCTTGGAGATCATTGTAAGGGAGGGGGAGGAGGGGAGCAAAGAGAAAACGTGTGAGGAAGAGCAGAGGGGATGGGAGTGTCCTGTTGGGTTGGGGCTGTAGAGTGCATCCATGGGGCAGTTGGTAGGAAACCTCTTGAAAACTTCTTCCCATGGGAAATCCCTGTGAAGCCCAGGGTGATTTCACAGCGGGGGGGTGGATGCATCCCAAGGGGTTAATGTGGGCTGTGTTCCTCCCACCCAGAACAACCTGACCTTTGTGGGCTGCGTGGGGATGCTGGACCCACCCCGCAAGGAGGTCACCTCCTCCATCGAGATGTGCCGCAAGGCCGGCATCCGCGTCATCATGATCACCGGGGACAACAAGGGCACGGCCGTGGCCATCTGCCGCCGCATCGGCATCTTCTCGGAGAGCGAGGACGTGTCTGGCAAGGCCTACACGGGCCGGGAGTTCGACGAGCTGTGCCCCGAGGAGCAGCGCCAGGCGTGCCGCGACGCTCGCTGCTTCGCCCGTGTCGAGCCGGCGCACAAGTCCCGCATCGTCGAGTACCTGCAGTCCTTCAATGAGATCACGGCCATGGTGAGCCCTGGGGACATCTGCCACCCTGCTGTGCCCTCCTCCTGCCCTGCTCCATCCCTTCACACTAAGCCACGGCTTTGTGCAGACAGGTGATGGCGTCAACGACGCTCCGGCGCTGAAGAAGGCAGAGATCGGCATCGCCATGGGGTCAGGCACGGCTGTTGCCAAGTCAGCTGCTGAGATGGTGCTCTCTGATGACAACTTCTCCACCATCGTGTCGGCCGTGGAGGAGGGCAGAGCCATCTACAACAACATGAAGCAGTTCATCCGCTATCTCATCTCCTCCAATGTCGGGGAGGTCGTTTGGTGAGAGCCTCCCACACCAAACCATGCTGCAGCAGCAGCAGCAGTGGGGGGACACATCCCCTGGGACAGGTGACCTGCAGCCAGCAGCATGTGGTGCCTGTACTGTAATCCCAGGCACCATGTCTCATTCCCCAAGGGCAGGGAGATTTTTTTTTGTAGTTTTGCAATCCTGCCACCCTGCACGACCGGGTGCAAACTGTTGACTATTCTGTCGAAGTATTGCCTATTTAAACCCATGCAAGTGCCTGATCTGGGTGCAGGTATTTGTGTACAGGCTGTTGTCACCCAGTCACAGCTATCCCTGCCCCTGTCCATCCCTCTCAGTCCTCAGCAACATCAGCATAACCTTGGGATCTCTTGGACATCCTTTGCCCTTGTATTTCACCGTGGGTGTGTGTGCTGGGAATGGCAACCTTTGTGACTGTGGGGACATCAATAGTTGGGTTACAACTTTAAAGCAGATTTTAATAGCAACAGAAACACATTTCAGCTGCAAAATTCAGTGCTTGGCTTCAGGGTCCTTGTCATGGGCTGTGGGTTCATCTGCAGGACTTTGGGTGAATATTCAGTTTGGGGCTTTGGATCCAGATGCTCTCTCCCTCTTACGTGACACAGAAGCTTGGCTCACAGAGTTTGTTTAATTTTGCATCTCCTGTTTTTTCCCTGCAGTATCTTCCTGACAGCCATCCTGGGCTTGCCCGAGGCCCTCATCCCTGTGCAGCTGCTGTGGGTGAACCTGGTGACCGATGGGCTGCCGGCCACCGCGCTGGGCTTCAACCCCCCCGACCTGGACATCATGGACAAGCAGCCCCGCAACCCCAAGGAGCCCCTCATCAGTGGCTGGCTCTTCTTCCGCTACCTGGCTGTTGGAGGTGGGTGCTGCTGGGGCAGTGGGCTCTGTTGGGATGTGCCTGGGTGTCCTGGGGCAGGGCACTCTCTGGGTGCTGGGATAAGGGTTTCTCTCTCTCTCTCTCACAGTGTATGTGGGCCTGGCCACCGTGGGAGCAGCGACCTGGTGGTTCCTGTACGACGCCGAGGGACCACAGGTCTCCTTCCATCAGCTGGTGAGTCAGGAACAGGCTGGCAGCTGGAGCAGATGGGTGAGGGTGCATTCATGTGTTGGGGTCTTTCATCTACCTTTCCTCTGTATTGGTTGTAGCATTCCCAAATTCCAAGTGGAGAAGACAGTAATTTAAAACAGAAGCAAATTCTCTCTCTCAGGCTGTTTCCAGCCTTGCTTCTGCCAGCCACCTGCATGTTAGTGAAAGTTGCAGATTCAGAAAGATTCAGAGAAGCTCTGTGCCTCATCCCATATTGGAAGGGATCTGTTCTCACGTTACATTACTGTAGCTAATGTTAAAATTGCAGGGTAGGGGGAAAGCAGTTGCTATCACATCCCAATGGCATGTGCAATGCAAGATGGATTTCTGATGGAGACACTTGTGTGCTCGAACTCCTTCCTAACTGCACCTGAGAGCCTCAAAGCCACTGTCCAGCCATGTCCCTAAAGCCCAACCCCAACAGAAGCTGGCTCACTGTGGGCAGTTTATTGGTTGCTCTGAACTGTGGGCTATTTAACAGAAACCCAGTTCATCGTATGCCCCCCAACCAGTCGACTCTTCCTCCTCTCTCCTGCCTTTCCTGCTGCTCTGCCATGTATTTACCAGCAGTTTCCTGTGCTGACAGAGGAACTTCATGAGGTGCACTGAGGACAACCCCATCTTTGAAGGAATTGACTGTGAGATCTTCGAGTCGCGATACCCCACGACGATGGCTCTGTCTGTGCTGGTGACAATCGAAATGTGCAATGCTCTCAACAGGTGTGGTGGCCACAGGGCTGCTCTCTTTGCTCTGTGCATGGCTGATTCTGTGCAGGGTCTCCTTGAGTGTCTGTGGGTGGGCTGAGGGCTTTGCTTTGGCTCAGCAGAGCTGTTCAGAGCATCCTCACAGGGGATCACTGGGTTTTCCATGGATAAACTCCTCCAAGGCAGTGTGCTGTGGCTGAGTGCAGTGAAGGAGGGACTGGATCTGCATTCATTAGTGATTTGGTCATTAATGATCAGCCCTAATCCATGCACTGCTGGTTGTATTGGGCATCCACACCGTTTGCAGCAAAGCCTGAAGATGAACAACCTGGAAGAGAAAAGATACAGTATATGATAGCCTTGCATGTTGGAGGGAAATGAAATTCCCAGCATGGGCAGATGCAGGGAGGTTTCTGGGACTAACATTGTCCCCTCACTTTCACAGTGTCTCTGAGAACCAGTCCCTGCTGCGGATGCCACCGTGGCTCAACATCTGGCTGCTGGGGGCCATCATCATGTCCATGGCTCTGCACTTCCTCATCCTCTATGTCAAGCCCATGCCTGTGAGTGCCCTCTGTCACCTCCCTGTGCCTTCTGTGGACAAAGACATCCCTGGAGCAATCTTTGGGTCTGGAAACCTCTGGGATGGTTTTTCCCAGCAGTTGCCCTCAGGACCAGGTCCCATGACTCAACCCAGCATGGAAAATAGGAGTAATTCTGCCCCATGAGCCAGGAGTCAGAAGCTCTCCCAATGGGCAATGCAAAGGCTCTAGATATCTCCAGAAGGTGCTTTGGCCCTTTAGGAGTTGTCTCCTTCCTTTGCAAGGTTGGGGATGCCTTGGTTGATGTCCAAAGGTGCTTAAGATGAAGTGTGTTTCTGTATCCAGGAGGTTACATTGTCCCTTGTCACCTGCTAAGCACCTGTGAGCACATAAACACACAGTCCTACCTTGTGCCTCACTTTCCCATCTGCAGGAGAGGTGAAGAACAGATTTTTTTACTCATCTTGGCCAAGAGCCACCTTGGATCATGACAGACGTTGAAGAATTCCTCCTGTTTGGGCTGTCTGGATCCTCCCTCTTTATACCTGGAATGACCCTCTCTCAACCTTTGCCATACAACAATGTGATCCTCAAAGCAACAAAATATCCCAATATCCCACCTGCTTCCCTACTGACATGTGCAATCCTTTCCACCCTGCAGCTCATCTTCCAGGTGACCCCCCTGAGCTGGCCACAGTGGGTGGTTGTGCTGAAGATCTCCCTGCCTGTGATCCTGCTGGATGAAGGACTCAAGTACCTTTCCCGCAACCACCTGGATGGTGAGCATGGTCTGCACCACCCTGGCTTAGGGTGGCTCCTTTTTGGAGCACTTTGCTTGGGCTTCCTGGTGGCTTTGTGGACCCCTCACTCACCTCCTCTGCTCGTGTGATGTCTGCACTGCATGTTCACCCACCTTTGCTGTGCAAAGGGGCTTTTTCTCCTGCCCCCTTACTTCCTAGTGCCACACCTGGCAGGGCAGTTGGTAATTCCATCTGCTTGAAATGCTCCCTTTGGAGCTGGAGCATTAGATAAATCTGCCACAGGTTATTAATTCAGCTCCTCTCAAACCTCCAGGAACTGAATCCCTTTGCTTATAAAGCAAAACAAATCAAAGACTGATTTGGAACAGGAGCCCTTTCTTTTTCCCTCTCAGATTTCCACCCCTCTATGTCCATCCTTATTTTGTTGGCTATGCTAAGATCAATTGAGAGCTGAACACCTTATAAACTAGTTTTAATGGGTTGCCCTTGGCCAGCACCTCTCAAGATGCAGCCCTTGGCACAACCAGAGAAGAAGCAGCTCCTGTGACACTGGAGCAGCAGTTCCTGTGTGCTCCTGCGCTCCATGCTGTAAATCACAGCATGTCTGTGGGCAGCCCTCCAAAGAGATGATATCATAATTTCTTTCATGTCTTGCAAAAGAAGTTGCTGTGGGGGATATCTCAGAGTTAAGCCCATGGGTTTTCCCAGCAGTGGCTGCAGGCCCAAGGCCACCAAGCAGGGCTGTGCCTGCCACAGGGGTGGCCCCGTCCAGAAAACAGGATTTACTCATTTTTGGGGTGAGCTTGCCCTGACAGTGATAGCAGGGAGAAGAAGGCCAGGAAAGGCACTGTCCTTGCTCAGGGAAGCTCTGGGGGCAGATGGTCAATCTGAATGTGAGTACTGGATGTCCTTCCGTACCATCACCTTGCTCAAACCATCTTTTCACCCCTTAGGCAACCTGTGTCATAGCAAACCCTTCTTTTTCCCTTCACCCTGTAGTAACAGCCCAGAAAATCTGTGCAAAGCCACTCTGGCCTTTCTGGGCTGAAGGCAGGTCTGGCCAGCCCTGTCAAGGAGGGCTTTGGGGCATTGTAACAGCTGTGTTTGGTTTCTCATGGAGCAGAGCTTTGCAAGCACCTGGAAATTTGGGATGGGAAAGTATTCAGGCAGGAAATGATCACAGTCAGGTCTCCTCCCCATCAGTGTGTTCTGGTGTACAGGTGATGCTCATGTCAGCCTTTCTTCCTGTGTTGAGCTGATGCAGAAACTCAGCAATTGCTCAGAGAAACAGAGGTGCAGGGCCCCTGTTTTTACAAACCAGATAGAAATTGTTCCTAGCTTGTTTTTATTGAATTGTTTCATCTCTCATCAGACACCCAGGTCTGTTTTGTCCCACGATTACGAGCCTGTAGCAACAATTCTACAGCACGACACTGGGCTGGGGTGTAGGAGAGCTGGTTAATGTTGCATCCCATGCATGTCCTCGGTCTTCACTTCACTATCTGTGGTCTGGGGCTGAGTCTGTCTTTCTCCCACACTTTCCCTATAAAATCTCAGCACTGTTGGAAGAAGGATTTTTCTTTGGCTCTGCCTGCACAGCTCCAAGCACAGCGAGGTCTCTGGTAGTCACACAATCCTCTCAAGTGCCATCATAGCAGCTCAGTTTTCTCCTCCCATGGCACTCTCAATGTTTCAGGTCCTCTGAGCTTCCCTCACCTGCACAGTCACAATGCTGCTGATGCTCATGGGTTGCTCAGTCTCGTGGATCCAGGGTTTCCCATGCAGCTCATCTGTCATGGCTGTGTGGCAAAATCACCACGCTTAAATCATCAGACTTGAAAGAAGTAATTGAAACTTTCACCTCCCTGATTCCTTTGGCCTTTGAAAAGCAAAGGAAAAAGCCTCCAAAAGCCACTTTTATATGTGGTCTTTTGATTTTTTTACCAGGCATTCTCAGGACAGTAAGACCCAAGTGGAGTGGAGAGCACGAGTTGAATACCTGCAAGACTCCAGAGCAAGGGTTGGCTTCCTTACATGTCTCATCCCTGAATGCTGGATCCCTGTGCAGAGTCTTGCTCGTGTGGGGGGGATCTGCTTGGAATGTGTCTGGGTGAACATGGCTTAGATATAGAACAGAGATACAATAATAGAGCCAAGGGACTCTACCCAGACAGGATCTCCTTTCCCACGGTGGTCTCTGTGTTTTGCTTCAAAATAAGGCCTAACAAGGCTGTGAAGTAGCTGTTTGATGGCAGTTTGGCCAGGGGCCAGGCTGGCACTTGGTCTCTGCAAGGCAGCTCTTGGGGGTGGTCTCCAGCATGGCACCTTCCAAGGGTGTTCAGCTGAGGAATGCAAATGTATAGTTCTGCTGATTCAGG
Organism: Toxostoma redivivum; assembly: GCA_013397375.1. Lineage (NCBI taxonomy): Eukaryota > Metazoa > Chordata > Aves > Passeriformes > Mimidae > Toxostoma > Toxostoma redivivum. The sequence goes on from VXBI01001500.1 coordinate 409,686, forward strand.
TTTTGCATGGAGAAGTTTCTCCTTTGATGAGATTTAGGTAAGTTGTGTTTCCATTACACTGGATTCTCCTTGTCCTTGAAGGGGCAGAAAGCTGAGACTCTTCAGTTCTCACTGTGGTCTCAGTGCTTTACATTCCTCTCCCCATCACTCTGCTTACATCCAGCCTTTCATCTCACATGCTTTGCATATCTGGCTGCCTTCATTCCTCTCTGGCCCCTCTGAGGTTTCTGCTGTCTCAGTTTTGGGCAGTGATGTGAATGTGAGAGTGAGAGAATGTGCATGGCTGAGGTTGGCTTTGTGTGAGCTGCAGATGTTCTGGTCAGGAACATGGAGATGTTCTCAGGGGTCTGTCACACACACTGACAGGCTCACAAGGGCTCACCACCCCCAGGGATCTCCTGCTGTAGTATCTTTAATATTTTCCATGCTCTATGCATTTCAAGTGTTTGTTCTGTCTGGATCCTGTGGCATGCAGGAGGAAGGTTTCCAGGCATCTGTGCCAAGGCCTTGCAGAAGTCTCTTTGTCTCTTTTCTGAGTGGTTCTCGAGAAGTACCAGATCTAGGGAGGACACTGAGATAACCCCAGTGCTTATGTTCCTCTGGGCACCACCAGCCCACTGCTGAGGCCACCCTGCTCCCCTGCTGCACTGTCCCTGCACCTCCTCATGTTCACCATCTCAGACAAACCCCTCACAGGTGCTGGAGTTGCTGCTGTGGTTGTTCTCAGCACGTTCAGCATCAGGCCCTGTCTGGGTGCTGAGCATCACCCTTTCTCACCTGTGCTGTGGTAAAAGCAGGGGCAAAATCACAAAGCAAGTGTTTTCTGCAACACAACTACATGCCTGCCCTGACAGCAACAGGGCTGCTGAAAATGAGGAGTTTGGATGCACAGGAATTGACTTGGTGTCTTTTGTGGCAGATTAGCATTTTGGCAGCTGTTGGTCCTTGTGCCCAGTGAGAACAGCAGCCCCCAGCATCATTTTGCAGAGGGCACAAGGTGGTGGCCACCCCACCCTGTTCCTGTCCCCGCTGGGTCCCTGTTCCCTCTCCCAAGGGCAGCACAATGCCCTGCAGTCTCCTGCCACTGCAGCTGATGTGCAGGTGAGGTTGGGTGAACATCACCACTGAGGGAGCTTTGGCCACTTCTCTGCAAAGCTGGCATCAGCTTTAGGCTTCAGCATCCTCCCAGAGCAGAGTGCCTGGCAGAGATGGCAGTGCAGTGACAAGTGCATCACACTCCCTGCCAGGTGCAGATGGAACCCTGCATCTGAGACAGCCCAAAATTTGCAGGGACTGAAATCTCCATGCCCCATCACAAAAACCCTGCAGCATATAGCAAAAAGGGGCTGTTCACCCTCCATTTCCCCCATGCACCTGGGCATGAGGGAACCCCCCAAGCTCCCTCAGGAGCCCAGGGCTGCTGCAGCTGCCCATGTTCTGCAGAGGAGGCAGGCAGCCCTCCCTGGCAGGGCAGAGCTGGGAGCGAGCGCTGCAGCCCTGGCCTGCCCTTGTAGGGAAATCTGTGCCTGGAGCTACCTTGGCTGGGTGCTGGCAGAGGAATGTGTCCCCATGGGCCAAGTATTCCCTTGAGCTGTGGGATGCTCTGCAGGAGAGCAGTGCTGCACCTTCCAGTGCTGGAGTCTCCACGCAGGATTTTACAGCTCTGCTGCCTTGCTTTTTGTTGTTATTTCCCCCTCTCTCCCTTTTTTTCATACACGTCCATGTGTTGTGCTTTAGAAATGGAAGAGCAGAGGGAAGCTGCCAGTGTTTCTGCCCCCTGGTATTGCAGAGAGATGGGGGGACAATTTCCCTTTTGGTTTTCTCCTGGAGTCCAGGGTCTGGGCTGAAGCTCAGGGTGGCCTGGAGTAATGGGGGAGATGTTCAGTTTTCTGAGCTACAAGGGCTGCAGCATTTCCCTTGGTGAAGGAAGTGATCTGGGCTGGCAGTGGGAGCCTGCATCCCTCCAGCAGCACCTTTTACAGGAACCTGTTGAGGAAAGTCAAAAGCAGTAAGAAAAAACCTCCCCAAAAGCCTCAGCTGGCCTTGCAGGAACTAAGCTGACGTTATTCAGTTGCTGGTTTGCAGGTGCTGAAGGGCTGTGACACCCCTGGTGTGTGGCAGCATCCAGAGGGACCATGACCATCCCATCATCCCTGCAAACAGGTCCTGCATCCCCCCTGCTCCTGTCAGCAGTGTGAGGGAAGGACAGATGGACACTGGCATGCAGGGACCTGCATATGTGGGAGCTGGACCCTTGTTTGGTTGCAGGGCTCATGGGAACACCTGACTCACTCCATGCCAGGATTGTGTTACTATAGGGACCTGAGAGCAACTTTTTGAAGAACATCTACTGTGATTAAACAGTGCAGCCATGTCCCCTTCCTGTCCCTGCCTGCCACATGCCATAGCATCCTCCTCCCTGTTCACACAACCATGGGGTGATATGTTTAGGGGAAGTGCCATGGCTGGCAAATCACCACTGGTGTGTCACCCAGTGGGGAGTGTTCAGCTGCTGGAGGAAGGGGAAGAGGTGCTGCTGCAGTGGGGAGGAGATTAATTTTGATTATTGCAGTGATATTTAATACAGTGCAGTTGCCAGCATCCCTGCTTTACACCAAAGCCTGCAGTGTCATCCAGAGGGATGCTGCCATCACAGCAAACCATTCTATCTCAGGACACAGGGCTGGGCTGTGCAGCCAGCACTGGAAAAAAAAATTGGCAGAAGTTGCAAAAAAGTCTTTTCCCTCTCTCTTGCCTGTTATTTATTAATTCCCCTGAAAGCTTGTCGGCACCAGGGCTGGCAGCAGGCGCGGAGCCTCGCGGGTAACCCCAGGCAGGACCCTTATTTATCAAGAGCACAGGAACAGCAGTCCCCAGTGAGATGTATTTCGTGATGTGTGCAGTGATGAAAGATAGAGAAATACAGTCAAAAGATTCATGATAAGGGGTTTTTCTAACTCTCCTTAGCAAGCGCTGCTTCTGGGTGGGTTTTTTAAAGGAAAAAAATCTGTTCTGGGCAGACCAAGCTACCCCAGGCTGGAGGGCAGATGCTGCCTCAGGGATCAGGGACACTTCTGTCAACTGCTTGAAAATTTGGGATCTAGTTGCTGTAAGTGAAGTTCTGGCAGGGATTTTGAGGCTGCTCACATGGAGTTCAAGCTGGATACCATCACTTTCCTACACGCCATATGTTGCCTGTTACCTTCCATGTCCAACCCCCTGCGTCTGGAGGGAGGGAGAAGGTAGGAGGGCAGCCCTACAATGGCTGTGATGAGTAGGTTGGTCTTTGCTCATTGTTTTGGAGGTGTTTGTGGGTGTAGGTACATGGGTAGTGTGTGGAAGTGGTGTCAGCCCATGGAGCAGTGTCTGTGTCTCTGGCTGCAGCGGGCTGGGGCTCTGGGGTAGGTGGGAGGATGCAGTGAGCTCCCTCCTCTCTGAGCCACTGCTTTTCCCTGCATATTTCCTCATTAGGAGCAGTAAGGATGGACCCTGCCTATTCATCTTCCCACATGGCTCCATCTCATCCCTTTTCTTAACTCTTCCTCACCCAGGGGCCAGCATCCTCCTTCTCCTCATGCAGCCTGCGCTGCCACAGCTGCAGTCAGGCCAGCTCAGTACAGACAGGATCCCAGGCTCCTTCTGGGATCAGCCCAGCAGCAACCACCTGGTAACAAAAACACGGAGCTGGTTTGCTTTTGAACCCTCACCAATACTTTCCCTTCTCTTTTCTGCCCTTCCTTTCAGGAGAAGAGGACAAGAAATGAACGACACGAGGGCAACACTCCGAGCTAGAGGATCCCTAACTTGTAACTCGGACTGAAGTCTTGCATGCTGAGCACCTCCAAAGCCAGCAGGACATGCATGTGTCCGACTACCAGACAAATGCGGGTGAATCGTCGACAAGAAAAAAATACTGATTTTGTTCTGTTCTGTAGCTTTCTTTTTCCTGTACATATGAGTGCAATTACTGGACAGCTGGCGCAGAGTTTGGGGATGGAGCTGTGTGGATCTGAATCATTGTAACGTGGTTCCTTGGGATTTGTTCTTGCCAAATTTGAGACTTTCTTTCCAGTTTTTACCCTGACTGAGTGAGCACAGGCAAGGTGGCCTTCATGAGAGATTAAGGCAGGAAGTTGGGATTTGAGGCCACATCCTGCAGTGGGATGGGATGCACAAGGCAGCTTCAGGGGCTAGGAAGGGCTTGGCAGTGAGTGAGGGCAGGGAGAGAGGAGAGGGGGCTGTGTATTTGGGTTGTTGAGCCTTGATGATGTCCATAGTGTTCCTGCTGCTGTGCTCTGCTCCAGTGGCTGCAGCAGCTGGGCATAGCTTCAAAGTGTGCCCAACATTGGTGTGAATCTCATGGATGTGTGTTTATACATCAAGGTCAGGTGCATGTGGTGGAATGTGAAGTTCTTCCTATTTATCACTGTTTGATCCCTGCATTATGGAAAGCCCAGCACCTTCTCAGGCTCATCCAGCACCAAAGCACAATGAAGTCTTGTCTGTTCTCCAGCTGGCATCTTGCTAGATCCCATCTGCACTATATAAGGCAGTCCTTCTCCTTGTAGGGGCAGCCATGTAAAGGAAAGCAAGGGGATGCCCACCTTGCATCCCTCATGTCCACCACTCCTTCCTGGTCACACTTTCTTTCCTCAGTGAACTTTTAACTATTTCCCTAGCAGGTGTAGAGCTTAAGTATTCAGGAGCACATCCATGACTTCATGTGCTCTGCTTTGGAGAACATCTCTGACTTGCACAGGGCATCCTTGCCAAGGGATGAAGATGGGAATGAATGTATGCTTGTACATAACGTGGTCTTTCTCCATGAGTGGTGTTTGTTGTGGCATCCCTTTTTGTAAGGCACCAGCTTTATCTTGCCCTCTGGGGATTTTTACCCAGCAGGAGTGAGACAGTCTTCAGTGAGGGTTTGTAGATCAGGAGTGGATTTTGGGATCCATTAAATTTATCTCTCTCCATTGAGCTGCGTCAGCTGAGAAACTGATAGTGGTTGGTTTCTTCTCCAGCTCTCCAAATCCTCCCTCCTGTTTTCCTCACAGTCCTCTGGGATCCATCCTGATGATATTTAGTTAGCCAGAGCCTGTATCTTTCCTTTCTCTTACATTCCAGCAACAGCACTAGAGCCAGGGTCTGGGATAGCATTTGCTCCTTTGCTGTTGGCTTTTCTCCTCTACTTTTTGCCTCTTAAAAGCTTCCAGTGTTTTTCTGTATCATCTGGGCAAGAGTATCTCTCCTTCCATACAGTAGGTGCCAAATACCATGCTTCCTTTCTTTTCTCCATCACCAGCATTGAAGATGAGCAGAGCCCCCAGACCAATGGGAATGTACAGAATTGTTATACTACTGAGCTGATTTATTGTACAGAAAACCTTGCATGAAATGTTGTTACTGTATTTAATATATAATGTATTCAATGAATTTTAATATGGAGCTCTTTAAAATTATCTTTATAGATACTCTGTGGTTAGATTGTTGCTGATTTTTTAAAATCTTATTATACTTGGTCTTGAAGAAGTTTTATTTTTCAAACGTGTTCTGTCTAAATGATTTAATCAGTTGATCCCACGGGATAACTAATTCCTCTTCAAAGATTTTCACCATGGATGAGACCCACCCTGGTGTAGAGGACCAGGACATGACCCAGGTACTGTATAAGCCTCCACAATAAGGCTTCAGTAAGACTAACGCTGTAGACATGTGATTTGCCTTTCCTCAAAAGGGTGGATTTCACCATATTTAGTACAGGTCACAGAACTAAAGAATTGTTTAAGTTGGGAAAGACATCCAAGGTGATTGAGTCCATCTCCATCTCTGTGTGCAGAAAAACAACCAGTGGGAATTTAGTCCAGTTCCAGCTCAGTATCATCACAGGAAGCAGTTTCTCTGTTTGTGTGAGGCTACCAAGCAGTTTGGGAGAAGCTGGGCTGGATTCAGAGGCTAGACTGGATTCAGAGCATCCCAGCCCTGTTTGGAGGGTCCAGCAGGGCTTTCAGTTGCCCAGTGGCATCTCCCTGGCACGTGGTGGCCTTGGTCCCTTGTGCCTACAGGAACCTGCTTGGTCCATCCACCACCTGAGTTGCACTGTTTTCCCTGGACTTAATGTCTGGTGGGGGATTATTAATTTAACCCAAATATGTGTAGTGTGGAGAAGTTTCTTGTGTAAAAGCCCAGGCAGTGTCAGTCTGTCCATGCAATCATTGGGTCACAATTGTGAGTTACCAAACCCTGAGCCATTGTGGGCAAGAAACCAGAGCTGTGTCCCAGCTTGTTCTTTCCAGCAGCAGCAGCAAATTGCATTTTATTTCTATTGTGAGCCTTCAGATCTATCTAGAAAATAGCCCAGGTAATCTGCATTAGAGCTGCCTGGAGCAGGTGGTCCCCTTGCTAGGAGGGACCATTTTGGCACGTCCCCATTTCCCTTTCTGCATGGTTGACCACATATCTTGTCTCTCCCCCCATCCTTTAATTTCTTGGAGTACAGGTTTCACTCCATACTTTTGATTATAGGGGCTTATACTTCAAACATCTTAATGAGATAGAAAAATATCCATAGATGTAAGTATTTTTTTCCTTTATTCTTCAGTGAAAGGTCAGGATAAATAACAGAATCGTTATTTATTGCATGTGTGCCAGCAGTAGCATGCTGGGAGCTTTTACAGGCTGGAACATGTTTTTATGTAAACTTGGAGATCCCAGAGCCAAGACCATCACTTTGGGATAGGCTCTTGTGTCTTACCAAGACATCTGACTGTGCAATACAAGGGAGATGGACACTGGGTGGCTGTTTTGCCCTAAAGCTTTTTTTAAAAAGCAGCTTAGGGGCAAACCTCTGGGATCCTTGCTTTTCTTGGCAAGAGAGGCTAGGAATTATTTCCTTTTTAGTTTTATTTTGATGGTGCTGTCTGGCATATTCTAAGTCTATAAATAAAACTCAGGTCTTTCCAGCAAGACCTTAGCACTGGTGGGCTGCTGTGACAGATCCTCCACAAGATGCAGGGCATAGGACGTGCTGGATGGCAGCATGGGATTATCCATGAGCACTTTATACTCCTTCCTCAGGGGCCAAGCACCATGCTGGGGTACAGCCAAGGTGGGAGGGAAAGCTCCTGTGTTCTTGGGGTAAACACCAGTGGGATCAGCTGTGGAAAGTCTTTTGTACTGTTTTGGGATATTGTGTCATTGTGACCAGTTGCTGGCTGAGCTCTTCCCCCTGTGGTGTGTGATCCCATGGGGAGGCAGGTTGGAAAAAGAAAAAGAGCAAAGTGCTGCATCCTGCATTTTATTTGTGTTGTGTGGCACAGGTCTGGATGAGGCTTGTGTTTGTGTGTTTGGGGTTTTGGCACTGTGAACATTCTGTGTGTGTGTGTTTCTGGTGATGCTCTGCTCAGCCAAGGCTGGATGGCACCACCAGGCACTGGAGAGGGCAGGAGGAGGGACAGGCTCTGTGGAGGGGCTGGGGGACTTCACTCCTCTAGGAGCATCAAATCTGGAATTGAGTTGGAGTTTCTGCTCACGGTGTGGATGGCAGATAGAGGAACAATAGGAAAACTCAGCATTAATTTTTGGACTTTCTTTTGTTGATCAAGTTGATAATACTGCTTTCCAGTCAGGGTTATGCTCCACCAAAACTCATTGAATAATGGTTTGAGCTGTGCAGGGGCCCTGGCTGGGAGATGTTCACGAGGTTCAGTGACCTTGGCATTACATCCCTCCTGAAACTCAAACACGCCAGAGTCCCCACTACCAACTCCTAAAACCTACTGTGATTTTTGGACCACACCTGGCATGGCCATCACTTTGTATAAATTATGCCAGAGATTCAGTCCCATATGGGCTCCTTTTCCTCCCACTTCTGCAGTGGCATTCTCTGTCAGGGGAGACAGCCTGAGACTCAGGTTTTTGGTACCAGCCAAGGAGAGGGCTTTGCCCCATGCAGGTCTTGTGTGGCACAGTTGGGGTTAGGATTTGCAGGGCTGCAGTGAGGAGGAGACACAGGGTAAACTCTGTTCTTGTGGTGCCATTCAGCTTTTGGTGTGAGTGGGGCATTAAATGAGCCAAAATCTGTGTGTGCCTGGAGTGATGGGCACTTGGGACCAAGAGGAGGGTGACCACTGAACTGCCAGTGGGTACCCTCAGTGGCTTCAGTCTGGGAATATACTGATTTTTATATATGACATGCCTGAACAGCAAAATGTAGAAATCTCTGAAATTGTGCTTCATAGCAAATGGTAAATTGTTATATCTTGGGGGGTGGGACGGTTGTTATCTGAGGGGTAGAACTGAAAGAAATGAGGTTTCCTATTTTATTATATGAGAGATATTTTTCCACTAAATTACCACTTCCTAAACCATGTCCTTTGACTGTAAATAGCCAGGTGTGCCGGGAAGACGTGGGAAGGCTCCTTGTGGTCACATCCATACAATCCACTCTGTTCACACAATATTGGGCTGATTTGTTTTATACTTAGAAAATTACAGAAATAAAAGCAATTTTACTGGATGACTCTGGGAGGTTTTTTGTCTATTTTGTTGTTATTGTTTTACCTTTTCTTTTTTTTTTTNCCATTTATTGTCTTTTTTTTTTTTTTTTTTTTTTTTTTTTTTTGCCTTTCTTGTCCCATTTGTGGCTGATTTGGGGGACATTTGGGAGCCCATGGAGCCATATGGGAGTGCCTGAGGACATTCTTCAGCCGTAAAAGGAGTTGTGCTCACCAGATCAGGATTTCTTGTGGGTTTTCAGAGGAGCCAAACTAGAAATGGAGCTGAGCTTGTGCCTGGCATGGGATGACAAAGGCAAAATGAGCGGAGTGGCATAATACGACTGTTGGGAATTTTTAAATTCACTCTTGGGGCACGAGAATACAAATAACAGTGCTAATTTTGACTGTATCCAGAATAGTCATCACCTTATCTCCCCCAGCTGGGAGGGGAGATTTAAATAAGTCCTGCAATAACCTCCACAAGAAATAATTGTGAAATAAATAATAATTAAATAACTTAGCCTCCTCTGAGGGGATGGCACAGGGCTTGGGGCCATGCGTTTCTATCTCTGCATCACCCGGAGCTTTGCCCATGGTGATATGTGAAGCAGAAAATCCTGATCCAACTGCAGGTCCTGTTTTGGAGCAAATCTGTGTTCATGGCAACATCTACCCTGGTGCTTTTTTGCTGGGATGTGGCCCTGTATATTCCATCCCTATGCTGTGAGCAGGACAAAGGTGGTGCACAAGGTAAGCCAAAAGCCTCATAACCCACGGGGGGTTACAAAGAGGGACATGGGATAGCCTGGCACATGCTGGTTTTGGGAAAGGACCATTGCTTGGCCTCCTCTTTGTCAGAGGAGGAGGAGCACCAATGTCATGGCTGGAGGTTACTCTCAAGCCAGTCTGCCATACCAAAAATGCTCTCTCACGACACAGTGGTGAAGGCAAAACCACCCCAAATTCCCCACCTGGTGTTGTGTCAGTCCCTGGACCCCTGGTACCATCACCTGGGGCTATGCTTGTCTTTTGAGTGCATGATTCAGAAAACAGGTCTTACCCTACCAGAAAGGGTCCCTGTATCCCATGGTATCCCATGGCACAGGTCCAGCCCCCACATTGGATGTGCATCCACATTTCTGGAGGCCACAGTGGCCACAGGGCCACTGACACCTTTTGATACCCCCAGCACCTCAGGTTCATGTTTGCTTTGGCATCAGCTAGGAGTATTTCCAGGGAGATGTGTTGTCACAGCAACTGGGGACGGAAATGCCACTTCTGAGGGGTGAGTACCACCAAAAACATCATGTGCCAGGGCGTTGCAGCACGGGACAAATACAGAGCCAAGCCAGCCCTGCTGGGAAGGAGCGAAGAGAGGTCAAGGACAAGTTAAAATTGGAAAGAAAACTGAACATGCTGTTTTGTAGGACCTTGCTTGCTCCCATCTGCCAATTTTTTTCCACCCTCCCCATTGCCAGTGGTGCAGTGTAAGCACCTCCTGCAACTGGTGAGGGCAAGGGGGCTGTGGCAGCCAAAATTACTGGGAAAAGCCACCAGCTCTCAGGGGCTCTTCTTGGCAACCTTGACCACAGCAGGTCCCCTCTTCCCCACCATATTTTAAATCTTGCCTCTGTGTTACTCCTCCCCATCCTCAGCGTGCCGCGCATTTTTGTGCTGAAATTCAGAGCTCGGTGTGAGACGCTGCCAAGCATGAGTCTGGGTTGTGTAATAAGCTTCATCTATTATTTTTATATATTCTTTTCCCCCCATCAATGTCTGAAAGCCTGGAAATACCTGGTAGCTTTTATGCCTTCCACAGGGGTGCTTCCTTGGCTGAGGGTGGGCCTGAGCCCCATGCAGAGGTTTTCAGAACCCTCTGTGCTCCAGCAGTTCCTGTCCCAGCTCAAAGCAAGGACTTGCATTTCCAAATGTTTTCCTTAAAAATACCAGATTTTGCATTTTTCTCCTAGCCCCAAGCACAAGCTGATTATGTCCAATGGGCAGGGGGAAGGAGTTCCTTTCACAGCCATGGATGGACTCCTGTGCTAGCCCTGCACAATGCTGCCAGGGATACCCTTGGAGGGTCACCAGCCCTCAATGCCCTTGGCATCTGGCCCAGCTGGAGCTGGACATGCTGGATGAGGCCAAAGCCTGGCACTGGGGACCAGTCAATGCCAGCTGACCCAGGAGAGTGTTTGGGAAATCTGGCCCTAGGTCTTTGCAATCTCAGACACAAACACAAGAATTTTAGAGCCTCATTTGCTGTTTTGCTTCCATTTTCCCCTCCTGTGGGCAGTGGAGCTAGAAGGGCTCATTTTCCTTATCTCTACCTGGTTTTAGAGTCATAGAATCACAGAATGGTTTGGGTTGGAAGGGGCCTTAAAGATCATCTCATTCAAACGCCCTCCCATGGTCAGGGACACCTTCCATTAGACCAGGTTGCTCAAGGTCTCATCCAACCTGGCCTCAAATGCTTCCAGCTCTGTTCTCTGTGTCTCTGTGTTGTCCCACTTGGTCCTTTGTTTCCATGCTGCTCAAGTCAAGTCTGTTTCAGCACTTTCTGTGCCCTAGGCAAGCCCATCCTCAGTGCCCAGGACTTCTGCAGATGAACTCAAGCTGCCTCCTCCAGCTCATCACTGTGGGCAGAGCACCCCCAGTGCCTCCTGCCTGCTCTGCTTGGAAGTGGCCAAGAGATAAAAAAGTTATTCAGAGGAGATGGCTGTGAGTGTATTGATGGCACCATACCAGTTGGTGTCTGTGGGAACCCAAGACAAAACCATCCCCAAAGTCCCAGCTACATGTGGGTATTGGTGCACAGGGTCATGGGACACTCCCCAGGCTGCACCTTACACAGTAGGCTGATAAGAACCTCTTCTTCTTAAATCTATTTTTATTTTTCAATTGGGTGTTACAGTAATGCAGTTATTATCACAGCAAACAGACATCCCATCCTGGCCTCAGGACAGCCCAGTGCCTGCACCACAGCTGGAAGCATCACAGCCCCATGATGTCAGCATCTCTGGCCAGTGACTGTCCTGTGTGGGCAGGTGAGCAGCCCGAGCTGGGCACTGTCCCTCGGTGAGCACCTGGCAGGGGCAGGGAGGGGTGTTGGCAGCCACCCGGCGCCACCATGGCACCACTGCAGGGCCACAGAGGTGAGCAGTGCCTGTGCAAACTGACTACATTCCCTGTGATAAAGTAATTTAAGGAGTGGCAATCCCAGGGATGGCCTGGGTGTGGTAGAGGTGTGAGCCTACAAGTGTTTAGGCTGTGTTTTTTTCAAACATTTGGATGCTGTGGCCATGCTGGGTTCTGGTATCAGCCCAGGAAAAGATTCAGGTTCTGTTGGTGCTCCAGGCTGGGGTCTTCTGCTCTCCACATCACTCCAGACAGGCTCCAGCCTCACTCACCAGCTGCAACATGGCTCCAAGAGGTTATAAAATGGCAGATGCATATTATCTCCCAATGGAAAGTATTTTAGCTAAATCCATGCTATAACCACTTTATTAACTCCAAGTACCAGAGAAGAGGTTAGAAGTGAGGGTAGAAGTGACTCTTTTACAAGTCATTTTGCTGTTAAATTTAGCTGTCCTATTTTCATTATCCCCATAGCCTTGGCAAGGGTGAGCAGCCTTCCCTAAAAGGCCTCGTTTCATACAGTAAGTTATTTGCTTCTCTCCTGACAGATATCTAAGCTTATAAGGTTTGTCTGCTCCACTCAATAGCAGTATCAGCCTTCAATCTGTATGATTAACATCAGCATTTTGCATTTGCTTTTGGCTCCTTGTCTGACAGCTTTCCATGTTGCAGGGGACTGGGGCATTGGGATTGCATCACGTCACTTGCAACGTGGGATCATCTGATTTTGATTCCCAGGCTTCATGGTACACCCAAAAGATCCAGATAAAAGATTCAGTTGCTTTTCCCCCAGTTTTCCTTATTGCCCAGCAAAGATAATTTATTTGTTCCACTTATTTCACAGTTGTCAGGTCTGTAACATATTGAGTCGAAAGGTAAATGTGACAGCGAGCAATCGGCAAGTGAACTTGAAATGTGGTGATGCTAAAAGAAGTATTCCTGAAAGGAAATATTTATCCCAGCAGGTGAAGATTTTCCATTCTTCCAAAACTATTTTCTCCTGCAGAGAGGGCCTTTATCCCAGGCTTGGTGGCTCAAAGGGTCTCCTTTGAGGCTAAGGGAGGCAGCAGATGAACTGGAGCTCATGGAGCCTGTCCCTGCCTGGAGTGCTGAAGCAGCTGGGAGCTGGGATTTCAGGGAAAACATCTTGTCTTCTCCCCAGAAACACAATCCCAGTGCTGCCTGCCCAGGGTCAGTGCTCCCCAGCACAGAGCTCACCCCTGCAGGGCTGTGCCCTGGAGCTGCCCAGCGGGATGTACTGAGGGCACAGGGCCCCCATCCACAGCCTCTGTGCTTTCCCCACCAATGAGCCTTCAAAGCTCCCCATTGCAGCCCTTGGCCCCCAAATTTCAGCCTGACACTTTCAAATCCAGTCGCTTTCACATGATGCTTGTTTAAAGTGGTGTCTGCACCACCCTGCTGAGCATCACTCGCCGTGACCCCGGCTCGCCTGGCCCTGCTCACTGCTGGGTCATTCAGGAAATGCTGGAAATGCTTCCAAATGCACCCAACCCAGCCCAGTGCAAGCGCTGGGAAGGAGCCAAGCCCCAGCTGTCTGGGCTCACCATGGGAAGGGGCCAAGCTGGGCGCCCTTCTGCTCCGTGGGTCAGCTCCGAATTGCTAAGCTGGACTTGCTGCTGCTCCCCCTTCTCTTTCCCGACCCTTTTTCTGGGACAGCTTTTGGGAGACAGAGTAGGACATGGGCTCAGGACACACAGCCTGAGGTGGCTGCTGTGCTAGGAAAGATGATAGCCCAATCCTAATTCCTAAAATCTCTCCCAGGACCCTCACAATCTCTTCTATCCCACTGTTGCCCCCAGGAATGCCTCGTGGTCTGCTCATTCTGAGCACCTGCAGCTCCCTGTCCCCAGGGAAGTCTCCAGCTGGCCAAGGGACCATGGCTCATGGGCAGATGGTTTTGTGCTGGTGGCATGAGGCCTTGGCAGCAGGGTGGCCCTGCACCCTCCCACACCCTGTCCCACCCCCAGACCATGTAGGGCACCCGCTGCTCCCAGCCCAGAGCTTATAGGAAGAGGAAGCCTCATCCCTGCGCAGAGGAGGAAACTCAACAGCCCAGATGTGCACAGAGCCACGCCGATAGCATTCTTATTTTCCTTTTTTTTTTTTTTTTTTTCTCTGCAAACAGAGGAGCTGCCGGAGCGGCGGCGGGCACAGCCCGAGCCAGGCGCAGTGAGGAGCCAGGAGGCTACGGCACAGCCCTGGCACAGCCATGGGGCAGAAGTGCATGGACAAGGTGTCTGCCTTCCTCTTTGAGTATGACACCCCTCGGATGGTGCTGGTGAGGAACAAGAAGGTGGGACTGACCTTCCGGCTGATCCAGCTCATCGTCCTGGCGTACATCATCGGGTAAGGCTCCTCAGCACCTGCCTTCCCTAAAATTAATGCTTTGCTACTGGGTTAAAAAGCAATGGAGAGAGAGGGGCTTCTATATCCCCTGTATCCCAGTGCAGGGGGGTTATTGCTAATGGCTTCACATCCCTCTGGTTGTGGCTGCTCCTATGCAGCCCAGTGTCCCACCATGGCTCTTTTAGATGGCTCCTTAGTTCCCGTATCCTCCCCAGAAGTTACTGTATGTGTGGGCTGGAGGCTCATCCCTGCCCAGCTCTGCTCCGCACACCGGGGCCCCGTCTTCTCACTGAAGAGAATCCAAATCCTGCTCTAGCTGCTGGATGGTGGCCTGAGAATCTGTTGTTATTTTTATTTTCATTTATATTAAATAAGAGGCATCTGGGGCCAGTGCAGTGATTTGTGAGACCCAAGTGGCTCAAGACAGGGTCATAAATCTCCCTGTTCATCGCTCTGACGCTGCGGCCGAGACGCAGTTTGGCTCCAAAATTCCTGGTTTTATTTGTTTCTGGGAGGCAGCTCCAAAAACCAAGCGGTGCAAGGGCAACTGCTTAAAAAAGGCAGTGAGTGGAGCAGGCAGGATCAGAGCAGGGTGAGGATGTGTGTCCTCAGGTGCCCTGGGGCTGCTGCTCCTGTACGGTTACTCAGTCCCTGTCCCCTCAGTGTGGGATGATGCTATGGGATGTGATGGTTGGTAAGCCTCTGCTGTGGCCCCATGGCTGCTGTGGGCTCAGCCCTAGAGGGAGACCAGCACCTTTTCATGGGGAAGGGCCACAGGACAGGATGTTTGAAAGGAAAGGGGGTGTCTGGCCATGAACTGAAAAACCTGGGAATTTTTGGGGTGCATTGTCTCATGCAAAGGAAAGGCAGTGCCTCTCAGGTCTCAGTGCAAACAAGTTGCTGTAGGAAGCAGAGGTGCCCATCCCTCCTTTTAGCACAGACTCCCTGGAAAGGGTAAAAACCTTCCCAGGGGATCAGTGTGAGACGCCCACGTTGGCCCCGCCCTGCTCATCAGCACTTGGGCTCCCAAGGGTAATCCTCATGTAAAACTGCAGCCGAGGTCTCAAGGATGCTTTGTTGCAAAGAGTTTTGCATTGGTATTACTGAGAGCAGCTTTGTTTTTCCTAAGGGCTGGGCCTGTGAAGTCCCAGGGCTTCAGTCCTAAATGTGGCTGGGGGCAGCTGCTCCTGTGGATGGGAAACTGGCACAGATGGTTGTGCAAGCAACTGAGGAAACGTGGATTAAGCAATTTGGCTAAACCAAGACAGGCAACCAGGAGGGAGCAGGAAGAGAACCAGCCGGGGGTGACAGCCAGTGGCAGAGAGGAGGAATTTGGCATGAAGCTGTTGTAATTCCCAAGTTTTTCCTGGTTTGTTGGGATCAGGCTCCTCTAGCAAGGGGCTGCCTATGATTGCAGCTGCCCACAGCCCCACCAGCCGCTGGCATCCCCTCACTGCTGACAGCACTGCCCCCAGTTCCCTTCCCACAGCACTACTCGCAGTTCCCTGCCCACAACACTGCCCCCAGTTTGCTGCCCTCACCAAGCCACAATGCCTGAGATTTTCTGTCCTTTGAAAGCAAATTTGGCGGCCAAATGTTGTGTTTATTTACCATTCTCCCAGCTTTTGTCCCCCCTTCATAGCAGGCACGAGATGCTCATAGAAATGTGTACCAATGCATGACTCTGCTAGAAGGACATGGGTAGTGCCATCAGTGCACACAATTGGGGACAACCCCCTGTGAGACCCCATGTCACCCCTGGGGAGCAGTTCTTTCCTGTGATAGCTGTGATAAGGTGATATCACTGCTGGCCAGGCACTTTCTGGCTTTCACTTTCTGAAATCTTGCATGCAATGAGCTGCAGGCTGAGCAACAGGATGAGGCCAGCAAGGGAAGAGAGCTCTGCCACATCAGGGAGTGACACCAGTGGACTTTTACAACCTGGGCAGGACTTGCTGCAGCATTTAGAGCCTCATGGGAAATGGTTTTCTCTGTCATGACCTTGGCTTTGTGGCAGGGGAGGTGGGGTTGCCCCACCCTGTGTGCCCATAGTCAGCTCTTCCAGAGGGGGACAAGGTCAGCAGCAGAATCTGAGCTGGAGGCTGATCTAGGGAAATGTTCTGCCCCTGGTGCTGCCCAGTTCACAACCTCCTGCAGCCCTGAGGGCATCAGGGAAAATGCCCACTGTAAGCACTGTAACCCAGTATGGTCTTCTGCTTTAGAGGAGGATGTTGGAGCTGGGTGTCCCAGCTGGGCTGGCAGCAGTGCTGAATTTCTGCTCCCAGGCCCTGGAGCAGATGCCATCCCTGAGGTTCTTTTGCCCTCAGTCCCAGGATGGTGATGTGACTGTAAGCTAAAATGCTCCCTCTCTGAGAAGTCCCCACAAGGTCCAGCACTAAATAGAAAACCTCCAGACAGCACCTGGGGTTCCCCATTTTCCCCTCTGCCCATCAGCCAGGTGTCAGAGGTGAGGTTAACACATCAGGCTGGTGTAATGGGCTGTCCCATGGGTAGCTTGCTGTCTCTGTCTCAGGCAGCAGGACTGATGCCTGTGGCAGTGGGGACAAAATCCAGATCGCTCCTTTTTTAGTGCCGAGAATGCGCCGCGCTGCCGGGAGCACTACCCGAAATGGTTGCTTGCCCATGTTTATCATCTCCCTGAGTCAGAGTTAATGCAGCGGCAGCTTGTTTATGCTGTAGGTTAAATAGTGTCAGGAGCCTTCCCTAATGACTGTGTGATGGGCTGGGAAAGGCAGGCAGAGCCCTGTTCTGGCCACAGCAGTGTCCAAACCCTGCTCCTGCAGCCCTCTTGCACACAGGCCATGGCTCCACATTCCCTTTGCTGCATGGGGAACAGTGGCTCTGGATGTGAGTCGTGTTCAGGCTCAGCTCTGTGTTGGCCTTGGGGGCACTGAGTTTTGGAGAGTTCCTCTGCAGTGGATCAGGAGATCAGGGGTGCCTGGGTAGGTCATTGAGACCAGAACACTGCAAACCTGCTGTAGGTTTTAACCCCAAATGACCAATGGCTACGGTGCTCCAGCTGCCTTCACACACCCTCAGCCACAAAACGTGTCCCAGTCCCCAAAACACACCATCCTGGCATGAAAGTCAGGTCCTGCAGCTACCACGTGCCTCAGGCAAAGGGTAGGGAACTTCAGCAACATCTCCCTTATCCAGAGGGAAGAAACTTGGCAAATGATTCCCTGGGTGAGACTTGGTAGAAAAAGCCCCAGTCCACAGGTCTGTGCTGAGACTTGGGCCCCAGTAAAGGAGTGCTGGTGGCCATGCTCACCCTGCCACCTTTCCCTGTCCAGGTGGGTGTTCCTCTACGAGAAGGGCTACCAGTCTCAGGACAGCATCGTCAGCTCGGTCTCCGTGAAGTTGAAAGGGCTGACACTGACCAATGAGAGTGTCCTGGGTCCTCACATCTGGGATGTGGTGGACTATGTTTTCCCACCCCAGGTAAGGAGTCAGGGAGGGTGGGTTAGGGATTTTGTCCCCGTGGCTGCTTTTCCTCATGTGCTGGGGTGCAGATGTGTCCTCAGCATAGGCTTTCCATGGGGCTAACCATGACAGGGTGTCCCTGTAGTGGAAAGGAGCTTGCTCCTGTCACAAGCCTCTTCCCAGGCTCTCCCCGGGGACATTTGGTACTTGGGACCCACTATGGCTGAGGAGGCACATTTGAGGCTGCCTCCAAAAGGATCAAGGTTCCTCCAGTGCCTCTGCAGCAGCATCTCAGGCAGCAGGTGGGGTCCTCCACTGTCCCTGGGGCTGGTGGCACTGCAGGTCCCCACCCAGGGAGAGGCTTCTCACAGAGGAGACCCTGTACTGGCTGTGAGCTCGTTGGCTGTGTCTCCACAGGGGGACAACTCGTTTGTGGTGATGACCAACTTCATTGTCACTCCTGGACAGAAACAAGGAACCTGCCCAGAGGTAAATGCATCAGCTTCATTCAGTGGGCTCAGCTTCTGTAATTCAGGGAGATTGTGGTGGTGTCACTGGAAAAAGACTTTCTCTGACATTGGGAGGTTTAGTAAAAGCCAGAGCTTGACCCCATATTA
Organism: Toxostoma redivivum; assembly: GCA_013397375.1. Lineage (NCBI taxonomy): Eukaryota > Metazoa > Chordata > Aves > Passeriformes > Mimidae > Toxostoma > Toxostoma redivivum. Next base: position 427,750 of record VXBI01001500.1, read on the forward strand.
TTGCTCCTGACTCTTGTGTGCTATGTGAAGACTTTTATTCTGCTGAAAAACAGGTGGCATCCATTTAAGTTTTCTTCCCTTTGAGATGATCAAGCAGAGCAGACTTGAGGCTTAAATGAAAGCATCTGCCTGGAGTGAATAAATCGCTCCCTTTTTCCTGCTTTATCTGGACAGCCTTGGTTGGGAAGCAGTGTATGGACAAGGCTCTGGTTGCAGTGTATCCCTCAAGAAAAATGCTATCTGGTGAGGCAGGAGGGACAGAGGGATTGAAGCTGCAGGGTGGAATGCTAAGAGGTGGCTGCTTTCTCCAAACAGCTGCCAGATGCCGGGCTGTGCACACGGGACAGCGACTGCAGCAAAGGGAAATACAGCCGTCAGGGACAAGGTATGGCACACGGCCCCAGGGCATCAGCCCTGCTGCTCTGCTGAGACACTGCCAAGAAATCTGCCTGACTGGGCTGTCACCTGACCAGGGGACTTGCTTTGGACAGGCTTTAGGAAAAGCCTCTGACATGCTGGTTGAAGTTCCCACCTGAGCTGGTCCAGCTCTGCTCTTTTGAAAGATACCTGAGCTGCAAACAGCTCAACCAACAAAAGGTTAATCAGGACTAAGCCATTTCCCCCCAGCTGTTGTCCTCTTATCAGCTCAGCATTTTCTTAGGTGTGTTTTAACAAGAAAAATCCCCAGCTGCTCCCCTGTACAGCATTGTAAGAGAAGTCACTGCCCTGAGCTGAGAGGCCACAATTAATTTCCTGTTGTAGAAAGATGCCAAAGCCCTGAGCATTTTGTGTCTTGAATGCCCTTGGCAGAGCTGAAGCCCCAACCAGATCCCATCCATCTCAGCGTGAGGCTGAGATTTCATAGGATCCAGGGGTGTGAGCAGCTGTCTCCCCCACAGGGCTCATGACTGGCAAGTGTGTACACTTCAACAGCACTGTGAAGACCTGTGAGATCTTTGGCTGGTGCCCTGTTGAGGTTGATTACCATGTTCCCAGGTAAGGAATGATGTTGTTGCCCTCTTTCCCACCCCAGCTGCACTTGGTGTGGGGCAGACCAAGTTGGGGTTCTGTGGGATGTGGCCAGGACAGCCTGTGTTGTGAAAGACCAGAAAGGGAAGGGATGAGACCACCAGTTTTCTGGGTCTGCTTGTCTCAGTTTGGGTGAATTTCCACCAAATGAGGCTTTCTCTGGAGCCTGGAGAGCCAAGTGATGGACACATGTCTACTTGTGCTTTTCAGCCCTGCCCTGCTGTCAGAAGCGGAGAAATTCACCTTATTCATCAAGAACAGTATCACCTTCCCCAAGTTCAAGGTGTCCAGGTAAGGAGAGGTTTGGGGGATGGCTCCTGGTCAGTTCCTCCAGCTGTGTTGCTCAGAGGAAACCATGGGTTTAGCTGGATGGGTGTAACTGGGTGCTTGGTACAGAGAATTTCATACTTCATCAGCCATCCCAGGACTACTCTAACAGCTGCACTGAACCCCATATTAGCTCATAGGAACTGAGACATTTCCCTCCCAAATCTGTCCCACCTCAGCTGGTAGCTGTAGTTACTGGAAAGATTTCTGGAATTAACCTCTCCTGAGTTACCCTCACAAGCATATGAAAATATAGTTTCTCTGATTCTTCATTTTTCTTCTCTGAAGATAAAATTAAAATACCACATGGCCAGGATAAGCTTGGTGCCCCAGAGTCCCCCTTAACATCACAGATCCCACCTGTTTCAGCTAAGCATGGGGTTGGCCCCTTCCTGGCAGCACTGGGGGAAATGTTGCTGGCTGAAGGCACGCTCATAAGAGGATTTGTGATGGCACTGACCATATATCTGATTTGGAACAAATTAACAGAAGCTATTTGTGCTGAGGACAGCAGATTCTTCTGTCTGATCTTGTCCTCAGGTTAAATGTCCTGGCAGCCAGCATGCTTGGCAAAGTCCTGGGCTGACCTCACAGTGCACCCCAAGAGGTGGCTGGAAGAGGGGATCCCCCCAGCTGCAAGGAGAGGTGCCCTGAGCGAGGGCAGGCTGTGAAGGACACAGAGAGGGAGCAGGTCCTGGCAGTGAGAGTGGCCAGGCTGGCTGCTGTGGCAAGGGCTGTGCCAAACCCAGCTGGGCTCTGGGGAAACTTCCTGCCTTAAATCACTGCTGACAATTTACTGCTGAGCATCAGTGATGGGATCAGGTTGAGCAAGGCACAAGTCTTACAAAACTATAGGCTTCACAGACAGGATGTTTTCAGGCAAAAGAGCAGAGTGGGATGGAAGGCAAGGAGTTGCCCTTTCCTTTTAGACCTTGCTGTAGGAGATGGCAAACTCCAGCTAAATGCAATAGGTGTGGCATACACACTATCCATGAGGTGTCCCAGGTAAGAATTGTTGGTGCTCGGAGCATTGCCTAGCAGAGCCCATGGACAAGCTGGCATGTGAATGACAGAGTGACATGGACTGGGGAAGGGACTTGCAGAGGTTCCTTCCCACCCAAATTATTGTGTTACTGAGAATCTTTCTCACTCTCTTTTCGTTCACAGACGCAACTTGGTTGAGAGTGTTACCAAGCAATACCTGAGGAAATGCACCTACCACAAAGTCACTGATTCCTTATGTCCTGTGTTTGAACTGGGATACATAGTGAAGGAATCGGGTCAGAATTTTACCTTCCTGGCTGTTAAGGTACTTCAGTTTCAAACAATGTTCCTTGCTGTTGATGGGAGAGGGACACTGGCAGTGCAATCATCCCCAGCTCTTGAGATGATTTTCTGTTTTCTCAAGAATTCTTGAGAAAACAAAAGTGTCAGAATTATCTCATAAAGATTATGAATCTCCTTGGACATGGCCTAATATTTACGTTTTTCTTGGAAACTCTTGAGAAGATTTGACCCACTGGCAGTAAATCCCAGTGTTCAGCTTGTTTTAATTTGAGCAGCGAATAACTAGATCTGTGTGGCCAAATCCCATCTGACTGAGCTAGGAAATCCCAGCTGGATGGTCAAATATTGGTCATTGCACAGTGCTAACTGCAGTCTTTCCCCAGGCTCCAAAATGCAGCTTTACCTAACACTCCTCAGGCTGGTGTGTGGGAGTATCTGCTATCTCTGCTCTGCAAAACCTTGTGATAACTTTGCCAGACATTGAATATAATCAGAGGCTCACATATATGAACATATATTGCATGGATTGGATCAGATGGCCCAGAGAAGCTATGGCTGCCCCATTCCTGCACAGGTTGGACAGGATCTGGAGAAAACTGGTCTAGTGGAAGGTGTCCCTGCCTGTGGCAGGGTTTGGAACAAGATAGTCTTTATGATCCCTTCCAACCCAAACCATTCTAAGATTCTATATATTAAAGATGCAGAAATACAAACCTCTGGGGCACAGTTATTTACAGCCTGGAGTGAGCTCAGGAGGGAAGAGGTACTCCTGCATTTCCTGAACAATCTCTTGGGTGTAGTCAGTCGAGGGAAGGCTGTCCCATGAGGACCAGAAAGGATCTGTGGTGAGCACTGTTGCTCAAGACCCCACCTTGGGCACAGGATTCTGATCACAAACGAGAGGGCATGAATTTATTGGTGTATCCAGCATTCAGGGCAGAAAGAGCCTGTGCAAGGGGTTATGTACAGGCCACAAAGCCAAGGCTGCTCAGGAAGGCTGAGGCAGCAGTGTGGTCCATGCATCTGGAGAGCCAGGGCACCTCATGGCATCCACACAGGACATGTATGAGGAGGGAAAGCATTTCTCTGTGTGGGCCAGGTCCAAGGAGGGGCAACCTTATGACTCCCCTCTTGGCTGCAGGGTGGAGTGGTGGGCATCACCATCGACTGGAACTGTGACCTGGACTGGCCCCTGCGGCACTGCAAACCCATTTACCAGTTCCATGGCCTCTACAATGATGACAGTAATGTTTCACCAGGGTTCAACTTCAGGTAAGGAAATACCTGTTAATTCTCCAAGCCTAATTCAGAGATGACAGCCCTCAGGTTCCCACTCAGGTAGAAGGCCAGAGACTGTCATTCAAAATACTCACTGCCTTTGCAGGGCCAGACAGTGCTCTTTTAAATGGCATGAGAAAAGTGATAATACACCCCTTGGCTTCAAAATTGCCCCATTTCCTTTCCAAGCCCTCTCCTTTGTAGGCTCTCCTGCTTGGCTGAACTTTTGGGAAGCCCCTTGAAAGACTGGAGATGGTGTAGGATCATCTCACATGTTCTCATAGTCTTTATCCTCTGCTCTGTGTGACACTGTCACTAGTGCTTCAATATCTGCTGCATGCAGAACTTGGGGACATCAGATCAAACATCATGAGCAGGAGCTGGAACTCCAACCTGCAGGCAGGAAAACTGAGGCACAAAGAGGAGAGGTGCCAACAGCACAGCTCCTTCAGAGGGTTTAAAGAGAAGGTCAGGAGCAGGTCTGTGATAGCACATTCCCAGATCTCTGTTCAAGATGCTGATGCTGTAGGGTTACAGGGGCTGTTAGGCACCCTGGCAGACCATTAACAGCCACTATCCAATTGCACAGATATGCCAAATACTACAGAGAAGATGGGATGGAAAAGAGGACACTCTACAAGGTGTTTGGGATCCGGCTCGACATTTTGGTGAATGGCAAGGTAAGGGTGGATCCTCTGGATCCCTGGAACAGCAGTGCCATATCCTTGGGGAGGTAACAGCTCTGTAACACAGAGCCAGGGTCCTGTGGGATCAGGAAAGCTAGTGTGAATGCTTTCCTTGAGTGCTGGTTCACTCACAGGTACCCTTGGGAAATACTGGGGAAGGGAAGAGAGGAGGAAAACATGTTTTATAGGTCACGTCTTTCAGCTGCAGCCTCATCAGTGGTTTTGTCTAAAAAAACTTTGTGATGGGAGTGGGAGAGACCTGTGGAAGCTCAAAACCTTTTACTGATATTTCCAAAAGCTGAACATTTGCATTTTTCTATTTTGTCTTCCCACTGGGAGAGAAGTCTTTCCTTATTGTGTTCCCATGGAGAGTATTCAAAGTGTATACTTTTGTTTGGTTGCTTGGTTTTGGTAGAGCTTTTTATATTAAAAATACAGGAAGAAAAGTGAGTTCAATTTATTTCAGCCTAGAATTAACCTACAATATTTTTCTATTTGACCAGCTCTTTCCCAGCTCCTGTTTCTCTGTGTGCTGTGGTTGTGGTTTGGGTTGCTGCGAGACACTTTTGCCGAGCCCCACCTACAGCTAGAGCACCCATTTTTTTTTCCCCTGGGCTGACTGTAACTTAGCACCTATTTTCTCTGACTTTATCCAGGCAGGCAAATTTGACATCATCCCGACCATGACCACAATTGGCTCTGGAATTGGTATTTTTGGAGTGGTAAGTTCAGATATTTCCAGCCTCTATATGGAGACTCTCAAATTATTCTTCTTGCCTGTGACATCCGTGGGAAGTGTCCTTGAGCTGTGGTGAAATACTGGCTACTGCTCAGGGAATCAGAGGATAGACGAAAAGGGGAAAGGAGGTGCTCTCCTGCCTAGATAGCTCAGGAAAATAGATTCCTGCTGGTCCCTGGCTGATGTGAATACTGCTTTGCTGATGAAGGGAAGGCTGGCTCTCTTAGTATCCTGATAGTTTCAAATTAGGCATTGAGGGAGGGTGTGCAGGTGATTGGCAGTATTTCATGCAGGACAGAAACCCAGCATCCAATTTGGTTATGGTTGTTAAAGACTTGGGCAGGGCTCAAAGGGTGTTGTGCTCTGCACTTACCTAAAGTGGAAACACTTCATTTCTGTTGACTTAACTCACCCACTATTGAACACAGCACACTTCACTTCTGTCCTAAAAGGACATTTGGAGACTTCAGCAACTGCCATGTTGTGGGATGAAGCAGAAGTGACCCTACATTGTGGGCAAACTGGGAAAAACTAGAAGTACACAATGCTCCAGGTGAGCTTGGAAGGCAACTCCAAACTTAACTGCACTTTGATTTAAGGCCTCTGTCCTCTGCGACCTGCTCCTGCTGCATTTTCTCCACGGACGAGACTATTACAAGCAGAAGAAATTCAAATATGCAGAACAGGAGCCTGTAAGTAACAGCGAGTGCCTGCCCTGCAGAGGCTCTTGCGGGGGTGTGCGTGGATGTGTGCATGAGTAATGACACTGTAACACAAACATCCACGCTGAGGGGCAACCAGGCGCCTTCCTGAGCCCTTGGGACTCTTGGAGACTGGGATCCATGAATCTTCTCTCCAAAATTACTGAGATGTTGTGTATGACTCATTGTTAATAACTAATTTTATTCTCTCCCTTTAACCCCAGATATTCCAATATCTGGTAACACTTGCATTGCTTTAAGGGAAACAGGGGCAGATCTGTGCTTTAGCAAACTAGAAAATGTCTCTTTTTACTGCTCTTTGAGAACATCTCCATGACCATGGAATGTTTCATGGCCTTTAAAAGGACACAAAAACAGTTCCCCTCAAATTTATCTGAAAGTATGTGTATACACTGGGGGTTAGGAGTTGCTGTCCAGTCACATTTTCCCTGGCATTAGAGAGGAGCAGGTCTGTAAAAGAATCCTTGTTTTCTCTCATTTAATTCCCAGTCGAAGTCACATAAGAAGGAAAAGGAGCCAGACAACACACAGTGAGAGGTGAGTGGTGTTTCCCCAGCCCTGCTAGCATACATCTGCCAGGGAGGAAGGCTATAGGTCTTGGGGCTATCCCAAGGCCTTTGGGAAGGTAGGAGGGTTTCAGGAAAGGCAGCAGGGCTCCAGGGAGGCTTGGAGGAGATCTGAGCTGTGGGCTGTAGTGTCTAACATGGGGTCAACATTTCCAAGCCTAAGAAATTGCATGGGGCAGCAGCAGGTGCAGGATGTGGGACTGACATCACATCTTTGATGGCAGCACCTCTTGAAGAAGGGAACTGGGGACAGGACACCAGAAATCACTGTGCACCTCTCTCTCAGCAGAGTCCACACTGACTGACAAACCTGCACCCCTCTTCCTCCTCCTCTTCTCTTAAAACTCGGCCTCCGTCCCATCCTCTCCCTGGGCCAGCCCCAAGACCAGCAGAAGCAGCGTCCAGCACCAGCCCAGGGGAAGGTGGTGCCCTGCAGCCAGGGCAGGGGCTGGCTGGCCCAGCACACGGCCTCTAGTGGGACACACCATGATGCTGTGGATGGGTCAAACTGAACCTGGGGCCCTCTGCCAGTCCTACTGCAGGGCACTGGCTCTGCTGCCAGGGCAGGCGCTTCAGAAGGGCTCGCACTGCACCCTGCCTGGTGTGCCAGGGCTGTGCCAGATCCTTTGCACCTGAAGACCCTGGGGAGAGCACAGCTGCATCTTCTGCCCCAGAAGCACCGTTGGACAGTTCCAAATTGAGAAGGGGAGGGAAGGAGAGCTGGCAGGAACCATGCCCAGCCCCTCTGCCTGGGAGAAAAATGGTTATTTTGTAAGGATGTATTTTATTAAAAAAAAAATAAACCTTTAGTTTTTCTACTACATCCCCTTGTGGTGCCCATGCTTGCCCTAGAGCATGGTGTTTGCAGTGGTTTCTGGAGGGTTTATGATGATTCCTTCAGAAGCTGCCCTCCCATGCAGGGCCCCTGGGCCTCCTGCCACGAGCAGGGGCTGTTATCAGAGTTGTCACTTGGGTTTCCTCCTCAGACAGGCTGGCTGGCAGGGAGCACTGGCACACTGCCGGCCATGGGGATCCACTGTCCTGTGCCAGCTCTGCCTCCACTGTCCACACTGGTCAGTGTCAGAAAGACTTTCTCAGCAGCAGCCTCATAAACCTCACAAACACCTCTTTGCACCCAGGAACTGAACTTCCCCTCTGTGCAGAAGATTTGCACTCCTCATCATGTGCAGCTGCACATCACGGGCTGTGCTCAAACCCCACATCCCCGTGAGCAGCCCCTGCCTTGTGCTGCTGGCCCTGTTCCACTCTCCAGGACATATCAACACTCACTTTCTGCATAGTCCCTCTCTGAATGTCTTTTTTTACCTCCCCGGGGAAAATTTTGCTTTGAAAGTGGATCCTACCGGCCATGGAAAAGTCGGTGGAGAAACTATGGGGTTGCAATACTGCCAGAGCCTGCAGAAGCACTGCTCTGGGCTCTCAGGGACACAACAACGTGTGCCATAAACACATGCAGGTGATATTTGGCCATAAGCTCAACAGACATTTCGAGCCATACCTTCAAGCCATATGTTCCCCATGGGGAGATTATTTGCCCTCAGCTTTCACAGGCAGGGTGGGTTTTGTAAGGTTATCTTTACAAAAGGTTCCACCCTTTCCTGCTGTGTCAGAGGTGCCAGGTGCTTACCCTTAGGATGCAGAGAGGATAAGGGTCTCTTCTGGTCTCTGGAGGAGTTGGTGCCTGTTCACTGGGGGCTGGGGGATCTCCTGCAGCATCCATGGAGTCCTGAACAGATCCCACGTGGTGCCACGGTGCAGGTCCCCAGCAAGCTGCCACCAGCAGAGGGGACTGTGAGACCATTTTACAGAGACCGGGGAAAATCCAGTTTCCAGAGACAGTGAAGCCAGTGTTCAGGTAACCTTTCGCAGCCGCTTACAGCGGGTCAATCTCCGGTCAAAACTTAAAATAACAAACGCAAGGCTGCAGGTAGAGCTGCGGGATGTTTCTGCCTGCTTAATCTTTCAAGCTGCTTGTAATGCAAAGTCCCTATTCTTTCCTAGGAAGAATTAAGTGGCAGAATATGAAATCCGGGAAAATGCAACTTGTAAATTATCTCCTCTAGTTGCTATTCTAAACTTCTGAGCTTGGATCCCTAAAAGTCCCAAGGCTGCTTTAAAAGTCATGAAAGGATTTATTTTCATCTCTTTAACTTGTTTTCCGTAAATGCATAATCTTTGGGGATCCCTTTCTTTGCTTTTCATTCATCATTTCTGCAACCAGTAGAACGAGATATTTCAATTTTAATCCTTTCCACTTAACGAGCTCCTCCTCAAAATCAGGGGAGGAGGACCACACACCACTCCCAGGTGAGTGCCAAAAAAAGAGTGATGGCTGTCTGGAGGAAACTGAGCAAGTGTCAGATTTTAACATAGACTGATCCCCTCTGCTGTATGAAAAGGCAGGGAAAGCCCATGGCACTTGTTACAGACCTTCTTTTGCCACAGAGGCTGGAGCTGGTGCTCAGGGATTGGAGACCAAGGAGGAAGGGCTGCTCTGTTCAGCCCTGTAAGGAGCCCTCCTTGGCACACATGAATGCTCTGCTTCAGTATTGCAGCTCCCAGCCCCCTTCCAGTGCCTTCCAGTTTGTCAAAACTCACGCAAAGAATGTGTGTCCTATCCTGAATGCAGGATAGGACACAACAGTTAAAAGCTCGAGCCTCACAAATGGGAATACTGACAGGTTAAGACACCTGATGTTACAAGTCCCAGTGGGGAAGTGTGGGTGACCAGCAGGATCATATTCCCGTCCTCTTGGTTTGACCTGATCTTGTTCTAAGGATCAAGGGAGAATTTACTGTTGTTAGAAGAATTTCTTAGCATTATGGCCAGAAAACATCTGCATTTGAAGCAATTATGATATGGCCGGTATGTCCTGCTGCTCTCTGACCTCTGAGCAGCAAGATGAAGTGTTACAGAATCCCAGAGGGATTTGGTCATGGTGTCAAGACCCCTTCAATGACAGTGTGCTGTGTTGCTTTCCATTCATGCTGTGGCCAGTTGAGGGTTGGGTTATTTGTGGGGCTTTTTTAACTCCTTGTTTGATTGCATTTTGGTTTTTACACAGTTATTAACTATAAGAAAATTCTAATAGAAAAGGAACTTTCAGCAATTCAAACACTGTCCCAGAAAACACACAAGAATGTATATTATCCATTTAATCCCTAATCTTTACAATCAGCAGTAACAAGCCCTTGTATGTGATGGTGTCAGTGCTCCAAACGTCTAACAGAGGACTCTTGCCTTGATTGTGGGTGTTAGATGCCAAAAGCAAGCAGTGAGTGCAGTGTGACTGTTCCCATTTTATAGAAATGGAAACCAAGATACAAGCAAATAATTTTTGAGCATGGATTTAAATGTAATGAGAATTTTCAGCTTCTGACCAGCTTTTGTTGTCTGTAAAGGCTACTAGGTTGGACCTTGTACAGATATATCTTTTCAGTCGCTCAGGCAGGGTTATTTTGAAAAAAATTAAGTGGCACAGATATTCCAGAAGAGCAATTACAGAAAAACTTATTTGGCAATAATTATGCTGGTTAGTGATTCTGCAGAGATGATGAATTATATTTCGATCTCTGCAGAGCTGGCAACATTTAATCATTATGTTTGTGCTCAATTCCCAGCACAATGAGGCCCTGATTTCCACCTGGTGCTTCCAGACACTGTAACAAGGCAAATTAAAATGAGTAACACTCAAGAAGTAGATAACTCCTTTCTTGTACAACCTCTCCTATCTCTAAGCCCACTCATTCTTTCTCTGGCACAGAAGACTCCCTGTTATTTTTAACCCAGTCTTCCTCTTAGGACATTCTTGGATTTTTCCCTAAAAAAGCACCTGCCTTTCTGCTTACACTATTTCCCTTTCTCTTTTGCTGTGGGAGCACGTTTTCATTTGGATAAATCTGCTGGCTGACACACAGTGAAGGACTGGCAAGAGCATGCATATCCTCCCAGCTCTGAAGGATGCTTTTATTCCCTTCTGTCCCACAGCTGGGCATTCTCAGGCCAGACTGTGCTGGGTGGCAAAAGGAACTTCTTGGCCATTTGAGCACTTGACATCTGCAGCTCAGCCTGTGGCCACTCTCCTGGGGACAGTGCAGTTGTTACAGCCCATTTTCACTGCTGCCAGCCCTGGATTAATTATGCCACACTATAATTTTTGGCTGTCTTTGGTGAAGTGCTCTCGCCTTCTGTTATTTGTTCTAATTGCGTTATTGCCTTATTTTTGAAAGTAAAATTCAAAAGTGTCCAAATGGGTTCTGAATATAGCAACAGCCTGGTCACCTGATGGGCTCTTCAGCAGGGGTGAATCAGGATTGCTCCAGTTAACAGTGCTCTGCCTACCAGTACCAAGCACAGATCCTGCTCAGCTTTATGGCACCACTGAGAGATTTCCTAAAAAAATAATGGCTTTAAATCTTTTTTTATCTAAATGGACTAGTGACATGCCTGGAGAAATGTAAGCTCTCCCCCTCATGATTGTAATTCAAGGACAGGTTAAATAAACACATTCCCAGTCCTTGCACCCAAAAAAAGTGTAAAATCAGTTACTAACCAACCACACTCAACCATTATTGAATGGAAATATCAAAGTCTTATTTTAACATTGTTATAGCCATTGTGGTCTAAGCATCAGAGAGGCATTTTCTGTGACTCTCTTTCCATTGGCTACAACTGCTCTGCAATCTGTGTATGATTAAAAGGGAAGCTGAGGCACATTATTCGTTTTGGGTTTTTTGTTTTCTGGAAGAAACAGCATGTTCTGACTGAGCTGAGCCAAGCAGGTTATTTCATTAAGTCAAGTGCTTGCAGTCTTTGCCAGAGTTGATAGGTTGAAATATTGATACTGGTGCTAAACTGTGTTTCAGCCATCATTGGTGATTTAAACTGCCTGGTGCTAAAGGAGGCAGATCTTTGGGGGACAAATACAGCACTTTCTAAACAGCCAGCATCTCATAAACATCTCAAAGCCAAATGAATCAGTCCAAATGACTGCTGAAACCCTTGCAAAACCTCCTCAGCAGTAATTAAGGCAAGAGGAGCAAGAGGCTGAAAGGTTCACTCATTGCCCAGGAGAAGCTGAGTTGGCACTGCATGAGCAAGGCCCTGCTTGATTGAATTGAAAGCCTCTCTGAAACAGGTCCGTGTTTTGGTTTACATGTTATGCTCTTTCAGAGCATCTCTCATGCCCTGGAGCCACAGGAGCACAATCCTGCACAGGCACATTCCTGGGTCGTGGGCACATACTCCCAGGCAGCCAAGAAGGAGTTTGCTGGGGCTTTCACTCAGGGCTGGGGAGAGGTTTTGCTTTTGCTCATAGGCTTGCCTTATTTTTCCTGAGAGTCCACCATGGCAAACACACAGCCCAGGACTCAGGCTGCTGGCTGCCTTGAGATGATGTCTAATCAGTGTCATTAGCTAATATCCAGAGCTGCTGGAAGACAACAGCAGCTTTGGAAGCACACATTCGAGGAGACTGAGCTCTCTGCTGTGCTGTTAAAACCGTAGAATCATTGTGGTTGGAAAAGACCTCTGAGATCATCAACTCCAACCAGAAACCTAACACTGCCACTAAACCATGTCCCTAAGTGCCACATCTACATGTCTTTGGTTATCCTGAAATGCAGCAGGCTATGCCATCCTCTCACTGGTTATCATGCTGCTGTTCACCTGCCCCAAGAGCCCTTCACTGCCCTAGGGCTTCCTGTTCATGGAGGATCTCTGCTGGGTTTTCTCTGTGATGAGCTGAAAACACAACCCTTTGTAGCTCTCTAACAGGGATCGTTTCATTCAATGTAGCAAGTATTTAGTAGTCAAGATATGAACCACATAACATTTCAATTCTAAGTGGCTTTGACTGAAAATTGTCAAAGAGAATGCACAAGTATTTTAGATGGAAGTGAAAGGGTATTAGCCCTGGATGAACCTGTTCATCGGTAGAGAGTTGCTCAGCTGCCTGTGACCAGCCAGGGTGACAAAGCACATTTCTGCAGGAAAAGTTAAGACTTGGAAGCACATAGCAAAAAGCAGCAGGCTACGGCTGACTATAATAAACATACCCACAGAATGAGTAAATGAAAAAAATCATGGTCTTTGCTAGGCTTGTAAGATAACTTTGCTGTTTTAATGAATAGTGGCTCTTAATTACATTTTGATACTTCTCTCAACACAGTGACAACAGGGGAAGCTTCTTTGAGATGAAAAAGTTGGTAGTAAACCACAAGACGCATTATTAACATGTTATTTCGAGTTATAAAACCCATGGTAAGGAATTAATTTGTTTCCAAAGCAGAAGATTATTTGAGACTCACTGGAAGCCGGCACAGGCATTTCTATCTGCTTGTTGTCACAGCAGGAAGGAGCAGCAGTCTGCAGTGGGTTGAGTCAGGATGTG